>ML779887.1:135244-181015 GCA_009831015.1 Picea engelmannii | reverse complement strand
CATTTATTTTTTAAAAGTATATAACAAAATACAATTTGTTCATAGTGGAAGAAACAATTTGGAAATTTAAATGCATTTGTCATATAGACTAGTGAAAGATAAAAATGTATGAGGACATAAATTTAAAAGGAGACAAGAAAACAATTTTATTTGAAATATGTCAAAAAATAAAAGTTTGTTACATACTACTGGAAATTTTGAAATATATAAAAAAATAAAAGCTTGTTACATATTAATGGAAATTTCAATGCGTTTGTCATATAGACTAGGATTGGGGCTCCTGTGGACCATAAGAGAAATATGTACAAGAAACAAGACTGTAGAAAGAAGATGGAGTGAAATACCTACAAAAAAAATAAATTGAAATGTATAAGTGTTTGGCTACACATTTCTATTTAAAAAAGTGGAATCACTGGGTTGATAAACAAAGCAGGATGCGATCAGTAGACTTACAGTGATGGTACATATGAGCCCTTTTGCTATTTTCTTGTGGCTGTCGTTTCATTGATGTCGTCGACGACTGCTGGAATCCTGGCAACTGCATGTTGCCTTTCATTGATGGCATGCTTCAATTCCCTTTCAAGCCATTCTTCAATGTAGCTTCTCATTGGGGCGACGTTGATCTCATTCCAGATTTTTATGTTGAAAAGATAATTTTCTAATTCCTAGAAGTCGATAGAAAGATTACACAAAGCCTGATGAATTTCCTCATTCTGTACTGAATAGTCGAGTAGCCATTCATCGATGTGAGCTTGATCATATTCAAGGATGTTGTAAAAAATTTCCAGAGACAATGCCTTAAACATATCAACCTATTTATCGAACTCTTTCCTAGTTAAGGGAAAGGAGTTTGCGATTAAGTCGGGGTCTTGGAAGTCATTTTTATTTCCGACTAAGTTTATTCTTGACACCCTTGTGAATAATTTATCTTTCTTTGATATGGCTTGTTCACATGACTGAACAATGAGATGTAGGTTCTTCACTTTTTCCTTTCAGCATGCATTTAATTGACCAATATGGTTTTTGGATGGAAGATCTTGTTGTCTTATTTTCGTTTCTGTCATATTGTTAACAATGGTACCAAAAGGAAGGACCGTGTTTAAATATAATTTTTCTTCATCTTTTAACTCTGCCTGCAAATGTTCGAGAAAACTATGTGCCCTGGTTCCAAGGGAATTGATGGTTTGTGATGTTTTCCACGCCTTAGTAACCAACTCCATTCTTTTCTTGATATTATTCTCCACATATCCTCTACAGGATGCGAGGAGGCTGGAGGATCCTTTTAAGTTGGCTGCAAGGGTGGCAGGCATGGCTATTTCCAAAGGATTGACAAGCAATGGCATAGGAATCAAAGCATCTTCTAATTCCTTGACCTGGTCCTTCAGTTTGGCATTCTCAGCCTCAATGCCTCCAATGGAATCATGAAGTGCATCTACGCTCGCCATGTGAAGTTGACAGATTTGGGATGACCGCATGTTGGCAAGGTCAACCTCTGAACGAGATTTTCCATTCTTATTTTTTACATCTTTTTTCTCAATTATCAATTTTTTGGACTCGCTGTCAAAAACAACACTCTAGAACACGAAGGATTCATCTTCGTCAAAATTTTCGGTATCAAGTATGTCTATTGGACGACTATGCTGGATGGTGTCTCTGGGCTGATCAAGGTAGTGGAGCATGCTATCCAGATCAGTGTCAAGTTCCATGTTCTCACTCTAAATTTCTGTCTCTTCCGCATCTCCCACATTTTTGTTTCTCTTCTTGTCTACTAGAAGCTTGGGAGAACTATCAGTTTTAGAGTGAGGAGGGTCATTATCTCCTCCTCTGTTTGAATAACTCTGAGTTGCTTTGTTGTTGTGGTAGGACATTGGAGTGATTCTATGGGATGTCGTACTTTTTGCAGTGATATTCACCGATTAAACACTCTTGTCACTGAGGCCTTTTCCCTGTTGTTTGTACAATTTAGTGCAACTTTGCACTATGTCTAGGTTGTCGACATCAGAAGCAGGAGCGTTGTCGCTAGTGTCTCTATTTTCAGGCAGATGTTTTTTGAAAAAACAATCGCTAAGTCCAAGTGTTTGTAAATGTTGTCGAAAAATATTATTGGGGTCGAACCCTCTTATGATTTCATCATATCTCAGGTTGAAGTTGCTAGAATGTGTTGCAAATTCATCAATTTTGTTGACGTTTTTCAACACGAACTCCCCTACTTTCCAAGGCAGAGAAATGAACCTTTTTTTTCTCTTCTTTTGCAATAAATGCAACCAGTAGTTGTATTGTCGTGCTAATTCTGCAACAAACATTCTATCTATAATGTGACATGGAAGGAGAGCAGGTTTTTCCATGGAGCTAAAAATTCTTATCATAGTGTAATTATCCAAATGTTCAAGTGTCCCCTTCCTATCCAAAAAACTGGTTGCATGTTTAGATATGCGGGGAGCATCTTCTCCTAACAAAAAAACTTTGAAAACAGACATGAATCCATTAAAAACCTCATAAAAACAGTGTGAAGCCTTGTGCTTCCATAAGGTCCGGTACCAGAACGTTACTGGGTCAAATTCCCAATTGACATTCTTGGACAGAGACAGTTCTGGAAACTGACAGCAATGTGCGATCGCAAAAACTATGTAGGACGACATATAAAATTTCTTTTCCCTTTTGAAGCTTGACAATTGGGAACAATTTTCATGGGAAATTAACTTGCCCCAATAAAAAATGGCTTGTTCTTTTACTATGAAATACAAAATATAAAGAGCCATCCGGGAAACAGTTGTTGTGGACTCCTGTCCCATTATTCTTGTAAACAACCAGGCAATTTCGCAGAATGGATTTCTAAATGAACTAACATGTAAGATTGTGATATCTTCAAGAACTAGAATTGGGTCTTCCAATAAATGGGGCAAGAGGTCCAACCCATTATTATGCTTTGCTAGGAACTTTTTACAATCTTCTCCTTTGAACGTCAATGTTGGCTCCGACAATCTTAACATATGGTGGAAGACCTGAGGTGACAAAGAAATAGAAGAGTCGTCCCGCAGTGGAATAATTCTTTTGTCTGAAATAAATTTATCGGTGCACCAAGAGACCAAGTCCTTACAGTCAAAAGCCTCATGGACACAACCTACATGAGCAATCCTAGAGGTCCAAATTACTCGGTTCTCTATGGCAGAGGTTGAGTAATAAGAATATGCCCTGGACCACTAGAAGTTCTGGTCCTCACACCCGAAAATGTTCACTGTATCTCCACAAAATTGTTGTCAAGATGATTCCATAGGTTTATGAGAACGTTGGTTTGCTCCAGACGATGGTTGAAATAAACACTTAGAGCTGATAATGTAACTCTCCACTAAATCTTGGTTAAATGCTTATGAATGGGAAAGCTCCTTGAATCTTTCGCTGATTAATGACAATCTGTATGGGTGGTGCATGATGAAATGTTAGCAGTAAATCTTACTTATTGCATATTTAGAAATGTGAAGGTGGTGGGTATGACGAAGAGCAATTAAGGATTGGAGATTTTGTGAACGTGCCAAGGCGATGATGTGCGAACGACATTTCATGATTTTGAAATCAACACTCGAAAGGGATAATATAACCCCCCGTAAATTTTGGTTTAATGTGCATTAATATGAGATCTCCTTGAGCCTTTCGCCCATCAATGACAATCTATACGGTTCCTACATGATGAGTTGTTAGAATTAAATGTCAGTAATTTCATATTTACAAACAAGATATGTATATATATATATATATATATAATTCTTTTGTTATAGACAAGTGCGAAGGCCACAAAGACAGGGGAGAGAAAGGAATGAATGGAAAGGTCTGAAAAGCGGTCGGATGTGATTCAAAATAGGGTTACAGGGATACTCAGGAGAGGCGAGTGTTCCATGGTCAAATTTTATGCATCATAATATTTTACTACAAAACGTGTAAAATGGAAGAGAGCATGATGGGGCAGTTCAACGTCCGGTTTGTATATTTGCAGAATTCCGGGAAAGTGGCTAAGTATGGAATAGGGAAACGGTCGGGCTGACTTGTTCTTGGAAGCGAGGATTGAAGTTTTCGTGAATGGACCAACCTAACGATGTGCAAATGACATTTTATATGTTTGAAATTAATGCTTGCTAATTGCATGCCTAGAAATAATCTTATATATAATTTGTAATTGCTAATTGCAAAAGGGTGCGGGCACAGGAAACAACAATGAGGAACTGAATATTTCTTGAACCCGCCAAACCGATGATCTACGAAATAAATTTGAAGAAATGGAGAAGTATGGAATGCAGACAAATGGGCTTCAAAATGGGGTGACAATAGTTCCACAGAAGACATGAGGACCCAACGATTAAATTGTATTTCTTGGAAGTTTTTAGTGTAAAATGTATACCATGGAAGAAGGCATGATAGGTAGACCGTAATACAGAATATGGTATGATTTGAGTCCAGTTGTAAATTTGTATATTGTGGAAGTGACGGTACTATTCCCAAGTCATGGAAAAATAGAAGTCCAATCTAGAACCCACCTACCGAGAATCTGTGGTCGGAGAAGTGTCTGGGTATGGAATGGGGAAGTGGTCGTTCGGTGTCGCAATATAAGAGAACGAGTGAAAACGTGAACCCTCAAGTCCACCCATGCGCACAGCCAAACATTTTCAAAAAAATGAATAAATGACGAGAAAGATAAAGTTCAGAGAAAAGAGAAATGGATATTTGGCTAAGTATAGAAGACAGAAAAGAAGGGCCAATATATTCACATCTGTAACAAATATCCCATTTTCCTGCCAAGATATATACTTGGAAAGAAGTGTGAAGGTGGAGGGAACATAAAACAATGACTAGGAATATGATCCATGAGTTTACTTGGTTCTTGGTTGTATGTTTCATTTTTCAATTTGTATATCGCGGAACTCCTAGTCATTTTTTTAGCCAGTCAGCCTGCAAGTCCATCTGTCAATTTGTATAGTGTGGAACTCTGGGTGATGTTTGTAGGACAGAAAACTATAGAGTAAATGCTTTTCCCTTTAATATAGCTTTTGTGATGCAAATGTAGTATGTGGCTCGTTTTATCACTTTTCCATCCGTAAACAATGGCAATATTGATCCCGTGTGTCAATTTGTATATCGCAGAGCTTCAGATGCTATTTGGAGGTCATGGAAAAATAGAAGTGCAATGTTGAGCCAGCCAACACACAAGTTTGCCTGTCAATTTGTATATTGCGAAAATCTGGGTGCTACTTGTAGGACACAAAACAATAGAGGGCCAATTTAGAGAAAGGGAAAGTGCTCAGTCGAAACATGTGAATCTGCCAACCCACGCAGCAATGCATTCTCGAAAAAAAAATGATTAAGTAACCAGGAAGATAAACTACAAGGGATAAAAGAGTGGGAAAATAGAAAGGTGGAGGGTTGTTTTCATAAGCGCGAATTGGTTTCAAACAAGCCCCATTGTTGCAAAACCATCCTTTTCTACTAATTGTCAACAAATGCTTTGTTGAAGATTAGATTATATTGCAACATGTAGGTGTAAGTATGTTCTTGATACATTCTTCCATGACTGTAACATATTAACTTAAGTATTAAACTTCATTTTCTACTAATTGTCAGCAAATGCTTTGTTGAAGATTAGATTTTATTGGAACATGTGAATGTAAGTGTGTTTTTGATACATTATTCCATGACTGTAAAATATTAACTTAAGTATTAAACTTCGTGCATTATGGGTTGTTAGCATTAAAACTTAATAATTGCATGTCTAGAAACAAGAATGACAATTTTGCTGCAACATTGTACTTTAGTATTGCTATGTTCTATCTGCATTAGGAATAGAATTGAATGTTAGTTTGAAATTGTGTGTAATCCATTTTTTGTTTGCATAAAATCCTGGTGGATTGACACAATACATTGTCATATAATTGTTAGATGTTCCATCTTAGAACAAATTACCTAAGTAAACACAATATCGAAGAACTACAAGACCACCGAACCATGCCAATGAGAATAGATGTGAAGCAGCAATGAAGACTCAAAGGAATTTTTTTTTAATAGCAAATCCATTTAAAAAAAAAAAAAAAAACACCGAGTATTGTACATCTATCCTTCGAATTTGGACCCATTTCTTCAGGTCAAAGAATTGAACGTATCTTCCACAAACACAGGCACGTGATCCACAGTATGCAGGATCATTGTAGTTTTATCCTCGATGAATCATCCTGTGGTAAAATTGATAGTTTTCATAAGATTCCCGTGAGGAAGAAGACGAAAAACGTTGCATGGAAAATGGAATATCCCTTAACTAAAATTTAGGACACAACTAGAAACCACCTTTGCACAGTTGAAAAAACTCGAGGGACACAGGTTGCACGTGCAATTTCAGAGGCCCAAATTAGTCCATTCTGGGTGGAAGGAGATGACTAGTAGAAATATGCCTTGCACCAGTGAGAGTTTTGGTCCTAATTCCTGAAGATGTTAATTGTATATCCAAAGAACAGGACTATAGTCTCGCAAGTGAATAATATTTTGGCTTGAAATATATCTCTGGGAGAATCAACATATCATTTCTTTGCAGTGAACGTCTTCCACCCAGAATGGACTAATTTGGACCTATGGAATTCCTACTTTCGAGCTGCAAAGAGGCTATTGCATTCAACGTCTGTTTCTTTTCTGAAACTCCTTTTGGTGTTGTCAGGACCATGATCACTGAGCCGGGAAGTTACCCCCATTATGGTTGATTTCAATTTGGGCGCAGGAGTTGGAATAGTCTTTGCATTGCCATCATCCATTGCCGTATCATCGCCCATCAGATCATCTTCTTCTTGCTTGGAATCCATGACATCAACCTCTGCGCCATCCATCAATGCAATTGGGCAGGTTCTCTGAGCAGGCAGGGTTGCCTTGGAAATCTTTGGCTTGAAATATATCTCTCGGTGTACCAAGGGATCATCTCCTTTTTTTCTCTTGGGCAGAGGGAGATGAGTAGTAAGAATATGCCCTAGAATAGTGGAACCTCTGGCCATTATGCTAGAATGGGTTTACCATATCTGGACAGAACTACTGCTACAAGTTAACGAGAATTTATGTTTTCTCCAGATGATGTTTGAAATGAAAATTGGGAAGGGATAATATAACCCTCCACAAATTATGGTTTAATGCGTATCAATGGAATATCTCCTCGAGACTTTCATTGATCAATGACAATCTTCAAGGTTCATGCAAAAATTGTTGTTACCATTAAAGCTCACTAATTTCATATTTAGAAAAAAGTGCGAAGGTCGCGGTGACGATGAAGAGAGATTAAGAATTAGAGATTTCTTAAAGGCGCTAACTCGTCGGCGCACGAAACAGATTGCATCATGTTTGAAATGAATCTTGGAAAGGATAACACTCTTCTTCACAAATCCTGGTTTAATTCGTAGTAATGAAAAATCTTCTTCGGCCTTCCAAACATTAATGACAATCTTAATGGTTCCTGCAGGATGAACTACTAACATTAAAGCTTAATTATTGCATATCTGGAAATAAGTACGAAGGTAGTGATGATGGTGAATTGCGACCAGGCATTTTACATTTCATCTACCCGCCAATCCGTGAAACAGATTCCAAGAAATGCCCAAGTATGGAAAGCAGTCGGGTGGGTTACAAAAAAAAAGGGGCAAAAGATATACCCAGGAGATGTGAGGGGTCAATGGTCATATTGCATCTCAATGACAGATATCGACCGTCAATTTTTATGTCACTGAATTTCAGGTGTTGTTTGTGAATAAGGGAACAACGAAAGTGCAATGTCGAGAGGGAAATTTGTATATTGTTGAACTTCGGGTTATATATATAAAAGAATGAGACATTCAGAAAAAGAACCAATTAAACAGAAAGAGAAATCTTACGAGATGAAGGGGAATTTGTTTGCTAATTTGTAAATCGTGGAAGTCTGGTTGCTAGTTGCAGGCAGTGAAACAATGGAAATGCAATGTTAAACCTACCTATGCAGGAACCCGCGATTCAAAAATTTTGTTCAATATGAAACGGGGAAGCGGTCGGTCGGGCTGGTGATATAAAAGTAACAATGGAAATCTAAAGATGCACCTAGATATTTTCCGAAAAACGAGTATGTAAATAAAGGGAAAGAAGAGGGAAAAGAGAAAGAGGATGAAAAATTTCGGAAGCAGGAATTGGTCCTAATAGTAACTATGGAGTGCATTAAACATGTCAACAGGTTCTTCAATCAAGGAATAGAAACAACAAGCGATGTTTATAGTTTCCAATATCTGTTTGTATAAGAGAAACATCGAAAAGTTACGAGAAAATCATTTTTTGGATGTTTTAAGTAAAGTTTCTGTACTTTTAGCTTCACCGCAAGTATAACAACGATGAATTTTAATTTTAATGTCCTCTCATTCATATGATTATTCCATTAGAATTCAGATAGTATATATTCTTTTATTTCAATTTGTTTGCTAATTTGTGGATCGCAGAAGTCAGGGTGTTGTTTGTAGGTAGCAGAACAATGGAAATGGAATATTGAACCCGCCTATCTGGTAACTTGCCTATTCGAAAAACCGAGAGCCAAAATTTTTGTACAATATGAAATGGGGAAGTGGTCAGTCGGGCTGGCTATATAAAAGTAAGTGAAATATGAAGACGTGAATTCGCCAACTTCCGCACCTAGAATTTTTTTGAAAAATGAGTAATACATACTAAATATGTACTATAAAGTATGAACATGAGATTTTATAGAGCATGTATGGATCCCACATTCCATACTTAGCCACTTTTTGGATCGCGGGTTCTCGGGCTGGCGGGCTCAAAATTGGGCCTCTATTGTTCCGTGGCCTACAAATAGCACCCATAATTCTGTGATATGCAAATTGACAAGCGGACCTGTGGGTTGGTTGGGTCAACATTGCACTCCTATTGTTTCATGTCATACAAACAACGCTTGGAGTTATGCGATATACAAATTGACAGACGGACTCCAGGGCTGGAAACCTCAAGATTGCGATTGTTTACGGATGGTAATCCCTATCAACTATCTAACATTATCTAAAAACATTATTTTCAATACTAAATTATTAATATTAAATATTGATATTTTACAATTTCATTAGACAAAAAAGTTTGTACAATATGAAACGGAGAAGCGGTCGGTCAGGCTGGTGATATAAAAGTAAGTGAAATCTAAAGACCTGAATCCGCCAACTTCTACACCTAGAAATTTTCTGAAAAATGAGTAATATGTACTAAATATGTACTATAAAGTATGGACATGAGATTTTATACAGCATGTATGGATCCCACATTCCATACTTAGCCACTTTTTGGAATGCGGGTTCTCAAGCTAGTGGGCTCAAAATTGGGCCTCTATTGTTTTGTGGCCTACAAATAGCACCCAGAATTCTGCGATACAAAAATTGACAAGCGGACCTGAGGGCTGGCTGGCTCAACATTACACTCCTATTGTTTCGTGTCCTCCAAAAAACACTTAGAGTTTCGTGATATACAATTTGATAGATGGGCTCCAAGGTTGTCGACCTCAAGATTGTGATTGTTTACAGATGGTAATTCCTATAAACTATCTAACATTATCTAAAAACATTATTTTCAATGCTAAATTATTAATATTAAATATTGATATTGTACTATTTAATTAAGCAAAAAAAATTGTACAATATGAAACAGGGAAGTGGTCGGTCGGGCTGGTGATATAAAAGTAATTGAAATATGAAGACGTGAATCCGCCAACTTCCACACAAGGAAATTTTTCGAAAAAAATGAGTAATACATACTTAATATGTACTTTTATAAAGTATGGACATGAGATTTTATAGAGCATGAACGGATCCCGCATTCCATACTTAGCCACTTTTTGGATCGCGGGTTCTCGGCTGTCGAGCTCAAAATTGGGCCTCTATTGTTCCGTGTCCTACAAATAGCACCCAAGAGTTCCGCGATATACAAATTGACAGGCGGACTTGCGGGCTGGCTGGTTCAACATTTCACTTCTATTGTTTCATGTCCTCCAAACAACATTTGGAGTTCTGCGATATACAAATTGACAGACGGACTCCAGGGTTGGAGGTCTCAAGATTGCGATTTGTCACAGATGGTGATCCCTATCAACTATCTAACACTACCCAAAAACATTATTTTCAATACTAAAGTATTAATATTAAATATTGAGATTGTACAATTTAATTACATAAAATTATTAAAGGATGTTAAATATCTTATTTAAAAGAAAAACCCGTGTATTCAGAAACTTGCATTCCAAAAATTTTGTATAATATGAAATGAGGAAGAGTTCAGTTGGGCCGGTGATATAAAAGTGGGTGGAAATTTGAACATGTGTATCCGCCAAGTTCCACACCTAGAAATTTTCCAATAAACGAGTAATACATACTAAATATGTACTTTTATAAAGTATGGGCATGAGATTTTATAGAGCATGAACGGATCCCTCATTCCTTACCTAGCCACTTTTTGGATTGTGGGTTCTTGAGCTAGCAGGCTCAAAATTGGGCCTGTATTGTTATGTGCCCTACAAATAGCACCCAGAGTTTCACGATATACAAATTGACAAGCAGAATTGCGGGCTATTTGAATTTTAAGGGCCTCGTGTTGATATGATAGCACAATTGGACTTCGACCAGTTTATATTCGTTTATTACAATATGAAATGGGGAAGTGGTCGGTCGGGTTGGTGATATAAAAGTAAGTAAAATATGAAGACGTGAATCCACCAACTTTCACACCTAGAAATTTTTCGGAAAACGAGTAATACATACTAAGTATGTACTCTTATAAAGTATGGACATTAGATTTTTATAGAGCATGTATGGATCCCGCATTCCATACTTGGCCACTTTTTGGATCACGGGTTTTCGGTCTGGCAGGCTCAAAATTGAGCCTCTATTGCTCCATTTCCTACAAATAGCACCCAGAGTTCCGTGATATACAAATTGATAGGCGAACTGGTTGGCTCAACATTTCACTTCTATTGTTCCATGTCTTCCAAACAACACTCGGAGGAAACAAGTAATACATACTAAATATGTACTTTTATAAACTATGGACATGAGATTTTATAAAGCATGTACGGATCCCTCATTCCATACTTAGCCACTTTTTGGATCTCGGGTTCTCGGGCTGGCGAGCTCAAACTTGGGCCTCTATTGTTCTGTTCCTTACAAACAACACCCATAGTTCCGCGATATATGATGCAGGAGCATCATCCACATCAAGCGAGCTAGCGCGAGAGCAGAGGACAGCTGGACGAGCCAGCGGATTTGGTTTTGAAAGCACCTTGATATTTTTTGCGCCAAACATTAATATGTGGATTTAATGAAGCGCACTTTGTATATTGTAATGGACCTTGAGCCTTTAAGCTCACGTCCTTAGGTAGATGAGGCATTTAATAGATTTAATGAAAAGTAGATAGAATTTAATTGTAGATTTGATAGCTTTAGAATTTGAGAGGGAGAACGGGATATAGACACCCTCCTTTGTACATTGTAACATTAGTTAGAACAGGAGCAAGGAGAGAAGAGTAGCAGAGGAATTGTATGCAGAACCGCCATGTACAGATATTGAATTAATAGAAAAGCTTTGATTCAATTCCATGGTTGACTTATTCTCTGTGTATTGTTGATATTATGCTTATGAATATTTTCTTCTGGTTATGCACTTGCTTTTATATGCTGTGTATGTGATTTCATGGTTGATTTGAAATATGAGAGAATGAGCGAATGAGTTTCAATTGTTTCTCTAAGTGAGCCAGATAATTCTTGCAAAGAGTGCAGTTGAACTTGTCTGCAAGGAGTGCGTGACTACAAGGTTCAATTAGAGCAAGCTTTTGTCTCCATTCATCTCAGAAGTACAGATTTGGCACCGGAGCCATGCAAGGCGTGCGCAGGTTGGACAAAGACTCAGAGTTGCAATTCTGAGCGAAAGGGAATTGAGACTACTACTGCAGGTTTGTGCGCAGATTCGAAGCTTCAACACTTAGGCATTGTTGAAGATTTGCTGCAAAGGGTGCATGCAAAGAATTCTTACGAAGGACCCAGGAGCCGTAAGGAAACTCAGAAGGGATAGGTCTTTGAGTCCGTCAAGGAATGGCATAAACAAGTCATGCTTGGAAAGCTTGCAGGGAAAGTTGCAGGTTTGTGCATAGGGTGGTAAAGGTTCAGAGCTCAGGAGGAAATAGAGCCGTCGATCTAGGTTCATAGGGACCATCAGATCTGCACGTGCCATCGCATATCGACATATTGCGAGTTGAAGCATCAATTTGTTGGAATGAGAGTGGCGATATTGTGAGGAGCGATACTCCGAAAGACTCTAAACCGTTGATTTCGTAGGACACATGTCAGGAGATCCCGAGGAGTTGGAGATCGGAAAACCAGGATTCTTGAAATCAGAGAACACTTGTATGTTGGATTCGCGATCCGCGATATCCCAATAGTGATGTGGTAGTGTGGGACCACAGGTGCTGGTGGAGTACAGGTGGCATCGTATCGAAGATCAGGAAAAGGTAAGTCCCGAGTCCATCGACATCAGGACTCACGATCCCGCGAGTTCTGAAATTCTGATGGAAGGATAAAAGGTGGAGAAGTCAAGACCACATGTGTCTCAGAAAATCGACACATCGGGATTCGGAGATTGGAGTTTCAATTTGTTGACATCATGAGTAGCGATCCTCCGATAGAGAGAACTCCGATAGAAAGGGGAAGAAAGTCAGCGATTGACCCACGTCGGGATTCGGGGCATCGCAAGGCATAAGGGGTGTGACTACAGAATTCGTGAAATAGCAAATTTCGATTTCCCGATTAGAGAAGGGGAGATCAGTAAGGAGTTGCTGTGGGTAAAGAATTCCCTAGAGGGAATTAGAGGAGCATTCACGCTCTTCGGGCCAAAGTCAGAGAAGGTCCTGGTGAGAGCGATCGTTCTCCGAGGAGTGGGGAAGGTTGCATCAAGTGGTATCAGAGCAGGTTAGTTTCTCTGTTTTCTGTAGCAGAGAAGGAGAAGGAGTAAATACATCATGTCGCCCAGAAGAGAAAGGCAGTCACTAGAACCAGAAGACAGGGAGGTGCAAAGAAGAGGTAGGCCAGCAGGAAACCCAGAAATGGAGCGGCAAATGCGAGATCTCTGGGCAAGACTCGAGGAGATGGAGACAATGCAAAGACGTGGAGTTGGTGCAGGGGATCTTAGTGATTCCGAAGTTGAAGAGGAAGCTGGACATGTAGAATAAGTCGCAGCAGAGGATGCATCAACTGAGCGGTTGATCAAAGCCATTTCCAGGATGATTTCCAAGACCAAAATGGAAATTCCAGTCTATGAAGGAAGCTTGGATGCAGAAGAGTTGTTGGATTGGATCTGAGCTCTTGACACCTACTTCGATTATGAAGACATTGAAGAGGATAAAAATGTAAGGCATGCTGTCACAAAATTGAAAGGACATGCATCATTATGGTGGGATGAGCTACAGGAAGATAGGAATTCCAAGGGGAAATAGAAAATTAAAAGCTGGGATCGAATGATTGCTAAGATGAAGGAAAAATTCATCCCAAGGGATTATCAAATCACACTGTTCAGGTGAATGTAGAACCTGAGGCAGAAGCTGATGATGGTAAAGGAGTATACTGAGGAATTTTATTGACTCAACATCAGAGAAGGTCATTGGGAGAGCAAAGATGAGAATGTAGCCAGATATCTGAATGGTCTGAGATACGACATTCAGGATGAATTGAGCATGGTAACCATCCGAACAGTTGAGGATGCTTATCAGATGGCTCTAAAAGTAGAAGAAAAGTTGAGCCGTAAGCAAGGTCAGTGAGGGCGAGGCAAAAGTCAGCCCAGAGGCAAGGCAGTTGCCCAAGAGAGGTTCCAGAAGCCCAAGGAGGAGTGGAAGAAACCTCAGGGTAAAGTTGAAAGAGGTGGAACCTCGCAAAAGCATCCATATGTTGAGCAGAGAGGACAACAAAATGATCAGCGGGGAGATTATGCTGATGAAAATTCTTTTCCTCGAACCAGAGGTAGAGGAAGAGGTCGAGGTGGCGTTATCACATGCTTTACATGTGGGAAGAATGGGCATAAGTCGTTTGAGTGTCCAGAGAAGAAGAAATATGGAGGAGAAGCTCACATCACTGAGGCGCAGAGGCGTGATGCTAAGAATGAAGATGCAGAAGGCGGAAGATCACTTGGGATGCATAAAGTCCTTTTAACACCAGAGAAGGAGGTGGAGGATACATCTCAAAGGAGCCGACCGTTCAAGACAGCTTGCAAGACCAAGGGCTGGAAATGTAAGGTCATCGTGGACAGCGGAAGCACAGACAATCTCGTTTCAACTGAGATGGTGGAAAAGATGGAGCTGGAGACAACTCATCACCCGAGCCCATATAAAGTTTCATGGCTACAGAAAGGACACCAGGTGAGTGTTACAAAACAATGCTTGGTTGGATTCAAGATAGGTGGGTATAATGATAAAATTCTATGTGATGTCATTCCCATGGATGTATGTCATTTATTGCTGGGTAGACCATGGCAATATGACAAAAATGTTGTTCATGATGGGAGAATGAAAACATATACCTTAGAGAAGGATGGGAGTACACACAGATTGCTTCCGATAAAGAATAAAGAAGTGAAGCCGGAAGTAAACAGCACAATACTTCTCATGAGTGGGAAGGAACTTCTCACAGAGATGGAGAAGAAAGAAGATCCACAATTCTTTGTGGTCAGGAAACCGAGAATTGTTTTGACTAGCACAAGGGTGGATGACTTGCTAGATGAGATTCAGGAACTACTAGAGGAGTTCGCTAACATCATAGTGGATGAACTACCTCATTCGTTGCCTCCAATAAGGAGTGTGAGTCACCACATAGACCTCATACCAAGAGCCAGTTTTCCGAACAAGGTAGCATACAGGTTAACGCCGCAGGAAAATGAAGAGGTCAAAAACTAGGTCCAGGATTTGTTGGACAAGGGATTGGTTAGAGAAAGCCTAAGTCCATGTGTTGTTCCGACAGTACTAAGTCCGAAGAAGGATGGAGGCTGGAGAATGTGCACTGACTCCAGAGCGATCAATAAAATCACCATCAGGTACATATTTCCACTGCCGAGAATGGATGATCTGATGGATTGCCTAAGTGGGGCAAATTATTTTTCAAAGATTGATCTGAAGAGCGGATATCACCAGATTCGCGTGAGGGAGGGTGATGAATGGAAAACATCATTCAAGACAAACGAAGGTTTGTACGAATGGCTGGTCATGCCGTTTGGTTTGACGAACGCAACGAGCACATTCATGAGACTGATGAATGAAGTCCTGATGGAATTCATCGGGAAATTTGTAGTTGTATATCTGGACGATATACTGATTTTCAGCAAGACCAATGCTGAACACTTGAAACATTTGGCCATTGTAATGAGGAAGCTACAAAAGGAGAAGTTGTTGATCAATATGAAGAAGTCCTCATTTATGAAGATGGAGCTCATTTATTTGGGTTTTGTTATTTCGGCTAATGAGTTGAAGATGGATCCGAGTAAGGTAGAAGTGATTAAGAATTGGCCATCACCGAGAAATGTTTTCGAGGTGAGATGTTTCCATGGATTAGCTAGTTTCTACCAGAAGTTCATCAGGAATTTCAGTGGAATTAGCGCAGCGATGATGGACACGGTGAAGAAATGGCATAAAGTTTTCATTGGACAGCAGAGGCTGAGGAGAGCTTCAGTCTGTTGAAGTGGAAGATCACAGAGAAACCAGTGTTGGTATTGCCGGACTTCAAAAAGACATTTCAAGTGAAATGTGATGCGAGTGGATATGCCGTAGGAGGGGTCTTAAGTCAGGAGGACAGGCCAGTCACATATTTCAGTGAGAAGATGGATGAAGCAAAGCTGAAATACTCCACATATGATAAGGAATTTTATGCTATCATACAGGCATTGAAGAAGTGGAGGCATTACTTGATCCCAAAAGAATTTGTACTGTATAGTGATAATCATGCATTGTAGTTTGTAAGTCAACAGGAGAAGTTGAACCAGAAGCATGCAAAATGGGTAGAGTACATGCAGAATTTTACGTTTGTGATCAAACACATTTCAGGGACTGCTAACAAAGTGGTTGATGCTTTGAACAGGAAATGTTTGTTGCTGCAGGAATTTCGAGTCAAAACATTGGGTTTTGAAAATCTGAAGGACATGTACACAGGAGATGCAGACTTCGGAGAAGCATATGAAGCAACTGAGAATCCATTTCTCAGGGATCGGAGCTCGTGGATAGACTACATGATCCAGGAAGGATTGATGTTTGGAGGCAATCAACTGTGTATTCCGAATTGCTCCATGAGGGAGAATTTGCTAAAGGAAAAACACAGTGGAGGCTTAGCAGGGCACTTTGGCCATGACAAAACATTCGCGAAGCTGAGCGAATCATATTTTTGGCCAGGCATATGAGTAGATGTCAAAAATTTTGTTGACAGGTGTCGAATTTGTCAGCATTCGAAGGGGCGAAAGAAGAATGCAGGTTTCTATCAGCCATTGCTCGTACCAGAGAGACCATGGGAGGCGATTAGCATGGATTTTGTATTGGGTTTGTCAAGGACGCAGAGAGGCATTGATTCCATCTTTGTGGTGGTGGACAGGTTTTCAAAGATGGCACATTTTATTCCGTGTCAAAAGACCAGCGATGCGACCCACATCGCAAACTTGTTTTTCAAAGAAATTGTTAGACTTCATGGATTGCCAAGAAGCATAGTCTCGAACAGGGATACGAAGTTCATAGGTCATTTTTGGAGGACACTATGGAAGAAGCTAGGAACTAACTTGGCATTTAGTTCATCTTATCATCCACAGACGAATGGGCAGACCGAGGTGGTCAACTGGAGTCTAGGGGACTTGCTGAGAATCTTGGTGACAGAACACCGTAGTAGCTGGGACAACATATTGCCACAGGCAGAATTCGCATACAACGATTCAGTAAATTGGAGTACAGGAAAAAGTCCATTTCAGATTGTGTATGGGACACAACCGAGGGGAGTTTCTGAACTCAGGGAGTTAGAGCAAACTGCAACTAGCAGTGCTAGTGCAGAAAAATTCGCTGAGGCAATGAAGAAACTTCACAGCAAAGTGAAGCAGCGATTGCAAGATTCAAATCAGGAGTATAAGTGCAGAGCAGATCAACACCGGACGCAACTTCAGTTTGAAGTTGGTGATCTAGTTCTTGCACACTTAAGAAAAGAAAGGTTCTCGAGAGGAACATACAAAAAACTCAAAATGAAGAAAATTGGACCTTGTAAAGTCCTGAAGAAATTTGGAGAAAAAGCTTATGAGATTGAGTTGCCGGATGGCCTCGGGATATCTTCGATATTTAATGTCTCAGATTTATACCCATATAAGGCTGGAGAAGCATAGGCTGGAACTGAGGAACCAATGATCCAGTGGATGAAACAATTACCAGTTGCAGAAAAGCTGCAGATGGAGTGCATACTGGACAAGTGAATCGGCAGAAAGACCAAGCGAAAGCAGTATTTTGAGTATCTGGTCAAATGGAAGAATCACCCAGTGGAGGACGCCAGTTGGGAGACTGAAGCAGTTATCCAAAAGCATGGACAGGCCATGCAGGAGCTCATGGATAGGAGCCCATGAAATTTTTCAAGCCAGGGAGTATGATGTAGGAGCATCATCCACATAAAGCGAGCCAGCACGAGAGCAGAGAACAGCTGGACGAGCCAGCGGATTTGGTTTTGAAAGCACCTTGATATTTTTTGCGCCAAACATTAATATGTGGATTTAATGAAGCGCATTTTGTATATTTTAATGGACCTTGAGCCTTTAAGCTCACGTCCTTAGGTAGATGAGGCATTTAATAGATTTAATGAAAAGTAGATAGAATTTAATTGTAGATTTGATAGCTTTAGAATTCGAGAGGGAGAACGGGATATAGACACCCTCCTTTGTACATTGTAACATTAGTTAGAATAGGAGCAAGGAGAGAAGAGCAACAGAGAAATTGTATGCAGAACCGCCATGTACATATATTGAATTAATAGAAAAGCTTTGATTCAATTCCATGGTTGAGTTATTCTCTATGTATTGTTGATATTATGCTTATGAATATTTGCTTCTGGTTATGCACTTGCTTTTATATGCTGTGTATGTGATTTCATGGTTGATTTGAAATCTGAGAGAATGAACAAATGAGTTTCAATTGTTTCTCTAAGTGAGCCAGAGAATTCCTGCAAAGAGTGCAGTTGAATTTGTCTGCAAGGAGTGCGTGACTACAGGGTTCAATTAGAGAAAGCTTTTGTCTCCATTCATCTCAGAAGTACAGATTTGTCACCGGAGCCATGCAAGGCGTGCACAGGCTGGATAGAGACTCAGAGTTGTGACTTTGAGTGAAAGGGAATTGAGGCTGCTGCTGCAGGTTTGTGCGCATAGTCGAAGCTTCAACACTTAGGCGTTGTTGAAGATTTTCTGCAAGAAGTGCGTGCAAAGAATTCTTACGAAGGACCCAGGAGTCGTAAGGAAGCTCAGAAGGGATAGGTCTTTGAGTCCGTCAAGGAACGGCATAGACAAGTCGTGCTTAGAAAGCTTGCAGGGAAAGTTGCAGGTTTGTGCATAGGGTGGTAAAGGTTCGGAGCTCAGGAGGAAATAGAGCCGTCGATCTGGGTTCATAGGGACCATCAGATCTGCACGTGCCATCACATATCAGCATATCGTAAGTTGAAACATCAATTTGTTGGAACAGGAGTGGCGATATTGCGAGGAGAGATACTCTGAAAGACTCTAAACCGTCGATTTCGTAGGACGCGTGTCAGGAGATCCCGAGGAGTCGGGGATCGAAAAACCGGGATTCTCGACATCAGAGAATGCTTGTATGTTGGATTCGCGATCCGCGATATCCCAATAGTGACATGGCAGTGTGGGACCACAGGTGCTGGTGGAGTACAGGTGGCATCGTATCGGAGATCGGGAAAAGGTAAGTCCCGATTCCATCGACATCAGGACTCGCGATCCCGCGAGTTCCGAAATTCCGATGGAAGGATAAAAGGTGGAGAAGTCAAGACCACACGTGTCTCGAAAAATCGGCACATCGGGATTCGGAGATTGGAGTTTCGATTTTTTGACATCGCGAGTAGCGATCCTCCGATAGAGAGAACTCCGATAGAAAGGGGAAGAAAGTCAGCGATTGACCCACGTTGGGATTCGGGGCATCGCAAGGCATAAGGGGTGTGACTACAGAATTCGCGAAATAGCGAATTCCGATTTCCCGATTAGAGAAGGGGAGATCAGTAAGGATTTGTTGTGGGTAAAGAATTCCTGAAAGGGAATTAGAGGAGCATTCACACTCTTCGGGCCAAAGTCAGAGAAGGTCCTGGTGAGAGCGATCGTTCTCCGAGGAGTGGGGAAGGTTGCATCAATATACAAATTGACAAGTGGACTTGTGCGCTGGTTGGCTCAACATTGCACTTCTATTATTCTGTGTCCTCCAAGAAACAGTCATACTTCTGCGATATACAAATTGATAGATAGACTCCATGAATGGAGGGCTCAAGATTTCCATTTTTTACGGATGGTCATCTCTATCAACTATCAAACATTATCAAAAAACATGATTTTCAAATACTAAATTATTAATATTAGATATTGATATTGTACAATTTAATTACATAAATTATCAATATTGAACCCGCCTATCCGGTAACTCGCCTATTCGGAAAACCGAGAGCCAAAAAGTTTGTACAATATGAAATGGGGAAGCGGTTAGTCAGGATGGTGATATAAAAGTAAGTGAAATCTGAAGGCATGAATCCACCAACTTTCGTACCTAGAATTTTTTTGAAAAATGAGTAATATATACTAAATATGTACTATAAAGTATGGACATGAGATTTTATAGAGCATGTACAGATCCCGCATTCTATACTTAGCTACTTTTTGGATCGTGGGTTCTCGGGCTGACAGGCTCAAAATTGGGCCTCTATTGTTCTGTGATATACAAATTGACAAGCAAACCTGCAGGCTAGCTAGCTCAACATTGCATTTCTATTGTTCTGTATCCTCCAAACAATACTCGAAGTTCCGCAATATACAAATTGACATACGGACTCTAGGGATGACGGGCTCAAGATTGCGATTGTTTACAGATGGTAATCCCTATCAACTATCTAACATTATCTAAAAACATTATTTTCAGTACTAAATTATTGATATTAAATATTGATATTGTACAATTTAATTAGACAAAAAAGTTTGCACAATTTGAAACAGGGAAGCGGTCGATCGGGCTGGTCATATAAAAGTAAGTGGAAATCTGAACACATGCATCCACCAACTTCCACACCTAGAATTTTTTTGAGAAATGAGTAATACATACTAAATATGTACTTTTATAAAGTATGGACACGAGATTTTATAGAGCATGTATGGATCCCTCATTCCACACTTAGCCACTTTTTGGATTGCAGGTTCTCGGGATGACAAGCTCAAAATTGAGCCTCTATTGTTCTGTGCCCTACAAATAGCACCCAGAGTTCCGCGATATACAAATTGATAGGCGGACTTGCAGGTTGTTTGTCTCAACATTGCACTTCTATTGTCCCATGTCCTCCAAACAACACTTGGAGTTCTATGATATACAAATTGACAGACGAACTCCAGGACTGGCGGGCTCAAGATTGCGATTGTTTACGGATGGTCATCCTATCTAACATTATCTAAAAACATTATTTTCAAATACTAAAGTATTAATATTAAATATTGATATTGTACAATTTAATTACATAAAATTATCAAAGGATGTTAAATCACTTATTTTAAAAAAATTGAAGGAAACAAAACAAAAAAATTTAAAATTCTATCACCGCAAGCATAACAACGACCAATTTGAATTTTAAGGGCCTCTTGTTGATAGGATGGCACAATTGGACTTTGCACAATATATATTTGTTGATTTCAAATTATTCCGGGAGATTAATTTTACCAAGTTCATCGATCAAGGAAAAATTCTAAAACAAGCCACATACTACATTTGCGTCACAGCGCCATACAAATTATCAAGTGGATTTGCGAGCTAGCTAGCTAAAAAAATTGCAATTGTACTGTTCTGTGTCCTCCAAACAACACTCGGACTTCTACGATATACAAATTGACAAACGAAGCATAGAACCAAGAACCAACTAAACTCCAAATAGGCCGCAAGTAAGTTCCCACAAGGTTCCATAGAGTAGGACGCATCGAACTTTGCATCAAACAATTTGATATACAAAGAAAATACATCGCGACATTCGTTTTCTCTTACATCTGGTATATGTTCCCAGTAGAAAATAGCTGGGGCCATGGGATATATGGGGTTTGTTGCCATGCTTCTCATTTTTGGACCAAACAATCTTATGCACATGCAATCTCAAGTACTCGAGTCCGACGAACATTCATTTGGATGTTGAAGAAATATTACAGAGACACATGAGATATTTTGGTTTCCTGCCAAAGTTTGATATGTTTTTTTTTTCCCTTCTTTAGCTGATATGAAAAATTGCATTGTCCTCATTTAAGGTAAATTTGTTGTGTATCTGAGAGTCGCACAACATGTAGACACTGCTTTCCTTTTTCTGTAGATATGTTTCATACAAAAATTATGCCAACTTAGGAAGCACATTTTGTAACATAGGTTGCCTAACTGTACAATGCATAGTTGTGTTTCCCACGGTTCAGATGGGAGAATTGAGGCAATGTCCATATATATATGGACATTTTTCACCGCATCATAGACAATCAATCCTATCTTCACTTATCTAAGTGGAGGCAGAAGGAAGAGAGTTGCATTTCGTACATACAGGTTCAAAGGGGTTCGAGTACGCATTCGCTGCAACCAAAACACCTTCAACCTGGGAACATGAGCATAGGAATTAATACATTGAACAATATAATACACAAGTGCACTCGCCCTCCCTTGAAAAAAACAAACAAACAAACAACCGCATAAATTTGGTGAAGACTATTTTTATAAGCAAAGTGAGGATGATTTTGTGGATGTATATGCACAATAGTTGTAGAGCTAGCTAGATTCTTCAGATCCTGTACTATATTTGTTTGTAACTTTGTTACAAACATTGTCTGGTTTGTGTGAAATACCCTTTCTTTAACATCCCTTTTCTTCGTTATATTTTTGAAGAGCATAAGTGGAAACTTCCCTTTATGCAATTTTTGTTCCATTGAAGAAAACAAATTTGAATAGGTATCGAACAATTGCAGTTGCAACATGGAACAATGCAATATTTGTGTAACTTACACAAGATACATGCACATGTGAAAGTAAAGGACAAAACTGTATATGGAAAGCGGTACCATTGCCTTGTCATTGTCTGAATCTCCATCCTTTATATGGAGAATGTGTTGTGAGCCAAGTTTTCTCGCCAGTGTGACAGCTGCGCCAATGGTTCCAATTGGGTAAATATCACTACTCTGTGCAAGCTGGTTGATAGTCACGTCCAGGATGAAATGATATTATGAACAAATGGCGAGAGTTGTTTCCACAATACTTGTTTTGTTGAGAGAAATAATCCGATCACAATCACCACGGTCATATACTATTTTGGGCAATATATTAAAATTTGTAATGGATATCCCATTATCGAGCAATATCTTTTCTGCATGTTTCTGGAAAAGTTGTGTAGGAATAGTCAGTGTCACTGTGATCATGGCCTCCTTGTCTTTCATGTTAGAATGCATAATGGATCTAGTTTTTTTTTCCTTGTCCAAGTAGGTTCTCTAGATGACCATTATGTCCCCGACGAACACTTGTCTAGTTTGGTGGTTGTTCAAGCCCTCTATTGATAGTACTTTGGGTGTTACAACTCTAGACATGGTGACAATTTTTGAACAGGAAAACTAAAGTGAATGGTAGTGTGATTTTTTTTTTTTGTATTCTTCTTTCACCAAAATAAATCTAGAAGTACACGCATAGCTTCGATGAACTATGGAGCCAGAGTTTTGCAACCACACCTCTTAGTCTGTGGAACCTGCACTATGTTCGACTTCTCACTTGTACTTGTTGATACTTCTTGTGAACTACAAACCATGTATTGCAGATGACATCAACATATTCACCATTCCATAGATGAATAAATAGCCGAGGAGATTTTCTTGGTAAACATACTAAGAGCAGAGTGTATGCATCTTTACCTTTGGCCTTGTCAGTTTTCTGATGTCTGGGATGACTGACTGCTCATGGCCATGTCACTAGTCCAACTTTTTTTGATGCGAGCATGTGTAGATGAACATCAGGACTAAACAAGCATATGAATTGTATATTGTCTATGAGAAGGACTAAACAAGCGTAAAATTGTATGCATCTGATTTTTATACTGGAAAAATGTGTAACAGTAAATAGGGCATAAGGGCGGGGCACCACGACCAATTTGTATATCGCAGACCTCGAAATCCAGGGGATAAATCTTGAACCCGCCAGCCTGGCACCCACAATCGACAAAGTGGGTAAGTATGGAATAAGGTAGAAGCGTGACCATAGATGTGAAACCGTTAGTCCACCAACTGGCGCACCAAGGAATTTTCGGAAAGACCACTAAGCAGATCAATTAGAAAACAAAAGGGATAATAGAAAATGGAAAAAGTAGAAATAGGGAGGGTAGAAAGGCCCATTGCTGCCAAGCCATCGTTTTCTAATCTAATATTAAATTCCCCCACCTGGTTTGTATATTTAATTTACCAACATAGTTGGTATACCTTTTCAAAGATTGTATCACACAACCCTCTATTGTTGCACAAAACAATTCATCTTCTTGTCCAACCAACTTGTTTCTTCCAAGGTAGCAACGTCGAATATGCAATGGACATGAAGGCAAGTTAGTATGAATAAAAACATGTAAAATAAAGAGAATTAGGTCTATTTATCTCAATGTAACAACAAACAGAATACGATTGACATGAGAATACGCAGAAATATATTATAGTTGAAGGAAGAAAAGAAAAAAAAATAAAAATTTAAAAGGTGCAAAGTAGTAGAACAAGCACAACAAATATACAGACAGTAAATGAAAAAATTAACATTGGAATATGAAATAAGAGTACATGTATTCACTTCTGTAATTCCTCATCTACATTCCCACCAAAGAGTCCATCGTCCTCTCCAACCATTATGTTTGTTTAAATGTAGCAATGCAGCAAAAATACAAAGGACATGAAGTAAGTTAGTATGCAGGAAGACATGTAATGAAGATAAGTTATTATGTAGGAAGGTACACAACATCTACATACAACAAACTAGGTGAACACATATACAGACAATAAATGAAATACAAGACAACACAATATGAAATAACATTAAAAGGATGCATATTTCTATCTCCTCTTCAACCGATGCAGTCAAGACTCCATTGTTTTCTCCAGCTATTCTGTTTGTTTGAATGTGGGAATGCACAAAATTCAATGAACATGAATGGAAGATGGTATGCACCGGAGAACAAGTAATATGTACATATAGTAAAAGAGACTCAACGAATAGTCTAAAAGATCGGCAAAAACACGAACCTTTGTGCTTCTCCATCCATAGTTGTAAATATGCAATTTTTTTTCCTGCCCAAAATATATTACAAGCCACAAAATATTACGAAATTGCATGGCCGTAGCTAATCGATTTATGGTTTTTCATAGAAAAGTATCTAGATATGCTTCCACCAATAGAAATACATGTTCTTTATCCTCTACACAGACTGTTGTGCCCACGATACAAGATTTTGGTTTCCCGTGGAAAACCACCCAGATATGCTTCCAGACATGGAAATATAATTTTGTAGAATCGTTATTGTACATATCATATCTCAAGTACAAGACAAATTGTATCGTGGGAAAACCTGATTGTGTAGAGGAAAAATAACATGTATTGTCATATGGGCACATTTCACCATAGATGGTTTATAAATGCAACCTACATATGTATTATTCTAACAAAAAAACAAAGGTTATTGCAATTTCACATGTACTTCTCGAACTATTTTTCATGCAACTATTTTCTTTCATGTGAACACTGAAGCACAAGAAAAATATCACAGCAGAACATATATCAACCTCGCCAGATAGGGAAAATAACACAAATTCATGTCAACTTGTGGGTGTAAGGGCTAAACACCGTAAAGCACCCAAAAAACAATAATAATCCAAAAAAAATAAATATCTCCAACTACCAGCGCAAGACCCCAACACTGCAAAGCCGAATCAAACAAAAGAAAACAACAAGCACCAAACCCACGAGAAAGCATGAACAATCCCAACTGTAGCCCCAGGGCCCCAAAGTGTAAACTTGAGCCAAACAAGCACAACTAGCAATCGAAGAACCAACGAACTAGTGAACAAGCAAGAACCATCCAACCAGTAAACAAAATTTGTATCTCCAATGATTACGAAACTGCAACCGAAGCACAGCAGGAACCTGAAACATACGACGAGAATGCTAGTAGAAATAAGAAAACATTCTTACTTGCAAACTGGAAACATTGAACAACAAACAAGGAATAGAAAATGAAACTATGGCATGGAAACGTACTCTGAAACAATGAAAGGCAGAAGCACAGGTTGAATTGTGAAGCAAGCAACAACAACAAGCAACAAACGATGAACCAATGAAGAAGAAGCACCCACCTAACCAATAAGCAATGTATGTAGCTTCAATGACGATGAAATTGCATTGCAAGGCTAGAAGAAGGATGAACGATACAATGCATATTCAACTAGAGATGGACAACAATATTGTGCAAAAGCATTGCAACATTGTATGGAAAATTTCGAGGAAAAATGTACTCCGAGAAGCGTATTTAGATAAACATTTAAGACTGTCAGGTTGTCTAAGGACCTCGTGGAATGCACAAATTTAAGTTGTCATGCCTGTTGGAGGACCTCACGTCATGTAAACATTTAAGTTATCAAGCCTATTCAAGCACCTCAAAAAAAGTGTCAATGCAATATACCAGATATAAAAAGTATGCAAAACAGAAATAAAATGCTAGAAATGGAAAAATAACAGTAATATATCCAGCATAATCTCCACAATAACACATAAATCATATAAGAAAAACAATAGAAATAGCACTTTGATTCAAAAAGCAATGTTCACGAGCCTCTTCAAGGGGGCAACCTCCAGTCAAACAATGCTCTGTTACAATAATCTTCAAGCTAGGGTTTTCATACCCTCAACCCTTATTTATACTAAATATGTCTATCAAGAGAAACATCTAGAGGAAGATCCTTCTAGAAGTGGAAGCTTCTATTAGGTCTTCTTACATCTGCCTTATTATATTTTATTGAAAGGCCTTATTAATATTGACCTTTATTAC
The DNA here is from genome assembly GCA_009831015.1 of Picea engelmannii. Classification (NCBI taxonomy): domain Eukaryota; kingdom Viridiplantae; phylum Streptophyta; class Pinopsida; order Pinales; family Pinaceae; genus Picea; species Picea engelmannii. The sequence continues at coordinate 154,679 of ML779887.1, read as the reverse complement.
ATCCGAATATATTGATCTACCTATGTGCGGGTTAGGACCCTAACATGTTCACCCCCTTAAAAACAACCTTGTCCTCAAGGCTTGAGATGTGGGAACTGCTGCAGAATGGTAGTTGGTTTCCAAGTGGCATCTGCTGGAGTTGTATCTTTCCACTAGATGAGAACTTCCTTGATGGTTTGCTAACATAGGCGACACTCACGCTGGTCCAAAATTGCTTCTAGCTATAGCCAAATGGATCCTTCTTCCACTAACTTGGGAAGGTTGGTTTGAATTTGGCACTGAGTTCCAATCACCTTCTTTAAGCATGAAACATGAAAAACAGGATGTATCTTCGACTGACTGGGTAGAGCTAACTGATAGGCGACTTGTCCCACACGCTTGAGAACTATATAAGGACCATAAAATTTGGGCGTTAGCTTCTGACAATGCTCGGCCTTGGGGGAAGTTTTCTTGTATGGTTGAAGTTGCAAAAACACCTGATCCCCTTCTACAAATTGACATTCAGAGCGACCTTGATCTTCTTATTGCTTCATGTGATTCTGTGCCATGACCAAGTTCTCTTTAAGGGTACAAATAATATCCTCTCGAACTGTAAGTGTTTGGTCAACCTCCTAGACCTTCGAGGTACCCGGTAAGTATGAGAGAACTAATGGTGGCTTCTGTCCATATACCGCTTCAAAAGGAGTCATGCGTGTAGCTATATGGTAGGAAGTGTTGTACCACCATTCAGCTAGGGGTAACCATTGAGCCCACTGATTTTTCTTTTCAAAGGAAAAACACCTTAGATATGTTTCCAAACACTTGTTTACAACTTCTGTTTGACCATCATTCTGGGGATGATAAGTTGTGCTTAGATGCGATTGGGTGCCATATAGCTTAAACAGTTCTTGCCAAAAATTGCTTGTGAAAGTTGGGTCACGATCAGAAACAATAGAGTGCAGCATGCCATGAAGCTTAAAGACATGGTCCATGAAAATTTGAGCCACCGTGGATGTAGTAAATGGGTGTTGAAGAGCACAGAAATGAGCATACATGGAAAGGCGATCCACAATGACCATTATGACAGATTTATTTCTCGATTTGGGTAAGCCGGTAATAAAGTCCATAGAGATATCCTTCCAAATAACAGGTGGAATCAGAAGCAGTTGTAGTGTGCCTGGAGATTTGACTATTTCTCCCTTGTTGCGTTGACACACCTCACATTCAGTGACAAAATTATGGATGTCTTGTTTCATACTATCCCAGAAAAAAGAACGTTTGACCCTGTCATAGGTTTTGGTGAACCCGGAGTGCCCTGCTATGGGTGTAGCATGAAGCTCAGAAACTACCGTGGATTTAATCTTTGATTGTTTACTTAAATACAATTGGCCTTTGTATGGAATCTCATCCCGGAGCCAAGAGTACCCTGGGGGAGGTGGAGCATTGGTCTGCAATTGCTGAATCAAATGTAAAATTTTGGGATCTTGTAGCCATTCCTGGCGCACAGCTTAGAGCCAATCTGGTACAATGAAGGAAAGAGAAAAAACAGATCCTTCTTCTTCATATTTTCGAGACAATGCATCTACCACCACATTGTCTTTTCCCTTCTTGTAAATTATCTCATAATCATATCCAAAGAGCTTAGTCACCCATTTTTGTTTCTCTGGGGAGGAAATGTGTTGTTCTAGAAAGTACTTGAGGCTTTGATGGTCTATCTTAATTTGGAAATGTTTCCCAAAGAGATAAAGCCGCCACAGATAAATGACATATAGAATAGCTAAAATTTCCTTTTCATAGATGGTTTTGCCCAGATTCCTGTCAGATAGTTGCCTGCTGGTGAATGCCAAAGGTCGACCCTCTTGCATAAGGCCAGCATAGATTCCTTTCCCTGAGGCATCACATTCCAACACAAAGGTCTTTGTGAAATCAGGAAGGGCCAGAACTAGAGTGGTGCACATGACCATCTTCAAGGTTTGAAAAGCTTGAGCAGCGGCTGGAGTCCATGTGAAAGAGTTATTTTTGAGGAGAGTCGTGAGAGGTGCTGCAATCTTGCCATAGTTCTTAACAAACTTGTGATAATACCCTGTTAAGCACAGAAATCCACGCAAGCTTTTGAGATTCTTTGGGTGTGGCCAGTCTTGCATAACTTCAATCTTTTTTGGATCCACCCTAACGCCATCCTTGCCAACCAGATGACCCAAGTATTCTACTTCTAAGGCACCAAAAGCACATTTAGACTATTTCAGGAAAAGTTGGTGCTGAGAAAGTAGATGGAGAACTCGATCCACATGAGTAAGATGTTCTGTCTAGGTTTTGCTATAGATTAGGATATCATCAAAGAAAACTAATACAAAATGAAGGAGAAAAGGACGAAAGACATGATTCATGAGGCTTTGGAAGGTGGAGGGGGCATTACACAAGCCAAAGGGCATGACCAAAAACTCATAGTGGCCCTCATGAATTCGAAAGGCCATCTTGGGAATGTCTGCCTCCTTCATATGTATCTGGTGATAGCCTGAGCGAAGATCAAGTTTAGTAAAGAATTGGGCACCACTCAATTCATCCAGGAGGTCATTAATGACAGGAATGGGAAATTTGTCTTTAATGGTCATTTTGTTGAGGGCATAGAAGTTAGGACACATTCTCCAAGAACCTTCTTTCTTCAGGACCATCAATATAGGAGAAGAGTAAGGGCTTGTACTAGGGCATATAATGCCTGTAGTAAGGAGTTCCTGGACCATTTTCTCAATTTCATTTTTTTTTGAAAAGGGGTGGTGATATGGACGGATATTGGGAGGAAGGCTTTCGGGTACAAGGGGAATGGAATGATCATGAACACCGTGGGAAGGAGGGAGTCCTTGGGGAGTGGAAAATACCATTTGGTGTTTAGAAAGGAGGGCTTGGAGGTCTTCCGACACCGGGGGTGTCATTGTTGCTTGTATGGCATGGAGTTGGGCAATGACACCAGAATGACCTTTTTTGAGCAGATTTTCCATGCGATGGGAACTAATGACCTTAGGTGAACTAGCAGTGATGCCTTGGAATTTATATTGGTGGCCTTCTTGGTCGAATTGCATGGTTAATGCCTTAAAATCCATGAGAATGGGACCCAAAGTCCTTAGCTAGTCTACACCCAACACAATGTCACAACCGCCCATGTCGATAGAAAACATATGGGATTTTAGGTGGTAGTCACCGATTTGGAGACGCACATTTTCACAGCGCCCACCACATTTCCTGGAACCACCATTGGCAATCATGATTTGGAAATTGTTGACAGCATGGATGTAGCAATGAGTTTCTTGGGCAATGCGGAGATGAATAAAATTATGGGTTCTTCCACTATCAACCAGAATGATGACCTTATGATGCTTGATGTAACTAATTAAATTGAGGGTTTGGGGAGCGGAGAAGTCAGTGAGAGCATTGAGGGAAATGGCAGTTTCCACTTTGGGAGGGTCTGAGGGAGGGGTTATGTTAGTGATTTCAGGTGACTCAGACACAAGGGGACTTTCAACATCCTCTTCCGAAATATCCTCAGAGATGGCCATAAAAATATTTTGTTCCTTACACTTGTGGCCCGAGAAATATTTTTCATCACAATTATAACAAAGGCCTTTGATTTGGTGTTCAGTCATTTCAGCCCTGGTCAATTTTTGGATATTTAATGGGGCGGAGGGAGTAGTGGAAGCTACGGGTTTAGGGCGAGGGATAAAGGAGGGTTTTTGGTTTTGAGAGGATACAACATGTTGTGCTTATTTATCTCTTTTAGTAGCCTCCACCCAACTTGAGGTTCAAGGCATTAGGACATGGGCCCGAATCTCCTCCTTGATGCCAATGATAAAACAATCTCAAAAGAAAGCATCAGTCATGCCCTCCGTTCGAAAAGCCAGGTGCTCAAAGGAAGCTATGAAGGCTTCTATTGTTCCTGATTGTTTCAACTTTGTCAAATGGCCCAAATGGTTGGTGTCCATGTCAAAGCGTTCATAAAGCTCAGTCACAAATTGGAAGTTTTTCTCCATTGCCACCATTGCCAACGTTCTTGATCTAGATGGATAACACCATACCGGAGTTTGGCCAAGTCATCTGTAATGTCGTATAAAGAGAAATAATGTTCCATTTGGGTTACCCAACCAGTGGGGTCCGAGCCATCAAATTTGGTCACATCCACCCATGAAAGGTGTAGGTCACGTTGAAAGTGATGGGGCTGAAAGGTATGGGAATGGGAGGAATGTTCACCTTCACTCTTTGGAGGTGCTTCAGAGAAAGGGTCATCTGTAGGGATCTTCAGTTTGATGCAGAGTGATGCAAAGATAGATTCAAGCTGGGTGGTCAGTTCTTGTTTGAATTCCTCCATTGAGGACTGCATGGTTGTATTTATGGTTGTATTGATGGATGAATCGATGGAGACAATAGTAGCACTGATTTATTTCACTTCTTTTTGGATCTCAAGGAAACCAAATTGCAAGGTGTTGAAGCGAGCTTCCAGATCTTGGCTATGGGTATGGGCCATGAGGATGGGTGAATTGAAAAGGGGTGGGCAGGGTCAAAACGTTTTCTGGAAAATGATATGGATGAATGTGATAAGGGTGAAAAGATGAATCCAATGGAATAGGTCTCAAATAATGGTGAAAAAAATTCCAGACTTTTTTTTTTTTTTACACCTATGGAGTTATACTCCGGTATGAAGAATACTGCAGTGAAGAAATCCCCAAATGATTAACCAGAAAGAAATGTGTATTTACTTGGCAAACCGAACACAGTTGTGGGGCAATAGATCTTGTCTGTTTTAATTTGTTTATGTTTCTGTCCCCCAAGGGTTAGGTGTTCAAGGGTTCTACAGACAAGCGTTTTCCCTATGCTATAGCTCTCTGATATACATGCGGGGTCCAACAGTAGTGCTCGACCTAATATCTCAGGGCACTAACTAAGGAGGATAGACTGTACCCTTAGCCGTACTACCCGACTACCCAGGTACTAGACAGTATCTTCCCGAGTGTTGTTCTTGGTGACACTATAGCAGTTCGATGACCAATAATTTTATCTAAAGAGGGATTCAAGAAATCTAGTTCGATCCATACACAGGTGTTTTCTGATGTGCTACCACTCGAAGGGGTACCAATAGGGGTTACAAGGGTGGCCAATAGATGTGCGCTTAAGAACCACTTGTATTTCCTGCATGTATGAATCCCTCAACTGCGAGTTTATGTGCATAATGACAGATCTCTATGGCTTAAAGGTGTTGGAATACGTCTCTACCCTGGAAAAAAAATTCCCACAATTTCTGCGAAGGAAAGTGCTCTGATACCACTTGAAATATACCAAATATAAAAAGTATGCAGAACAGAAATAAAATGTTAGAAATGGCAGAATAATAGTAATATATCCAGTATAATCTCCACAATAACACAGAAATGATATAAGAACAACAACAGAAATAACACTTTGATTCAGAAAGCAATGTTCACGGGCCTCTTCGAGGGGGAAACCTCCAGTTGAGCAACGCTCTGTTACAATAATCTTCAAGCTAGGGTTTTCATACTCTTGACCCTTATTTATACTAAATATGTCTATCAAGAGAAGCATCTAGAGGAAGATCCTTCTAGAAGCAGAAGCTTCTATTAGGTTTTCTTACATCTGTCTTATTCTATTTTATTGAAAGGCCTTATTAATATTGACCTTTATTACATCCAAATATATTGATCTATCTATGTGCGGGTTAGGACCCTAACAGTCAATACATTTTAATACAAATACATGTGGCAAGGACGTTATAAACTTTGGAAATATCGATCACTATAAAGCTTGGATATATAAACATTTCAATATGATTAGTACAAAATAAAAAGCACCGTATATGATCTAAGACAATGATAGCAGAAAAATGCTACGACAAACATCCGAACTAATGCTAGCATTAATCCACTTTCAAGCAATTCATAAGAAAAATATATGATTCAAAAATATTGTAGACGATGAAAAAGTTTGGATATGCTAATATATAAAACATTGGGAATAGCGAGGATGACAATAAGACCTCCAATCTATTATCCAATCAGATCACTACATATATGGTACTCTTTATTATATAAAATTCAATGTTTTTAGTTCCCTAGCTCCAACAATAGATATTATGCAAATATTTGTGGTCAAAGGAGAAACTAATGTGAGATCAATGAATTATCGATTGCTATAGTCCCTCTATGCCTACGACAGGGACTAATAATACTTAGCTATTTTATTAATTTATTCTTACTTTATTTATAATAAAATTTTATAAGTTTATTCATTTTTTCTTTAAATTAGTATTAATGTTATTAATAATAAATTACTTTTAAATTAATATTAATGTTATTAATAATTTATTACATTAATGTATTAAAATAATATTAATTTACTTTCATATTTTTATAATGTTTTATACTTTATAAATGTATAATATATTAAACAATCATGCTTTATTAATTTATTACTTTATTATTCCTTTTTTTTTAATTAGTATTAATGTTATTAATAATTTATTACTTTACTTACATACCTTTATAATGTTTTTATACTTTATAAATGTAATCATACTTTCATACTTTATTAATTTATTACTTTATTATTCATTCATTCTTTAAATTAATATAATTAATAATTTATTACTTTAATGTATTAAAATAATATTAATTTACTTCCATACCTTTATAATGTTTTTATACTTACTCACAGGGGTTTGGTCTAGTGGCCAATGAACATATTGTTAAGGCGTTTGTGTTGTTATGCAGGTCATGAGTTCAAACCTCGATTTATCCGGAGGCGTGCTTGCGGGCTGTGGGATTCTCCCTAGGGGTTATAAGGTAGCCGACATGATTCAACCCCGTGTCACACGGGTACGATACTGTCATCGTTATCGATTCCCCTAGTCATAAAAATAAAATAAATAATGTTTTTATACTTTATAAATGTATTAAACAATCATACTTTATTAATTTATTACTTTATTGTTGTATTATTTATTAGGTTGTGTAAATGTTAAATGGTTTGTTAAATGTTAATTAATTTATTATTTTATTGTTATATTATTAAATAATTTCATTAATAAATTTGTATCTTGTATTTTAAATATAAATTTAAAATCATCATATCAAAATTAAAGGTTTTTAATTTAATTATTAAATAATTTCATTAATAAATTGTATCACACATTTTAAATATAAATTTAAAATCATGATATCAAACTTCACGTTGATATTATTCTTATTAAATTATTGTGTTAGATTACTCTTTTACATTTTAATTTTAGAAATATTTAAATAATTTATTAAATAATTACTAATAGTTGGAAAATAATATGTTTTTATAAATTCATTACATATATTAATTTTATGTTCCCTAGATGGGGTGTCAGAGTGCTCCACATGTCCATCTGCGAACTTGGAGCCCGCTACCTCACCTTGAGCCACGTGACGACACCTGTTGCTCCCTTCGACCTTTATTACCACCTTATGGATTCTGCAACTATCCATTTCATCGTGCTCTCATCTAAATGCTTCAGTGCGCTTAGAGCTAGCTTCCCGTCATGGATATGATGCTGGTACACTGTTTGATCCTCCTACGCTCATGTGCCTTTACTCTCCATCCTCCCTCTTATGGCGATGCCCATCCCTCCAGTTGGTATCTATTGACCTCTCCTTCCAACAACTCTTGCACTTTGTCGTTCTCCCTGGTGCCTACCTAGTTCTTCCTGTTCGAATCTCCACCTCACCCTCACATTCGTCAGGCTATTCCTCTCTTTCAAGGGAAGCCGAAGAGAGGTTCCCTATGGTACCAAAACAGAGCAGCCATGGAAAGAAGGCACCCGCCCACCTTCACTCCTATGCTTATCTCCTCACCTTCGTCATCCACTTAGTCCTCACCAGACCAATGTGGTCTTCCGCCTCTGTCTTCGCCATGGGCTTGTCGATTTGAATGGTTTTAACTTTAGGGGAATTCTCTCGAAAATGCTCCTGGACCTCTCCCAGACCTAGCCTCGACCTCACATCTAGCATTGGCACACCCTTCCAGTCCACCACCCTTCGCTCCCTCGCCACCCGCTTTGCATGCCGATCACCATCTTTTATGCCCTCGCTGGAGGAATTCAACGTTTAGACACAATAAATTCAATTGGAAGTGATTCAAGGCCAAGACCTACTCCAATCGGACTGTGCTTCATGCCTGCGACTCTGATATTTGATCTCAATTCTCCAAGACTTGGTCTTTGCAATCCATAAGGACGTCAATGACCTTCATTTTCTGCTAGAACACCTGGACCAACATGTAGAGAAAATTGAATCTATTCTCTCGACACTACTCCACTCTCTACATTCACAAGATTTGGGCACCAATGCCCCCACATCTCCAGGGGTGGTTCTTGCTCCAAACTTTAAGGGGGAGGATGAACGAGATGTGGATACACGTGCACAAGCGGTTGAAGACAAGTGAGGCACCATGTGAGACACACATGCAATGGAAGTCAAGTACATGAAAGCACACCAGACACCATGACAGTTGACAAGCGTATAGGTGTCAGCATGCATGTTTTATTTTGACAATTGTTAGTTGTTTCTGGAAGTTTTTGTTTAGGTTTTTGGAGTTTAGTACTGTCTATTTTGTGGGTCTGTCAGACGATAGGCATTTTTAGGTTCATAGTATAATCTTCTTTGGTCTACAGTATGCATACATGGATCGACCGAATCGATTTCCACACAGGGCGATTCAGGTAAATATGTTTAATTCTCATTGATATTTATAGTCAGAGTGTCAAGATGAGTTGGTTTTCCTTCAGGGCAACTCAACACATCCAAAACTTGTTCTCAAGACGATACTGTAAGTTTTTGCTTATGACAGGTAATATATAACTTTAAAAAAAAATTTGTTAAAAGGATTTTAATGTAATTATTAAATAATTTCATTTATATATAAGGATAATCTAAAGTTGATCTCAGTACATAATAAATATCAATGAAGCTTATCCCTATATACATAACAAATATTAATGAACTATAATTAATTGAAACAATAAAAAAGTCAAAATTAATGTGTTATATTTAATATCTCACAAGTATTGCTCAAGGGTTGGTTAAAATTTAATTGATCAAACTAAAAGGAAACGACCTTATAGTAGAGGTTATAGCGTAGGATTTTAGTGTTAAACAATTGACAAAAATTGTTAAAAACACCTCCGTGAAAACATTCATTTTTGGTAGCGGATTGTTTTGTGGAGATTATAATGGAACTTCATTATAACTAAATAAAATTGGGCAGGTGAAGGTTGTGTTGACGGGCGAAATTGTCTGTCCGTCAATTGAGAGAGTGGAACCGGTTCGGGGTTGTCTAAATAACCCAAGCCGTTTGGAATTAACCACCCTGACGGGTTTAACGGCTCCGTTGGCCGCTCTAAGATCCTAAGAAAACCAAAGAGAAAACTAATCTAACTAACTAATCTAACTAAAACAAATAAAACAAACTAAACTAACTAAAATAACTAAAACTAATAAAACAAACTAATCTAACTAAAACTAACTAAAACTAATAAAACAAACTAATACACTAATCTACTTAAAACAAACTACTAAATGAAACTAAAACTAAATATAAACTACTCTAACTATTACATATAATCTACTAATTACTATTACACTAATTCCAAAAATTAGTCGTCTAACTACTTGTTATACTACAACTTATTCACAAATATACAATATCTACAAGTAACAGATTTGAATAAAACCTGTAAAACTCATTTGCTTTCTGCCCTAAGACAACCAGGAATCTTTTTGATCTTTTATATTTTATGAATAAGAAATAAAACCTACTGAAATTAAATGATCTAATATATTTACTGAAATTAAACAATCTAATATACTAAACACATATATCTAAACAAACAAATGAAAAACTGACCTGGAAACGCTCCAAGTCTGCCCTGTGTATGATGACTTCAAAGCTGGTCGGAGGAAGGAAACTCACTCTGGTTGATTCAGAAGCTTCTCGTAAACGATAGGCTGCGTTGCTCTTTGAGTTGGTTTACAGGACAAACAAGACATAAAAAATCATAACAATTATAAGATTTATAAATCTCCGCAATAAGGGAAACATGTTATGCAAAAAATTATACTTAATAATTCAACTCATGAAGAAGAGAAATCTGCCATTCATAAACTGAACTAAACAATTGCTGTGTTTTTTTTTTTTTAAATGCTTGGAAGAAATCAGATATGGATTACAGTGATTAAATTATATCATTTGCACATGATTAAGATAGCTAAAGTAGTCGTTAACCAGCTACAAATTGATATACACAACATGAAACAAAATATTGATATAATGAGAAGCTAAAGCTGTAACAAAACACCAAACTCTGCCTCAGTCTGTATTAAAATTCCATATCCTTGTTCTCCCACAAATGAGGATGAACCTTATTACAAAAATAATAAGTATATATAAGTCTATCCACAGGGTAAAACCTCCCTGTGGATAATATCAAATTGTTTTACATAATCTGGGAGATATCCCAAAATCAACTAAACTAGGCAATTAAAATGCAAGTGAAATATTTCAAATATCCCCTAACTGCTCATCAAATCCACTGCAATTTCGAATTTATCTGCAATAGACCAAAAATATCAAATTAGAAAGATATTTTATTAACAAAATAATAAAAATCTAATCTTACAGACTTAGCTACAGAATCATCTGATTCTGTAGCTAGTCTAAAATAGCATACAGGATCAGAATAGAAATCAAATCAAATCTTTTTAAAAGAATCAAATCCAATTTTATTTCAATAAACATTAAAAACAAATCACTAATGATTCAAATAACTTTATCATTCAAATTAAACAAAATCAACAGTGATACAATCGAAAACAGGGGTAAGAACACTCTGTTTTTCTTTTACCATAAAATTGGGTCAAACAATAACAAGACTGTTTCATATCAAATGAAATCAATAGAGAGTCATATTGTATGTGATACGATCTAATCCAACACAATCATAATCATTCATTATGGTAGCACAAGATTCATGTTGTTTTAATTAAATACAAAGATGGAAAGACCGTTTCGATTATGTTCAAACGAAATCATACCTAACAGCATCAACCCAACGAATTTCGTGATTGATCCTTGCACAGTCGACAGACAGGATCGATAAATCATGATCGCAATCTTAATTGAATCAACAGAGGTTATAATTATCAGCTGGGCAAATAATCAAATCACGACTGAGTTTAATTATAGAAACAAATCGTGCATCTGGATATAGTTACTTTCGTTCCTCAAATCAAATTTAAACAGCATATTCATTACAATATGAATCGAACTGATAACATGGTCGAAGAAAACAATGCGAATCAATCGGTTGGGTATAACTATTATGAATCGTATCTATTCACGATTTGGGTGCATATTAACATAAACATATTGAATGATATTCGAATTGGTCGAAAATCACATGGAACATAAAACCATAACAGTTAACCATTATTGCCAACCATATTGTATACAATATAACCAATTCGAATCGAAACTTGATTGTGTTCAAAATTGAAATATGAGAAACAACTTGTGTTTAGAAAAGATAGAAATGACTTCAATTAGCAACAGAGTATCCAATTTAAGCCAAATCAAAACAATCAAATCCATACCACGATCAATCGAATCGAAGAAAATCCAATCAAAGCTAAACTGGGAAAACGAAATTCGATTAATCAAAACAAAACTATGTACATAATGCATATAGTATGATAGAGCAAATCCAAGCTGTAATCAGAGCTATTCAAAGAATTCGAATTCGTTATATAACAAGTTAGAACATACCAGTGAGGCTACTCAAACTATGCCAACTTTCAATTCACTACCGCTATAGCTAACTCCACATTCTTAAACAAAATAGAACATGTTGTCCTCAGTTTCTTATCAGTGGCTTGCAACTCATCCTTTTGACTGGTGAGCCTTGCAACTTGATCCTCCAAAGAATGAATTCTAGACTGTACCATTGGTACATCAAGATAATACCTCTCTAACCATGAGTTTCACTGATCACAGGGTGGCGCTATAGACTTAGGCAAAGCAGGAGAGGGTTTGGATGAAGGACCCGGGTTTTGACAAGGCAGCTTAATGCCTGGGTAGTTAGGGTCGTTTTGCAAGCAAGGTGGTAGGTTCAACAAAAAATCAAATGAGGGTTCGGCACACAGACCTTCCGAATAGGGATATTCACTTGCCAGGTAACGTTCCACTTCCGAGTCATAATATCCACTCAACACGATGGGGTTAAGGTTGATAGGAGGTTTTGGCTTGTTCGTCGCCATCCGAGAAATTAGACGGGCATTCTTTTTTCCTTTGGAGTTTGCAGTAGGTTTGCCTTTAGGTTTCTTGCCCACGGGCTTAACAGTCTGGACATCCTTGGTCACAGAGTGGGGTAGGTCGATAGGTGAGTCAGGTAAGGGTTTAGGTAACAGAATACTGTAGGGTACCAGGGGTACAATCTTATCTTCGCTCACCATAGGTTTGTCAACCTGTGGAGGATTTGAATCCTCAAAATCATTGCGAGCCAGGAAATCGTTCCAACAGTCTCCGTGTAACCCCAAATGATAGACAACAATAATTTTAACCAGCCCGAAGTGAAAAAGGTTGCTATCAGCCTGGTTCCTTTTGTATTACTTAGACATTTTGAACAAGCTTCTATGCAGATAATATGGCATATTGAGTTGATAACCCATAAAAACCATAAGCAAGCGAAGGTGGTGTAAGAAAACAAAACCATACCGACCTTCGCAGGTGATAAACTATTTGATAACCATCAATGAATCATGCCAACGTTGTTTCAGCATGGTCACGAGCAAACCTTTGTCATAGGAGATAACCCTACGTGTCTGGAAGAGTAGATTGCAAGGGACCTCTTCCACTTTGCAATTCTTGGACCATCGTTGTCCAGTGGCGGTCAAACTCGTAGCAAGACTGATAAACTGCTTGTCAATTTGTAATTGAACATCATTGACCTTGGCTCGACAGCCATCAAAGGTCAATGCGAATTGTCGGGCAATGCAGAGGTTAAAACCATCAAACTTCTGTATGAACGGGAGCCACCCATTGTCCTCGAGGTCGCTGCGGGTACTGTCGAACATCAACAGAGCCTGGCTTCCATTAGGTTCAGCTCGGACAACAGGAGCCATGGCGCGAGCACATGGTAAGGTTTTGGGTCACACTCATCAACACACAGGAGCAGAGTCATTCGGGCTAACAGCTACGAACGATCAAAGGGGAAGCATTAATGTGTGCATGCGAGGGTGGTGGGATTATTCACCACCATGCATAATAGTAATGGCAAAGTACAAACACCAATTAATCCTCTGTTCAATCAATCATAACACAACTCAAAACCATATCATTCGTTCAACCAAAGTATTAAACAGTGGATGATATACCAATGCGCCATTATAATATTTCAAACCATAAATATTCAATGTAAAATCAAACCCAAATGTTAACCACGCGCCATTGCATATTTGTGTTAATCAAAAGTTTTCAAATATTGTGACAATCGATTTCATAAAATTGACAAGGCAAGGGCTATATAAAAATTTAACATAAGGATCACATTATATATAAAAACAAAAATAAACCATGACCCTTATGCGATTCAATGAGTCAAGTATAAACCCACATGCTCAATGCCTCATAGGTTTAATAAAATCAAATTGGGCAATCAAAGTAAAAATAGGCAAATAGGCATAGTTCGAAAATCCTTTTAGCCACATAATAATAATCCAAAGGTAAGTGCCATTCAAAAGATCATGACAGTTCAACTAACGATGGAGGATTTTTCACGCTTACAGTCGTGAAAACTAAATGGAAACCAATTTACAAGTGTCGTAAGAAATGAAAACATCGTCTATTGGCAAAATGTGACGACGATTTGAAGTTCAAAAGACATAGGTGTAGGCAGCTTATAGGACAATGGAAAAAATTGAATTGGCTGCCAACAATGGTGACACACTAGTAGAAGCAGTTATCTCTGTCAAAAGAAATAAATTCAGATTGGGACAACAAAGAAAATTTCAATTCTAAAACAACAACCAGAAAATCGTACAAACATCATCATTTACCATCTTTTCCAGCAATGTTTTAAAAGATGAAAACTAATAACACTCTTAAGATCAGCAAGTCACAATATTAATGATAAAATCTTCAATACTGTTGGCATGGCCACTGCTGCCAGCAGGCATCCATAGCCTCGACAGGGTTGCCATTTAACCCACTCTGACATCTGAATCCTGTCAAGAAGTTCTAGATCAAAATAAAGGACATTAAAGAGGTTTCTCATAATTGTTTACACAGATTTTCATGTACCCGACATTGCTTCGCTGCCAGCAGGCCTGTTCAGTACCCCGACGAAGTTGTCTTGGCACCATGCATGCATTTACCCGCTGCCAGCGGACCTGTTCAGTATCTCGGCGGGTTTACAAGTACTTCCCACAACTCTTATTAATATTTCTATTTTGTTTTTCTTTTTGTAGATAGCTGAGCGGGGTTACGCTGATAATCTTGATATTTTAACATATTTTTTAGACCTCATCAGAAATTTTTTAACATTGTCCTTTATTCAGCTCCAGAATTTTTTTATTTATAAAAACAACTTCCCATGACAGGGAGACATCTTTTGAGTCATTCCTTTACGGAAAAGGGACAGCATAAAAAGATAATAGATGATCGTGACAAACTTTTCTCAAAGATTGAAATCAGTAAACTTCTTTCAAACAACAAAATTTTCCAACATAAATATCAATTTCAGAAATATATCGCTGATGTTTGTACCAACTTTCAGAAGTTATTTCAGCGAAGAAAATTTTCTGTGGTCTTTGTCTAAATGGCTCAGTGATGCAGGTAGGCATATCTTTTCAAACACAAAAAACTGATCAATTCAAATCAAAATCAAAATAGAAAGCAAACAAAAAAATGCAAACCAAAGAAATATTTACATAATATACAAGGGTAGTTATCAAGCAAAGTATCTTTTCAGGGCTTGGCCATTCACCGGGTAGGTGTCAAGCTGCCCTTCAAGATTCTGTAATCGAAAGGAACTAGGACCCAACTTTTCAGCAATTAAAAATGGCCCAAGCCATAAGTTTTGAAACTTGGTGTGCTCACCCTTTCCTTCGTGTGGTTTGTCCCACTTTAAGACGAGATCGCCTACTTCAAAATTCCTATCAGAAGAAGAATTAGAATCGAACTAGCTTTTAATCAGTTGTTGATGTTGGTCTAATTTGCGCTTAGCTTGGGATCTTACTTCTAACTTCATCAAAGCGTTAATGTGGCTTTCTAAAGGGGGAAAATCTTCTTCTTGGATTTTTTGCGACAATTGAAGCGAAGGAAGAAGAATGTGAGGCGGCAGAATGGCTTCTCTGCCATAAACGAGAAAAAATGGGGAGTTACCTATAGCGGCTTTGGGTGTTACCCTATCAGCCCATAGTGCATTCAGTAGTGCATTGTGCCAGTTCTTTTGATTTTCAGCCACGGTTCTTTTGATAATTTTGATCAAGTTCTTGTTTGTTGATTCTACTAAGTCGTTGCCCTGGGGATAGTAACTAGCAGAATACTTCAGCTTTATTCCTTTTTCCAAATCGAACGCACTCATCTCTAGAGAAGAAAAGTATGAAGCGTTATCAAAGACTAGACAATCAGGGATACCAAAATGAGTGATGATATTCAAGTTTAGAAAAGCAATCACCTGACTTGTGTTAACAGTTCTTAGTGCAACGGCTTTGGACCATCGAGTAAAGTAATCAGTGGTTGTCACAATATACTTGTGTTGTTGTGAGGACGAAGGGTTAATAGGACCTATGATATCAAGGCCCCATTGCTGGAAAGGAGAATCGACTGAAACGGGTTGCAAGGGGAAGGCTGGTTTTTGCAACCGCCCTGATGCTTTCTGACAGATGATACATTTACGACACAAGGCATGGGCGTCCCTAAAAAGCGTGGGCCAGTAGTAACCGGCTCTTAAAACCTTATGAGCAGTAGTTTCGCCACCAAAGTGACCACCATCTTCTCCTAAATGCAACTCAAGAAAGACTTTCTCTGCTTCGTCTTTTTCAAGACAACGCATCAGTACACTGTCAAAATTCTGACGAAACAGTATACCGTTAACTAGATGAAAGGAGGCGGACTTTAGTCTCAACTCTCTTCTCTTGGCGGGGTCAAGGTGACGGGGTGCTGATCCGTGTTCAAGACAAAATCTAATATCGTCGTACCAAGGACTTACGAGGTTTTCCGCACAACAAATCAAACTTTGATCACGTTGTTCTAGGTTTGACATATCACTATCTTCTCGTTGTCCTATTTCTGAATCAACAACCAACTTACACAACCCTTGGCCTCTTACGATCTGTGATGGGGTAATCTCTAAGTCATACTCTTGCAAGGAGGTGACCCAGTTGGCTCGCTTCTCTCCTAACTCCTTTTGCTACTAACAAGTTCCTCACAGCGGGATAAGGGACAATGACCTTCGTCCTTGACTTCAAAAGATAAGATCGGAAGTGCTTAACTTCTTTCAAAACAGTGTAGGCTTGCCGATCGACCACTAGGTAGTTAAGTTCAACACCTTTGAAAGTAGAGCTCATAAAGGTGATGGGTACTTCGTTGTTCTCAGAATTCTTCTGAGTTAGGACTGCGACATAGGAACGATCAGAGGAAAAAGTATAGACTGTAAAGTCTTGAGAGAAATCAGGGCTCATGAGAGACAGAGCATTTATTATGGCCTTCTTTATGGAATTAAAAGCTTGGTTTTCTGTGGGTCCCCAGTGATATTGGGTGTCTTTCTTAATCAGGTTTTGGAGAGGCCTGACCATTTCGGAGAAACTGGGGACAAATCTTCTCACGAAATTAATCTGGCCTAGGAAAGACTGCATGGATTTCTTGGATGTAGGTGGGGGAAGTTTTGTGATAACTTGAGTCCTCTCGAGGTCAATAATCATCCCATCACTAGACACAATGAATTCTAGTAATTTACCCTGTTCTACTGCAAAGATGGACTTCTTGGGGTTCAAGGAGATCCTGTATTTACGACATCGTAGTAGAATGGCTCGTAAGTGAGTTAAATGATCGTCTTTGTTCTTAGAATACACAGTCACATCATATAAATAAACTACTATGGAGTGATTGATTAAACCTCGAAAAGCAATGTCCATTGCTCTCTGAAAGGTAGCTCCAGCATTAATCAATCCAAAAGGCATTTTGCGATAAGCATAAGTGCCCCACAAGGTACGGAAGGTAGTTTTTAGTTGGTTTGGTGGAGACATCAAGACTTGGTTGTATCCAGAGAAACCATCCAGCAAGGATAGCCTCTCGGAACTAGATACTTGTTGAAGAATCTGTTCCATAGGGGGGACAGGATAATTATCTTTGTCAGACGCTTGGTTGAGGTTTCGGAAATCGACACAAAGTCGAATTTCCCCGTTTTTCTTCCGAACTGGGACGAGGTTGGATACCCATTGAGTGTGTCTAACAGAAAAAATTATTTTATCACTTAGGAGTTTATTCAATTCTTTTTGAACGGTCGGTTCTAGTTTAGGATGCATTTTCCTCAGTTTCTGTTGGAAGGGTAAGGTTTGGGGCTTCATCGGGATGACATGTTGTATAATATTAGGATCAAACATTTTGAGATCATCGTAAGTCCATGCAAAGACATCCTTAAATTATTTAAATAATTTAACAAAAGAAACTTTTTCTTGTCTAGAACATCCCAAGCCTAAGTTGATACACTGAGGATTTTCACTAGTCCCTAAATTGACTTTTTCATAAGACAATGAGGAACTATTGGTTTTGCAATTGATCATCTTTTTAAATTTATCTTCAAAATCATAAAACTTTTATAATCTAACAACAGATTTGGGTATGAAAGTTACCATGTCCGATAGAGCTTCAGGAGATTTTGGATTAGGTATTACCATCAAGTCGTGCAAATTGTTGTCGTGCGTGTGTCCATCTATCACTGCGCCTTGAAAGGTTTCTTCCATGTGCAGAAAGTTAATGATTTGCTGATCATCATCAAATACTCTCCAGTTTGTGATATTTTCAGGGACAGATGGCCGAAACAACAGCTCCACAGAGAATGTGTTTGGGGATAAGCCTTCTACAGGAAGAAGTTTAGAGGCTACATTATCTAGTAAGTCTACTTCAGCATTATTTGATCTAGGAATGGAATTTATATTAAAAGCGAAAAATTTGTTCATTAAACTCCATACCTCAGACTGGTAACTTTTGAGATGCAGGAAAAGACAGTGTATAGAGTCTCTTACCTGTCTAACCACTATTTCAGAGTCGCCGAATACAACCAGATTTTGAATGTTCATGTCCAGAGTTTTTCTGAGACCTTGCAGTAAAGACTCATATTCTGCAATATTGTTAGTACATTCAAATTCTAGTCTACAAACCATTAATGTCTTATTACCTGCTGGATCAATAATGATGTAGCCTGCACCAGCTCCTTCTTTATACTTGGAACCGTCGAAATATAGAGACCAAATTTGATTTCCATCGGGTTCATGGGACTATTGCATAGAAGTTGTTGGTTGCACGTATGCTATGATCTCGAACTGTTGTTGTGGATTGTTGATAGGTGAAACTTCAGCCATGAAATTTTCGAAGAAGGTGTCCATTCCTTGGACTTCAGGTGAATCAACAGGAGGTGTGTATGGTTCATTTAGGTCGTTCAAATCCGTGACCGTGAACTTAAGGTAACACTCACGATTCACCCTGATCTTGTTGGGCTTACCATTGTCTGGAAGCCATAAGTGAGACCAGTCCATTGTGAAGTAACCATGTAGCTGCTCTGACTAGTCCCTACTCAAAAATAGACCATACACTTCTGGAATATCCACCACAATTATATCAATAACCTGATGAACCTTTGGGCTAGACGATAGTCTAATCAAAACATTTTTTAGTTTTCCTATAACTTTAACATCTGTTCGATCAAGTTGTATGATTTTCAAAGAAGATGGTTCCACTTCAGCGTTAATCTTTTGGCAGACAGACCAAGGCATCACATTTGATGATGCTCCTGAGTCAACCATACAAATATGCACATTTTTGTTGAAGATTTCGAAAGTTAAAAGAAAAGGAGGTACATTCTTGCGAGTACTAGGAGTAATAACTTGTGGTTTCTTACTCGCATTTTCTAATGCTACTTTATCTACATTATTTACATTATTTACATTATTTACAGGAGTTACGGGAAGGCTTCCTTTATCTTGAGGATCAGGATTGTTTTTAGTGGAAGTCTTCTACGGAACTTTGCTTTGCACAACCTTGTTACCATTTGAATTACCACTCTTGCCATTTTCTGAAATATTTTGCAACATCTTCTGTAACAAAAATGGAAACTTCAACAACTCATAAATAGAAATGTTAGCCCTTAATTTTTTAAGAT
>ML779887.1:83114-126353 GCA_009831015.1 Picea engelmannii | reverse complement strand
TGTACTTGAACATTTAAGTGGGGTAAAAGGAGGTTGCCCCCTCGAAGAGGCTTATTATCTGATATTATCTCTTTTTCAAGGCGTTGAGTACTTTTCTTGAGGTTTTTCTATGCTATATTGATGTTTGGTTCTTAACAGATATCCCAAAATCAACTAAACTAGGCAATTAAAATGCAAGTGAAATATTTCAAATATCCCCTAACTGCTCATCAAATCCATTGCAATTTCGAATTTATGTGCAATAGACCAAAAATATAAAATTAGAAAGATATTTTATTAACAAAATAATAAAAATCTAATCTTACAGACTTAGCTACAGAATCATCTGATTCTGTAGCTAGTCTAAAATAGCATACAGGATCGGAATAGAAATCAAATCAAATCTTTTTAAAAGAATCAAATCCAATTTTCTTTCAATAAACATTAAAAATGAATCACTAATGATTCAAATGACTTTATCATTCAAATTAAACAAAATCAATAGTGATACAATCGAAAACAGGGGTAAGAACACTCTGTTTTTCTTTGACCATAAAATCGGGTCAAATAGTAACAAGATTGTTTCATATCAAATGAAATCAATAGCGAGTCATATTGTATGTGATACGATCTAATCCAACACAATCATAATCCATTCATTATGGTAGCACAAGATTCATGTTATTTTAATTAAATACAAAGATGGAAAGACAGTTTCGATTATGTTCAAACGAAATCATACCTAACAGCATCAACCCAACGAATTTCGTGATTGATCCTTGCACAGTCGACAGACAAAATCGATAAATCATGATCGCAATCTTAATAGAATCAATAGAGGTTATAATTATCAGCTGGGCAAATAATCAAATCATGACTGAGTTTAATTATAGAAACAAATCGTGCATCTGGATATAGTTACTTTCGTTCCTCAAATCAAATTTAAACAGCATATTCATTACAATATGAATTGAACTGATAACATGGCCGAATAAAAAAATGTGAATCAATCGGCTGGGTATAACTGTTATGAATCATATCTATTCACGATTTGGGTGCATATTAACAGAAACATATTGAATGGTATTCGAATTGGTCGAAAATCACATGCAACATAAAACCACAACAGTTAACCATTATTGCCAACCATATCGTATACAATATAACCAATTCGAATCGAAACTTGATTGTGTTCAAAATTGAAATACGAGAAACAACTTGTGTTTAGAAAAGATAGAAATGACTTCAATTAGCAACGGAGTATCCAATTTAAGCCAAATCAAAACAATCAAATCCATACCACGATCAATCGAATCGAAGAAAATCCAATCAAAGCTAAACTGGGAAAATGAAATTCGATTAATCAAAACAAAACTATGTACATAATGCATATAGTATGATAGAGCAAATCCAAGTTGTAATCAGATCTATTCAAAGAATTCAAATTCGTTATATAACAAGTTATAACATACCAGTGAGGCTACTCAAACTATGCCAACTTTGAATTCATGACCGTTGTAGCTGACTCCACATTCTTAAACAAAATAGAACCTGTTGTCCTCTGTTTCTTATCAGTGGCTTGCAACTCATCCTTTTGACTAGTGAGCCTTGCAACTTGATCCTCCAAAGAATGAATTCTGGACTGTAGCATTGGCACATCAAGATAATACCTCTCTAACCATGAGCTGCACTGATCACAGGGTGGCGCTGTAGACTTAGGCAAAGCAGGAGAGGGTTTGGATGAAGGACCCAGGTTTTGACAAGGAAGCTTAATGCCTGGGTAGTTAGGGTCGTTTTGCAAGCAAGGTGGTAGGTTCGACACAAAGTCAAACGAGGGTTCGGCACACAGACCTTCCAAATAGGGATATTCACTTTCCAGGTAACGTTCCACTTCGGAGTCAGAATCTCCACTCAACATGATAGGGTTAAGGTTGACAGGAGGTTTTGGCTTGTTCCTCGCCATCCGAGAAATTAGATGGGCATTATTTTTGCCTTTAGAGTTTGCAGTAGGTTTGGCTTTAGGTTTCTTTCCCACAGGCTTAACAGTCTGGACATCCTTGGTCACAGAGTGGGGTTGGTCAATAGGTGAGTCGGGTAAGGGTGTAGGTAATAGAATACTGTAGGGTACCGGGGGTACAGTCTTATCTTCGCTCACCATAGGTTTGTCAACCTATGGAGGATTTGAATCCTCAAAATCATTGTGAGCCAGGAAATCATTCAAACAGTCTCTGTGTAACCCCAAATGATAGACAACAATAATTTTAACCAACCTGAAGTGAAAAAGGTTGCTATCAGCCTGGTTCCTTTTGTATTTCTTAGACATTTTGAACAATATTCTATGCAGATAATATGTCATATTGAGATGATAACCCATAAAAACCATAAGCAAGCGAAGGTGGTGTAAGAAAACAAAACCATACCGACCTTCGCAGGTGATAAAATATTTTATAACCATCAATGAATCATGCCAACGCTGTTTCAGCATGGTCACGAGCAAACCTTTGTCACAGGAGATAACCCTACACGACTGGAAGAGAAGAGTCCAAGGGACCTCTTCCACTTTGCAATTCTTGGACCATCTTTGTCCAGTGGCAGGAAAACTTGTAGCAAGACTGATAAACTGCTTGTCAATTTGTAATTGAACATCACCGACCTTGGCTCGACAGCCATCAAAGGTCAATGCGAATTGTCGGGCAATGCAGAGGTTAAAACCATCAAACTTCTATATGAATGGGAGCCACCCATTGTCCTCGAGGTCGTTGTGGGCACTGTCGAACATCAACAGAGCCTGGCTGCCATTAGGTTCAGCTCAGACAATAGGAGCCATGACGTGAGCACATGGTAACGGTTTGGGTCACACTCATCAACACACAGGAGCAGAGTCATTCGGGCTAACAGCTACGAACGATCAAAGGGGAAGCATTAATGTGCACATGCGAGGGTGGTGGGATTATTCACTGCCATGCATGATAGTAATGGCAAAGTACAAACGCCAATTAATCCTCTGTTCAATCAATCATAACACAACTCAAAACCATATCATTCGTTCAACCAAAGAATTAAACGGTGGATGATATACCAAGGCGCCATTATAATATTTCAAACCATGAATATTCAATGTAAAATCAAACCCAAATGTTAACCATGCTCCATTGCATATTTGTGTTAATCAAAAGTTTTCAAATATTGTGACAATCGATTTCATAAAATTGACAAGGCAAGGGCTATATAAAAATTTAACATAAGGATCACATTATATATAAAAACAAAAATAAACCATGACCCTTATGCGATTCAATGAGTCAAGTATAAACCCACATGCTCAATGCCTCATAGGTTTAATAAAATCAAATTGGGCAATCAAAATAAAAATAGGCAAATAGGCATAGTTCGAAAATCCTTTTAGCCACATAATAATAATCCAAAGGTAAGTGCCATTCAAAAGATCATGACAGTTCAACTAACGATGGAGGAGTTTTCACGCTTACAGTCATGAAAAATAAATGGAAACCAATTTACAAGTGTCGTAAGAAATGAAAACATCGTCTATTGGCAAAATGTGACGACGATTTGAAGTTCAAAAGACATAGGTGTAGGCAGCTTATAGGATAATGAAAAAAATCAAATTGGCTGCCAATAGGTTGTAGCAGATGTTTTCCATGTGGTGCGCTTCATAGGCCATACACATCGGTGTGCTTAAAACATTAATGCATTGGTTCCTACATTGCATAATAGGCATCGAGCGATTCCTAAAATATTGGAGCCCCAGTGCGTTTATACAAACTACAACCCGATGCTTTAATAAAAGCAACACATCGGTCGATTCTATGATACCGAGCACCGATGAATTCTTGAACTTAAAGGCCCAGTGCTCACATGTCAACCAAAGAACTGGGGATTTCTAAGAAATATGGGGCATCGATGATCTTATAAACATAAACGCATCGGTGCCTTAATATGAATAAAGAACCGGGAAAATCAATGACAACATGCACTAGTTCTTTAAAAAACAGGACCAGTGCATGATGTGATCAAGAAGGCTCTGATGCAGACTCATGAAAGAGAAGCACCAGTGCACTCATAAATTGAACGCACCGATAATCCATATTATTATTATAAACTTTGGTTAAAATATTATTAATATATATGCTTTTTCAATTTATCTTAGCACTGATGCATATTATGTTACAACACTGGTGCATGTTATAATTAAAGGAACTGATGTTTTTTTATCATTGAATGCACTGATTGTCATTTTCTCTTTTCAGAAGCATCAAACTATGATAGTGCACAACTATTGTTATCTTTTAATTCCATTGTTTATCAAAAAATTGACATATATCTTATAATAGTATTCATATAAATTAAATTTTGATTAGTGCATTTGGATATGATGTTTGGATTATCTTGTTATATCATCATTGTTTGCATCTCTTCATCATAATATTTAATCATCCATATATTTATTCAACGATGTAACATTTCACATGAATATTGAACAAACCAAAAGAATAAAAGAAAACATATTTTATTATATATGAATAAGAGGCTCTTTGTCATACAAAATGGGACCCTTATTGGTAACCCCTTGTCTTTAATTAGGACAGTACTATGTCCATTACATTAAATAAAATGTCTGATTTTCACAAACGATTATTTCAAAAAATACAACAACTTGCATTGATATCCAAATATATTGATCATAATTCTTCATTGGAATTGTTGTCAGACTTGCTCGAGCTACGTCCAAATCTTGGGTTATTTGGTTGAATGTTTTTTTGATTGGCTTGATTGTTTTCCTCTTCTTCAAATGATTCCATCTACAAAACTAAAATGAAAGTGTAATGAGTGTATCTGCATTGGTGAGAATAATGAAAATTGAAATAAATACTATACATGAATTCAAACTAAAAAGTGGCATACCATAGCAAGAATCGAGTCCTGAATGATACACATTTTTTCAAAACCAAATTGCATGCCTTATGTCAACAACTCTTCTATTGGAACATTTCCATACTTTGTTTCTTGCAGTTTTAATATACCCCATAATAAATTATAGATTTAATATAAGAGATTTTTTTGTTCCATTAATTATAAAATGAGAGAACTAAAAAAAATTAGATACGTACAAATTTCTGATGTAGGAGAATCAACAGTGCGTCAGCAGGAAACATAGAAATGCACTAGGAGGGAGAATATCCCAACAAGAGAGAAGCACCAACCTTCTCATTTTGTTTTGAATTTGTAAATTTAATGTAATTAAATTTTGAAAGGCTCGAGGAGCGTTGAGCCATTGTATATGTGTAAGGCTGAGTGTAAGTCGCCTTTAATGGCTAATAGGTAGATGGATCTAGTTCCGATTAAGACTAGACGTCAATTAATTGTAATTTAATGTAAGTAGGTGGAGGAAGGATCGATAATCCCCTCTATTTTAAAAATATCAATGTATTGAGATCATAAGGATTAGCGCATTAGATGAGAATTAGAGAGCATTAAATAATCTCATGAGAAGAGAAGAGAGGAGAGGAGTGAAAGAATTGAGACTCTGTTGCAGTCTAGTCTTGTAAAAATTGTACAAAGCATTCAGATTTAATACAAAGGCATATTTCCCTACATATGAATCTCTATGTGTATTGTTTGTGTTTCTAAATGTTTTCTGTGTATGTTTATGAATGCCATGAATGTATGAATCGTTTCCTTTGTAGGAATAGATAGACTTACCTATCTGTGTGATTTTCTGAGTGTTCTAGGCTCTCAAGACTAGTGTAAGAAGTGCACGTTATAGTTGTGTAAAAACTCCAAAAAGCCAGATCAAGGAGTGTGCAAGAACTCAGTTTCGAGTTCAAAAAGAGTGTGCCAGGTGGGCACACCATAACAGGTCATAGAAGCTTAGAAGGGATAGTGTAAGGAGTGCACAGAGTGGCACAGATGCGCACTCTCTCTGGTAAGTCCGCTCCCTCAGGACCTTCCTCTCTCCTCGGCCCAAAGAACTCAACGGTTCTTCTAATTCCCTATTGGGAATCTTCCTACCCACAACTTTCTCTTCGTCGCGCAATCCCCTTCCTTACTCCTCGGTGGATCGTAACTCGCGACCTTGTTACTCGCGATACCAATCTTTTGGGTTTCCGACCTTCGATACCTGAGGTATCGAGGCTCCGATACGCACGTGTGACTTGACCCGTCCACACTCGTCACTTCACTCGGGATTTCCACGCTATCGCGACCTCACACTATCGCGCCTTCGCCGCTCGCAAGTCCCAGCACTCGATTCTCCGATTCCTGACACACGAGACGCCAAAAGGCCGAGACTCACAATTTCTCTCCCTCGTGACTTCACAACTCGCGAGATCAAATGACTCCTACCTCGACTCCTGAGTACCCGATGTACCAAGATGTCGATATTCTCCTGTCACGATTCTTGCTCCCTCGTGCCTTCGCAACTTGAACTTCCCAATGCTCGGACTCCCAACTTACGAGCCTCGAGCTTACGAGGTTTCGATTTTTGGCAACTGTCTTCCGCTTACTCCTGCGGTCCCACATGGCTTATATCACCATCGGAATATCGCATCTTGTGACTTCGCGACTCCCGCTGTCAAATCTTCAGCACTTTCTCCACGAGATCCCGATAATCGATCTCACGACTAATACAACAGCTACGGCTGACTTGTATTTCTGCTCTACCCCTCCTAAGCTTAGAACTTCTCCGTGCCTACACCATAACTTTCTTGCACCTCCGCAATATCCAACGGCCCACGGAACTTCGTGACTTCTCCTCGAAGAATTTCGACTGTCCGTTCTTCCCTATGAAAATCCACGAAAAGGAAGAAGTGTCTCTCTACGAGACTCGTTGTCTGCTCACCAACCTGCGACGCTCCCTTTGAACATTCAGTAGAAACTTCCCTACACTTATCCGTCGATGAATTTGAAGGCCGACTCCTCCTGAGCTTCCTTCTTATTCTCTCTCACTTAGAAGGAACTTTGCACGCACTCCTTCTGGTAAATCTTCAACCTTGTCTAAGTGTTGAAGTCTTTCGACCCTGCGCACTCCTGCAGCAGCAATCTCTCAATACTTTGCTCAGAATCACCAACTGAGACTTATTCCCCAGCCTGCGCACTCCTTGCACGGCTTCAATAACCCAAATCAACTTCTGGTTTAATAAGAATAACAGTTAAACTACTGAGCCCTCATCAACGCACTCTATGCAGATGAATTCGACTGCACTCCTTGCAGGAATCTCCTGGCTCAGACAGAGAAACAATTGAAACTTATTCTCTCCCTCTCTCAGATTTCAGTTTCGAAACATGAAATCCTATGCATAGCATACACAAAGCAAATGCATACAAGAAAACAAACATTCATGAGCATAACATCAACACACAGAGAATAGACACATAACCATGGATTTGAATCAAAGCTTTCTTCTATTAATTCAATATCTGTACATGGATGTTCTCTACATAGTTCTCTGCTTGCTCTTCTCTCTATGAATGCTTGACATAATAAAATAATACAATGAGGGTGTCTATATCCGTTTTCCCTCTCGAACTCTAAACTATCAAATCTAGACTTAAATATTCTATCTACTTTACATTAACTATCTTAAATGCCTCATCTACCTAAGGATGAGAGCTATCTGCTCAAGGTCCATTACAACACAAGTGCGTCGTCTCTTAAATGAATCATTTAAGATCGCACAACATCCCAAAGTATTTTCAAAATGTGTGTTGGTTCATCGAGCTGTCTTTCGCTCCACGCTGTCTCATTTGATGTATTGGTGATGCTCCTGCATCATACTCCTCGGCTTGAAAATTTTCATGGGCTCCTATCCATGAGCTCCTGCATGGTCTATCCTATATCGTTGCTTCATTTTCCCAGCTGGCATCTTCCACTAGGTGATTCTTCCACTTGACCAGGTATTCAAAATACTTCTTTCGCCTGGTTTTCTTACCCACTCGCTTGTCCAGTATGCACTCCATCTGTGGCTTTTCTGCTATCGGCATCTGCTTCTGCCACTGGACTTCTGGCTTCTTAGTTCCAGTATCTTCTTCTCTAGCTCTGTATGGGTATAAATCTGCCACATTGAATATCAGACATATTCCGATGCCATCCGACAACTCAATCTCATAAGCGTTTTCTATGAATTTCTTTAGGACTCTGCATGGCCCAATTTTCTTCATTTTCAGCTTGTTGTATGTTCCCCTTGGGAACCTTTCGTTCCTCAAATGTGCTAGAACTAGATTGCCAAATTCAAACTGAAGTTGTCTCTTCCATTGATCTGCTCTGCGCTTATACTCTTGATTTGAGTCTATCAATCGCTGCTTCACCCTACTGTGAAGTTCTTTCATCGCTTCAGCGAATTCCTCTACGCTCGCACTGCTAGTCGCAGTCTGTTCTGACTCCCTGAGTTCAAAAACTCCTCTTGGTTGTGTCCCATACACAATCTGGAATGGACTTTTGCCTGTACTTCGATTCACTGAATCATTGTATGCAAAATCTGCCTGTGGCAATATGTTGTCCCAGCTGCTATGGTGTTCTGTCACCAAGCTCCTCAGCAAGTCTCCCAGACTTTTGTTGACCACTTCTGTCTGTCCGTCTGTCTACAGATGATAAGCTAAACTAAACGCCAAGTTAGTTCCTAGCTTCTTCCATAAGGTCCTCCAAAAATGCCCTATGAATTTTGTATCCCTGTCCGAAACTATGCTTTTCGGCAACCCATGGAGTCTAATGACCTCCTTAAAGAACAAATTCGCGATGTGTGTCGCATCGCTGGTCTTCTGGCATGGGATAAAATGTGCCATTTTTTAAAACCTATCTACCACCACAAAGATGGAATCAACTCCTCTATGCGTCTTTGGCAATCCCAATACAAAATCCATGCTGATCACTTCCCATGGTCTCTCTGGTATGGGCAATGGTTGATAAAACCCTGCATTCTGTTTCCTCCCTTTCGAATGCTGACAAATTCGACACCTGTCAACAAACCTCTTGACATCTGCTCTCATGCCTGGCCAAAAATATGATTCACTCATCTTTGAGAATGTCTTATTGTGGCCAAAATGTCCTGCTAATCCACCGCTGTGTTTTTCTTTCAACAAGTTCTCCCTCATGGAGAAAATTGGAATACACAGTTGATTGCCTTTGAACAGCAATCCCTCTTGGATCATGTAATCTATCCAAGGACTTCTATCCCTAAGAACTGGATTCTCAGCTGCTTCATACACTTCTCCGAAGTCTGCATCACCTGCGTACATGTCCTTCAGGTTTTCAAAACCCAAGGTTTTGACTTGGAACTCCTGCAACAACAAACATTTCCTGCTCAAAGCATCAGCCACTTTGTTAGCAGTTCCTGAAATGTGTTTGATTACAAACGTGAAATTCTGCATATACTCTACCCATTTTGCATGTTTCTGATTCAACTTCTCCTGTTGACTCACAAACTGCAATGCATGATTATCGCTATACAATACAAATTATTTTGGGATCAAGTAATGCCTCCACTTCTTCAGTGCCTGTATGATGGCATAAAACTCTTTATCATACGTGGAGTATTTCAGCTTTGCTTCATCCAGCTTCTCACTGAAATATGCAATTGATCTGTCTTCTTGACTCAAGATCGTGCCTATGGCATATCCACTTGCATCACATTTCACTTGAAATGTCTTCCTGAAGTCCGACAACACCAACACTGGTCGTTCCGTTATCTTTCGCTTCAATAGGTTGAAGCTCTTCTCAGCCTCTGTTGTCTAATGAAAAGACTTGTGTTGCTTTTTCACTATGTCCATCATTGCTGCGCTAATTTCACTGAAATTCCTGATGAACTTTCGGTAGAAACTAGCCAAACCATGGAAACTCCTCACCTCGAAAACATTTCTCGGTGATGGCCAATTCTTGATCACTTCCACTTTATTTGGATCCATCTTCAACTCATTCGCCGAAATAACAAAACCCAAATAAATGAGCTTTGTCTTCATAAATGAGGACTTCTTCATATTAATCAATAGCTTCTCCTGTTGTAGCTTCCTCATCACTATAGCCAAATGCTTCAAGTGCTCAGCTTTAGTCTTGCTAAAGATCAGTATATCATCCAGATATATGACGACAAATTTCCTGATGAATTCCTTCAGGACTTCGTTCATTAGTCTCATGAATGTGCTTGGTGCGTTTGTCAAACCAAACGGCATGACCAGCCATTCGCACAAACCTTTGTTTGTCTTGAATGTTGTCTTCCATTCATCACCTTCCCTCATACGAATCTGGTGATATCTGCTCTTCAAATCAATCTTTGAAAAATAATTTGCCCCACTCAGGCAATCCATCAGATCATCCATTCTCGGCAGTGGAAATATGTACCTGATGGTAAATTTTTTGATCGCTCTGGAGTTGGTGCACATTCTCCAACCTCCATCCTTCTTTGGACTAAGCACTGTTGGAACAGCACATGGACTTAGGCTTTCTCTGACCAGTCCTTTGTCCAACAAATCCTAGACCTGGTTCTTGACCTCCTCATTTTCCTGTGGCGTCAACCTGTACGCAGCTTTATTCGGCAAACTGGCTCCTGGTATGAGGTCTATGTGGTGACTCACACTCCTCATCGGTGGCAACGAACGAGGTAGTTCATCCACAATGATGTCAGCAAACTCTCCCAGCAGTTCCTGAATCTCATCTGGTAAGTTGTCCACTCTTTTGCTAGTCAGGACAATCCTCGGTTTCCTGACCACAAAGAATTGTGGATCATCTTTCTTCTCCATCTCTGTGAGAAGTTCTTTCCCACTCATGAGAAGTATTATTTTGCTCACTTCCGGCTTCACCTCCTTATCCTTTATTGGAAGCAATCTATGTGTCCTCCCATCCTTCTCCAGGGTATATGTGTTCATCCTCCCATCATGAACCACATTTCTGTCATATTGCCATGGTCTACCCAGCAATAAATGACATACATCCATGGGAATGACATCACAGAGTATTTTATCATTATATCCTCCTATCTTGATGTCAACTAAGCACTGTTTAGTGACACTCACCTTATGTCCCTTCTGTAGCCACGAGACTTTATATGGACTTGGGTGATCAGTTGTTTCCAGCTCTAACTTTTCCACCATCTCGGTTGAAACGAGATTATCTGTGCTTCTGCTATCCACGATAACCTTGCATTTCCTATCCTTGGTTTTGCAAGTTGTCCTGAACAATCTGGTCCTTTGAGATGAACTCTCCTTTACCTCTTTCTCAGGTGTCGAAAGGAATTTTTGCATCAGAAGCGAGCTTCCGATTTCTGCACCTTCTGCTTCAGCATATCGCCTTTGTGTCGTGACGATGTGAGCTTCTCCTCTATCCTTTTTCCTATCTAGACAGTCAACTGCTTTATGTCCATCCTTTCCACACGTGAATCATGTGATTACTCCACCTCTACCTCTGCCTCTACCTCTGGTATGAGGAAATGTGTTTGCGTTATCATAATCTCCTTGCTTCTCATTATGCTGTCCTCTCTGCTCAGCATATTGTTATCCTCGCTATGAGGTTCCACCTCTTTCAACCTTACCCTGAGGTTTCTTCCATTCCTCCTTGGGCTTCTGGTATTTCTCCTGTGCAACTGCCTTGCCTCTGGGCTGAATTCTGCCTCGCCCTCGCTGACCTTTCTTTCGGCTCAGCTTCTCCTCGGATTTCAGAGCCATATGATAAGCATCCTCCACCGTCTTGATGGTAACCATGCTTAATTCATCATGAATGTCGTATCTCAGACCATTCAGATATCTGGCAACTTTTTCATCATCTCTCTCCCAATGACCTGCTCTGATGTTCAGTCGATAGAATTCCTCAGTATATTCTTTCACTGTCATCAGTTTCTGTCTCAGGTTCTGCATCCTCCTGAACAGATTAATTTGGTAGTCTCTTGGGATGAACTTTGCCTTCATCTTCGCAATTATTCGATCCCAGCTTTTGATCTTTTGCTTGGCTTTGCAGCGTCTATCAGCTTGTAGTTCATCCCACCATAATGCTGCATGTCCCTTCAACTTCATGACAACATGCCTAACCTTTTTATCCTCTTCGATATCCTCATAGTTGAAGTAGGTATCAAGAGCTCTTATCCAGTCTAGAAGCTCTTCTGCATCCAAGCTTCCTTCGTAAGATGGAATGTCCATTTTCATATTTGAACTCATCTGGGTGATAGATTTAATCAATCGTTCATTGGCTGCATCTTTGGCTACAACTTCTCCTTGTTGTTCAGCTTCAGCTTCGCCTTTGGAGTCACTCAGATCTCCAGCACCGGCTGTGCATCTCTGTGCTGCTTCCATGTCTTCTAATCTCGCTCGGAGATCACATATCTACCGTTCCATCTCTGGATTTTGTGTCGGCCTGCCTCTTCTTCTCACCTCCCTGTCTTCTGGGTCGGGTGACTGTCTTTCTCCTCTGGGCGGCATGGTGAAATTATCTCTCTTTTCTATAGAAAAAAAAGAGTCAATCCCCGCTCTGATACCACTCTGGCGCAGACGCGCACTCTCTCTGGTACGTCCGCTCCCTCATGACCTTCCTCTCTCCTTAGCCCGAAGAACTCAATGGTTCTTCTAATTCCCTATCGGGAATCTTCCTACCCACAGCTTTCTCTTTGTCACGCGATCCCCTTCCTTACTCCTCGACAGATCATAACTCGCGACCTCTCTACTCATGATACCAATATTTTGGGTTTCCGACCTTTGATACCCGAGGTACCGAGGCTCCGATATGCACGTGTGACTTGACCCGTCCACACTTGTCACTTCACTCGGGATTTCCACGCTATCGTGACCTCGCACTATCGCGCCTTCGCCACTCGCAAGTCCCAGCACTCGATTCTCCGATTCCTGACACACGAGACGTCGAAAGGCCGAGACTCACGATTTCTCTCCCGCGCAACTTTGGCACTTGCGAGATCAAATGACTCCTACCTCGACTCCCGAGTAACCGATGTACCGAGATGTCGATATTCTCCTGTTGCTATTCTTGCTCCCTTGTGCCTTCGTGACTTGAACTTCCCAATGCTCGGACTCCTAACTTACGAGCCCCGAGCTCGCGAGGTTCTGATTTCTGCCACCTGTCTTCCACTTACTCCTACAGTCCCACACGGCTTATATCACCATCGGAATATCGCATCTCGTGACTTTGCAACTCCTGCTATCAAATCTTCAACACTTTCTCCACGAGATCCAGATAGGTGATCTCACGACTAATACAATGGCTATGACCGACTTGTATCGTCTCTCTGCCCCTCCTAAGCTTAGACCTTCTCCGCGCCTACACCGTAACTTTCTTGCACCTCCGCAAGATCCAACGTCCCACGAAACTTCACGACTTCTCCTCGAAGAATTCCGACTGTCCGTTCTTCCCTATGAAAATCCACGAAAAGGAAGAAGTGTCTCTCTACGAGACTCATTGTCTGCTTGCCAACCTACGACGCTCCCTTCGAACGTTCGGCAGCAACTTCCCTCCACTTATCCTTCGATGAATTTGATGGCCGACTCGTCCTAAGCTTCCTTCCTCTTCTCTCTCACTTAGAAGGAACTTTGCACGCACTCCTTGTGGTAAATCTTCAACCTTGTCTAAGTGTTGAAGTCTTTCGACCCTGTGCACTCCTGCAGCAACAATCTCTGAATACTTTGCTCAGAATCACCAACTAAGACTTCTTCCCCAGCCTGTGCACTCCTTGCACGGCTTCAATAACCCAAATCAACTTCTGGTTGAATAAGAATAAGAGTTAAACTATTGAGCCCTCATTAACGCACTCTATGTGGATGAATTTGACTGCACTCCTTGCAGGAATCTCCTAGCTCAAATAGAGAAACAATTGAAACTTATTCTCTCCCTCTCTCAGACTTCAGTTTCGAAACATGAAATCCTATGCACAACATACACAAAGCAAATGCATACAAGAAAATAAACATTCATGAGCATAACATCAACACACAGAGAATAGACACATAACCATGGATTTGAATCAAAGCTTTCTTCTATTAATTCAATATCTGTACATGGATGTTCTCTACATAGTTCTCTGCTTGCTCTTCTCTCTCTGAATGCTTGGTAATAATACAATAATACAATGAGGGTGTCTATATCCGTTTTCCCTCTCGAACTCTAAACTATCAAATATAGACTTAAATATTCTATCTACTTTACATTAACTATCTTAAATGCCTCATCTACCTAAGGATGAGAGCTATCTGCTCAAGGTCCATTACAACACAAGTGCGTCGTCTCTTAAATGAATCATTTAAGATCGTGCAACATCCCAAAGTATTTTCAAAATGTGTGTTGGTTCATACAGCTGTCTTCCGCTCCACGCTGGCTCATTTGATGTATTGGTGATACTCCTGCATCACAAAGCAAGCACAAGGAGTGTGCCTACACTCAGAGTAGTGTAAAATCTCAAGGGAAAGCCATTTCAAGTGTGCACAGGGCAAGCACAAGGAGCGCACAGGTGAGTCTTTCAATTCCAAGATTCAGGAGGTAAGTCCAAGGAGTGCACGAAGCCAAAATTTCATTTAAGTGTTGGTAAAGCTCAATAAGGAAGAGTGCAGAGTGCTAGGAGGGAACAAGAGATCATTTGAAGGAACAAAGGGCTGAACCCTTTGAAGTTGAAGAGTTGGAATCTCAAGAGAGACAATGCAAGTGTGCGTAGGGTCTATGTAAGGAGTGAAAAAGGTGAGAATTGTATGAGTTTCAGACTGCAAAGAAGCGCAAGGTGTGTGTCCGAGTTCAATTCATTCAACTAACAAAAGATTGAGAAGTGATAGCGCGAGTAAGTCCCTAGAAAGAGGGAAAAAATATATTTGTTTGAAGGCGAGCAGACAAGATCAGTCTGGGAGAAGCCAAGACCTCTCACAACCATCGGATCAAGGTTAGGAGCACAAAATTTAAACTCTTGAAGTCCTTCGAACTTCGTTGCTTCGAAAAGTTTCAAGCATTTGTTGTGAAGGAGGCAAAAGTTTCGAAGTCCCGAAGTGAAGCTATGACGTAGATCACTGGAAGGAGTACGATTCATTGGATTAGTCATGGATCATATATATGGGTCATTGGATCAAGCCCAGGAAGGAGGGGAAGCGTTGTCAGAGAAAAATTGATCCTAGCTGTTGGATCTATGTGCAAGAAAACATGAGTCATAATATCTCATACTTCAGTAGTTCGGTGATTTAGAGGATCGCGGGTAAAAAATTATTTAGTGCGAAATTCCCCAAAGTTATGAAGTCCCTAAGTAAATCCAAGTTGTTCATTATTCGGGACACATGGACCGTGGATCCCTACCCTTTGCCACTTCGGTGTTCGACGATTTGGGAGTCTAGTGGTGATTAGAAGATAAAATTCGCGAAGAACGTATTTTCGAGGTAGATCATAGTCGTTGGTTGTTGGAGAAGTGTGGACCATTGATTTGGGTGCCTGCTCGAGAATTTGTCACTTCAACATTCGTGAGAATCAGTGTGTATTGAGGTCAGAACTTTCGAAGCCCAAAGTAATGAAGTGTCAGAGCCTCGAAGCTCCAGATAAGTGCCTTTCTGGTAAGCACTCAGTTCCATCCCTCAGTCATGTGAGATTCTGACCGAAGTTAAGGGGCTAGTGCCCGAAATATGATTTCAAGGATAAAGGGTTTGAACAAGAGAGCCCGCAGGGTTCATATTCATATGAAACTGTGCCTAAGGAGATTTTAAAGGGCCTATGTACATTGGATGGGATCTAATAGGGATCTGAGAGATTATTCATCTCCTCAGTAGAATGATGCTAGACTGAGAGGTTGCACGAACCCCAAGGAGAGGTGGGGGTTTGCATTAAGTGGTATCAGAGCCTGAGTGGAAATTTTTTCTGATACCATCACGTTGTATCAGAGAAGATACTTTTTTGCAGACAACAGGCAAAGAAAGAGAAAAAAAAAGTATTGAAGCTATGCGTGAAGAACTTCTTGCAAGTGTACAACAGACAACAGACAACCAGGTGGGCTGAAAGAGAAGGACCAGCTGTGTTCTTGGAGCAAATAAGAGCCTATGGAGCTCTTAAGGTGAGAAATTTTTGTACAACAACCAGAGAGAAAGGAGTTCTCGAGAGAAGGATCGAGTCCAAGGTGTGCACCTACACTCAGCAAGAATGTAAAAGCTCGAAGAGAAGGTTCTAGCAGGTGAACCAAGGACTAAGTGAGCAGAGCTTGTCAGAGGATGACTGTAGCTCACAACAAGAAAGTGGAAGCTCATAGAATTTCCAGGAGGGCAGGGAGAGGAGAAAATGACTATTGAAGGCCATAGACAAGGTCCAAGAGGAGACTGCAAGTAGATAAGCACATAGGTAATGGACAAGGATCTCAAGGAGACCTGAGAGGAGCTCGAAAGGTTGATGCTAAAAATTTAGTAAGGAGATCAAGGAAGTTGGAGGTATGAGTGTCCCGTGAAGATGAAGGTGAGGTGGAATATCCAACAGTTGATTTCCAGGAGGCAGAAGCAGATACTAAGGATGTGGCTGAGGTAAGTGGAAAACCTTAGGAACATTGAGGAGAAGATGATTTAAGTTTGTGAACCAGAATATGGAGAGAGCCTTGATGATGAGAAAGAGAGGTCAGTTGAAGATATTGAATACTGCTAGGAAGGGAGAAAAGAAAAGTCAGGTTGTCATGTGGGAAAGGATGAAATGAGACTATGTGAGAGTCTGAGGAACTCAGAGGAGAGTTCAGATCAACAAGGAGTGATGACAGAAGGGGTAGGATATAATACTCATGAGTATGAAGATTCATGTGGGGTTGTAGACCATGTGAATGAAGATGATGAGAAGTTGAATACTTCAACTCTCAAGGAGGGAGATCAAAACTGCAATTTGATCATTGGGGGA
This sequence comes from Picea engelmannii, assembly GCA_009831015.1. NCBI lineage: Eukaryota > Viridiplantae > Streptophyta > Pinopsida > Pinales > Pinaceae > Picea > Picea engelmannii. The sequence goes on along the minus strand of ML779887.1, from coordinate 109,537 downwards.
ATCAACATATTTCTACCAAGAATCCCAGCAGAGGCCATCGCATGTGATGCACATGAGGAGGTGATGTAGGAAGAATCTGAGGAAGAGTCCATTGGGCCAAATGTTTTTAAAATTAACAGTTTATGTGAAACTGCAGGTGCGGGAGAAGAAAGATAGCCAGTAGAGACTGTCATGGAGGAAGAGAATGAACAAATATTGAAATCTTCCCAAGAGGTTAAAGGAGAGGAGGCCCACACAATTGTGAGGAAATGGAATGTTCAGGAGGAGCATTCAAATGTATTACTCACTCAGTGGGAGACAAAGTTGAAGAGGTTGGAGGATTGGTTACACAATCCAGAGATAAAGGAAGACTGCCAAAATGAGACAATCACACAAAGTGGAGAAGAATTCCAACATGAGGAGCAACTGGATGGAGTTGGAATTATTCCATCCCGAGGAGGTGAAAAAGGAACATAGGAATTGATAGAAATAAATATTTCATAGGAGATGGTTGAGAAACAACTCAGTAATATTTCTACAGAATTGGAGTATGCAGTGGAGTGGCAAGCCAATGCCACATGATATAAAATCAACATGGGAGATCTGGATGATCTGCCCTTTAATCTGTGTGAAGAATTGGAAGCCCTAGGAAAAATAGAAATAACCCAAAGGAAGCTCGTCCAAAAAGCAAGTTGAAAATTGAAGAGGAGGATATGCAGTAGAGATTACTAGAGGAGAGGAGCCAACCTGTGGATAAGCTAGATGAGGAGATTGAGGAGATAAGGAGACTGATGTTGAAGTCATCAGAGGATACAGTGAAAAACAAGAGGAGGTTTACAAGAAGATATTTGAATGGAATAATGAATCAGGCACTACAACATAAAATTTGGAAACCTTGAGAAAATCCTGCAGCAACAACAGGATAGAAACAACAGCAAGGCAGAGGAGCAGATGGACAACTCCAGAATGGAGTTTGGGATCCAGGAGGATATGAACAACAACAAAAGAGGAGCCATGAGAAGGATCTCATGATTTTTCCAGAAGAGGAGTATGATGCAGGAGCATCAACATCGCGTCAACAATCAACACAACAATGCACTAGGAGGGAGAAGATCCCAAGGAGAGAGAAGCACCAACCTTCTAATTTTTCTTTAAATTTGTAAATTTAATGTAATTGAAGTTTGAAAGGCTCAAGGAGAACTGAGCCATTGTATATGTGTAATAATGAGTGTAAGTTTCCTTTAATGGTTGACAAGTAAATAGATCTAGATCCGATTCAGACTAGATGTCGATTAATTGTAATTTAATGTAAGTAGGTGGAGGAAGGATCAAGAAGCCCCTCTCTTGTAAAAAGATCAATGTATTGATATCATAAGGATTATTGCATTAGATGAGAATTAGAGAGAATTATATAAGCACATGAGAAGAGAAGAGAGGAGAGGAGTGACATAATTGAGACTCTATTGCAGTCCATTCCTGTAAACATTGTACAAAGCATTCAGATTTAATACAAAGGAATATTTCCCTGCATATGAATCTCTATGTATATTTTATGTGTTTCTAAATGTTTGTTTCTGAATGTTTTCTGTGTATTTTTATGAATTCCATGAATGTATGAATCGTTCCCTTTGCAGGAATAGATAGAATTCCCTATATGTGTGAGTTTGTAAGTGTTCTAGTCTCTTAAGGATAGTGTAAGGAGTGCATGTTAGAGTTGTGAAAAAACTATAAAAATCCAGTGCAAGGAGTGTGTAAGAACTCAATTTTGAGTTTAGGAAGAGTGTTCCAGGTGGGAACACCATAACAGGTCATAGAATCTCAGAAGGGATAATGCAAGGACTGCACATAGCAAGTGCAACGAGTGCACCTACACTTAGAGAAATGTAAAATCTCGAGGGAAATCCAGTGCAAGTGTGCACAGGGCAAGTGAAAGGAGTGCGCAAGTGAGTATTTAAAGTCCAAGATTCAGGAGGTGAGTGCAAGGAGCAAACGAAGCCAACATTCCATTTAAGTGTTGGTAAATCTCAATAATGAAGAGTTCATAGTGCCAGGAGGGCACAAGAGACATATGATAGAACAAAGGGATGAACCCTTTGAAGTTGAAGAGTTGGAAGCTCACGAGAGATAACACAAGTGTGCGAAGGGCATATGCAAGGAGTACAGAAGGTGAGAACAATCTGAGTTTCATACTGTGGAGAAGCGCAAGGTGTGTGCCCGAGTTCAATTCATTCAACTGATAGAAGCTCGAGGAGTGATAGTAGGAGTAAGTCCCCAGAAAGAGGAAAAAATCTATTTGTTTGAAGGTGAGTGGATGAGATCAGTCCTGGAGAAGCCAGGACCTCGCACAACTATCAAATCAAGGAAAGGAGCATAGACTTTAAACCCTTGAAGTCCTTTAGACTTCGCTACTTCGGTAAGTTTAAAGAATTTGTTGTGAAGGAGGCAAAATTTTTGAAGTCCCGAATTGAATCTACCCTGTAGATCACTCAGAGGAGTACAAGTCGTTGGATTGACCATGGAGCATAGATTTGGGTCATCAGATCAAGCCTAGGTAGGAGGAGAAGCATTTTCATAGAATATTAGATCCCAACTGTCATATCTGCACACGAGTGAACGTGAGCCGTAAGATCTCACATTTCAGAAGTTCGTCGATCGAGAGGATCGCGAGTAAAAAGTGCTTTAGTGTGAAATTCCTCGAAGTTTCAAAGTCTCAAAGTAAATACAGGCTATTCATTCTTGGGGACATGTGGACCATAGATCCCTACCCTTCTCCACTTCGAAGTTTGAAGATTCAGGAGTCTAATGGTAATAAGAAGCTAAAAGTCCTGAAGCTCAGAGTTCTTAAGTAGATCACAGCCGTTGGCTTTTGTAGAAGTGTGGACCATTGATCTAGGTTCTTGTTCAGGAATTCATTGCTTTAGCGTTTGGGATAATCGACGTGTATTGAGGTCAGAAATTTCTAAGCCCGAAGTAACAAAGTGTCAGAGCCCCGAAGCTTCGAATAGTCTCTTTTCTGGTAAGCACTCGGTTCCATTTCTCGATCATATGATAATTTGAACAAGGTTATGGGGCTAGTTCTTGAAATATGATTTCAAGGATAAAGGGGCTTAGAAAGAGATCTCGTAGGGTTTGGATTTGTATGGACCTATGCCTAAGGAGATTTTAAAGGGTATGTGTACATTGGAGGGGATCCAACAAGGATTTGAGAGCTGATTCAGCTCCTCAGCAGAATGATCCTAGACCGGGAGGTTGCACAAACCCCAAGGAGGGGTGGGGGTTTTCATCAATTCCACCATTAATTTTGATATTCCAACATACACTCACAACCCTTACTTATCCCAATGTAAATCAATTATTTTGATGGCCCTTCTTTGTATGTTAGCACCTAGTTGAATACATTCAAGGATGGTTGTTGTAAAACAACTTAAAATATACAAAAATGAAATCTTAAGTTAATGTTATAAGTGTTATAATAATATTGATGTGATCATTTAACCATAGACATTACTACACCATTTTCACCCAACCATATGCACAAATCTACCCCCAAGCACCTTCACCTTTGACAGAAATAATGATTCCAAGAATCCACACCAAAACCAACAGATAACCAAGAGAGTGCACTTTCTCCAAGGGTAGCACACAAGAGAAACTAACATAAGAGAGTGCACTTTCCTGAGTGAGAATGAGTGAGTAAATGATCCAAGACTTCCTCTATTTATATTTATCTATCCAATGAATTTTCTATCTGGGCCGACTTGACTTTCTGGTAATTATATTTTTTGTTTATTTTTTTGCTATGAGGTTGACTTGTCTTCGTGGAGGATAATACTTTAATATTGTATACTCTGTTGAGATGACATGTCTTCTAGGGTTTTCACACATTTTTTTAGGGTTTCTCTTGCTTTCAGGATATTCTATTATATTCAAAGGTTACATATGGAGGTTAATACCTCCCGCAACTACCATAATATCAACATTTCCTCTTAGCTACAGAGGTACTAATGGTCTCAAACACATCCATCCATCTTCACATGGCATGGGAAAGAATCATATCCTTTTATATCATTCTACAGGTAGCATCATCATAGATCAAGTCATGAGTATAATCATCACTATCATCATCATCTGGTAGCCATATGAAATCAAAACATATAGTCGTACTTGTTCTTGGTATTCTTCTGTCATAGAAAATATCACAATATCCATGAGCCTCATTTATTTATATTGATGATCCATATCCACCACCATGTTTCTAGCACCTCAATTCATTCTTGTCCCATGACAAGAATCATGACCTCATCGGAGTCGCATTCACCTCATAGTTGATCCTCTCATAGGGTCACTCCATGAATGCATTTAGCTCGATGTTATTAGACATGTGTGTCTAGCACCTCAGGTCATTCTTGTCCCATGATAATGATTATGACCACATCGGAGCCACAAACACCTCATAGTGATCCTCTCATAGGATCACTTTGTGAATGAATTCATCTCGATGCTATCAGACACATGGAATTTCACCGCAAGCACCTTGATTCTTCAGTCCATTGAATACTATGTTGAGGAACATCTACTCTGGATATAGATGTTCCCTATCTCCCCTTGTCTATATCTCAGTTCTTGTGGAGATAGAGTTGGCTCGATGCTTATTGGGGTTACTCGCCTACTCGTGAGTTAACTCCTCACCTAATCGTGAGAGTTTAAAGGACTGATACAATTCACACATAGGATATCTAACAACAAATCGAATATTCAATCCATTGAAGATTACATCTGGGCCTATTCCCACATGATCAAGTTCATTTGATCAATATTGGAATATCGACATGATGTTGCAATGATTAATACACCCCCAAGGAAACATTTTCATTCCTTCCAAGATTTTCCCAGACATAGGCTCAGTGCAAATGTTCTCTATCTTCTCATTTGTGGATAAGTGATGGAACCTCACTGCTCCTTCCTACACCATGTCTCTGATGAAGTCTTGCAAGATCCTTCAAAAACACAACCTACTTCATATATTTCATCATTGGCTATGATATATGAATGAGTGATATAGATATCTACTTCCCTTCTTGTCTATAAATCATTCTTGATTCCAAGCTGAAGTAGCACCCCAAGTGTTAGATCTGTCTTCCACACTCCTAATCCAAAACCGTATATCCAAGTAGACATACTTCATCATCAAAGATCAATCATATCTATCTATACCACAACATAGGTACTTGCATGTTGTGTTGTAACCCAATAATACGGTCATGGCTCAACCATATACTGGCACAAGGTGCTCTCTGCAAAGAAAATTCCTATCCTGTCATACAACTTCCTGAGATGTGTCGTCATATGTGTGGCCATGGAATTCCTATCCATCATGATAAACCTCTTCATTCTATTCACTGAAGATATCATCTGGTGCCATCCATGCTTCCAATCCCAATATATTCGATCAATATCCTTCATCTCAAACTCTTAAATCAACTCCCTCTATCTGAGAGAATCCTCGGACCAAACTTCTGTTTGTTGCATGTCCCTTTGCATTCTGCAAAGTCTCACAAAAATATGTTGTCTTCTTCTTGATCACTGACTCCTTCTGAGTCTAACTCCCTCTTATATTCATCTCTTATGACCTTCCTGGAATAAGAAAAAAGAGAAAAAAAAACTCCATGGTATCCTTCGTGGAAGATATCCTACCTGGAGTCTAGTTCAGTAACCAAGAACATCTCCTACAGGAGATCAAATTCATCTTGTCAACAATGAGCATTTACATAAGAACAAGAATATCTCCTAGATAGAATATCAACAAGTGTATCTCTAGTATTAAGGGGTTAGTATAATGATCATGACTTCAATAGATCAAGATGCAACATAAGATCATAGATCATAATAATGTCATAACAGCTAGAGACATGTCATTTTTTTTAAATAATCAAACTTGGAGTCTTCACTACTAGGGAGGGTGCACTTGTTCCTCTAAATGTACTGAACTCATTGCTTGGACAAGGTCTCTTGTACATCCTCTGCAAACACACTCATCCTTTGTTGGATGATAAAACTTGAAAATAATATACAAGTGTATACCTTTAAAATTTGTAGTATCATTCAGCTTGTCTTCTAATCTGAAACTGAATAAAAAAAGGTTCAATGAATAGAACAATATAGAAGCCCTAAAATTTCAAATTTGACCAAAAAAATCAATTTTGACCAAAAATCAACCTTTGACTTTGACTTTGACCAAACAAAATTTTACTTTGACCAGTCAAACTTTGACTTTGACCCAAAAATAAAACTTCATGTTTTTGTTGGTTGAGAGCACGAGAGGGTGTGCTAGGCTAGGGTGCACTAGAATACCCAAAAATGAGGTCCAATGCTTCACTGAAAGTGCCCATGAAATTAGGTTTAGGGTTTGTTGCAACTACAAAATCAGAAACCTTAGTTGTAGTTGCAACTAGTGCTACAACGAGCTTGATAAGGAACTCTTGATCTACCTTCTAGTGGTTAGAGTGTTTTGAAGGTAGTGTGGGCCCATAACCTATTATAATAATGTTGATGTGTTCATTTAACCATAGACAATGCTACACCATTGTCACCCAACCATAGGCACAAAGCCACCCTTGAGCACCTTAACCTTTGACAAAAAGAATGATTCAAGGAAGCCACACCATAACCAACAGATAACCAAGAGAGCCCACTTTCTCCAAGGGTAGTGCATAAGAGAAAGTACCATAAAGAATGAACAAGATGAAACCGTACAACTGCAACTGTTGTTGCTCCTCCTCCAAACTTTCGTACTATTTTTGGTTTCCTGAGTGAGAGTGAGTGAGTAAATGAGCGAAGGCGTCCTATATTTATATTAATCTTTCTAGTGAATTTTCTGGTTGGGACGACCTGACTTTCTGGTAACTATATTTTTTGTTTATCTTTTTCTTAGGAGGTCGAATTGTCTTCTTGGAGTATAATAATTTAATATTATATATTCTAGTACTGAGTCGACATGTATTCTAAGGTTTTCACACATTTGTTTAGGGTTTCTCTTGCTTCCAAATTATTCTATTCTAGTCAAAGGTTACATATGTAGGTTAATACCTCCGTCAACTACCATAATATCAACAATAAGGAAATAACAATTACTCACAAACTTTGTTATCAACCCCTTTCTTCCTTGTCCTCCTGTTTTAAGTGTTGAATGAGTTCCATTTTGTTTTCTTTTCTGCAAGAAAATAATTCAAAATTAATAATTAATGCTAAATTATTTATTTATATGTACCTAATAGAAAAATTCAATGATTTCATACATTTGAAGCACGTTCTTGTTGATATGGAACCTCCTGTGATGCAATTATGTCCATTTCTTTTACCATATCCTTGTACACTTTTTTCAACATTCCTACTGGCATATTTCAGATATCAGCTCATTGATCATTTGGTATTTTCATAATCTTCCTGAAAAAAGTAACATGGCAATTAAATATTTTTATATTGATATATGAAAACTAAATATAACAAGATTGATATTAATAAATTAGGAATGATTTGTAGTAATATATACATATTCTAGAAAATCATTTTTAGGAATATTACTTTTTGAATCATTTACTTTTTGTTGTTGTATGCTTTTGTTATTCCAAGTATGACATGTCTCATTGATCATTGCTCTGGAAACACTTCCTGTAGTTTATATATAATCTAGTTCTTCGAATCAATGAATTTATTTCTATATTGTAAGAGGAAAGTACATCTATACATTCGTTCAACTATATCCCTCATAGTTTTGTAAAAGTTTCCCCCCCTTTCATTAACTTCGAGTACCACTCCAGATGAGCTAAGGACCAATTTATCATCATTTACATCTTCTGTAATTTATATTTTCTTAGGAAAACATTTTGTTCCTTTGTTGTTGGTCCCAATTGTAGAACATTGAACATATGGGAATTGATATATTGTTTTGAACATGTTATATAATATATATAAGTAAAACATTAATGAAAATTCAAAAATATATATATATATTGAATAGAATTTTTTCATTCACCTCGTTCATCCTTTTGCAATTTTTCCATCAAGAGTTTACACTCTTCTGCACTTATATCACAAAGAATATTATCAAGTTTCCTCATTTTATGGCTCTGCAGGACACACGCTAATCAATACATATTAGTTAAACTTACATATAGTTCAAACATTTTTATTTTTTATAGAATTTACAAAGAACTTACCTTTTTTTCATTTCCGGATGTGCTATCTTTGTATCCATCAGAATTTTTGTTACTTGAACTATTCTCAGACATTTGTTTTATCAATATACAACATGTACCATTCAATACAGAAGATATTAAATATAATTTATAAATAAATTATATAATTTTCACCAAAAAAAGTATCCTGATTTGATGTATTAATATTAAAGTACTGGTGCATTACATGTTATCAAATGCACTGCTATAAAAAATATTTAAAAGAATAGTAAATTAGAGCAGTGCGCAATATATTGTTAACAACACCAATGCATTGAATGTTAAAAATGCACCGATAAAAAATATTTTTAAATACATTAAATTAAAACAGCGCGATAAGTATCGTTAACAACACCTCTCCAATTGAAAAAGTGAAAAATAAAAAATACCATAAACAAAAAAAATTACGCATCCATGAATGATTTTTTTTAATTATTTGCAGCATAGTTGGTGCGTTTGTATCTGTAAGTGTACAAGTGCATTATATTACATAAGATGCATGGATTATCCGAAATTTAAAAAAAAAAATGTCACAGGACTGAGAGGGTTTGGATCCGATGCATCACACATCAAACACTGTTTATATGGAAACATAAACCCATTAAATCTAAAAGCCTAAAATGAAAAGCTATAATTATGAAGTGATAGAGGGAGTTAAACCCTAATTTGAAGTTTTGGTAGTCACACAAACAACAAGAAGGAAGGTCTTAGCATTGAGAATCGCCCTCATATTGCAAGAGGATAAGCCCAGTACCCATCAAAAGGTTTGTGAATGTAAATTAATGATGAAAGGTCAAATGGACAAAACTCAACATAAGAATGTTTTAACACACACATCTGGGCTAACATGCATAAGAAAATGAGGTTTTGATTAATTTCAGTCAGTCGTTTAAGGATAAAGGTGAATAGAAGGAAGACTTAGTGGAGAAGGAAGATAAGTCTGCTATAAGCATTAGGCCTTCAAGTAGCTGGGTGAAGAAAAAAATCAGTCACAAGAACCCCTTGAAACTAAAGTTTAAAACACTGAAAAACATTCATAGTAGTATTATAATCAAACATCCGTTATAACAAAACCAAAACATCTCATATGGATCATCAAATCATGAGCATTTCAGAGTGAGAGGAAACAAGATGGTGAAACAAAATTGACTTCTATTAACGAAAATGTCTCAAGTCCCATATATAGCTAGAGAACAACTTTTCTTAGTTAAAATATTAAAAAAGGGGAGCTCTTCTCAACCATCCAACCCTCTCAAATCATTCATATGATATATTTATAATCAAGATAGTAGCTGGTGTCTTCTCTCATCTGTCATGTTCCTTCTGTCAGAAGGAAACTCTGGTCAGTATGGGCATGCAGGAGAAATTTGCCTCCGTGGTACTTCAGATTGATAGTTTTCTATCTCCTCGGCTAGACCCTCCATGCTTCCATTTAAGGGGGTAGTCGATTGATCAACCACTGATCCTTCTTTCATTAACTGATTTTTTTCTTGGGCTCAGGATGTGGAAAAAATTCCCTCTGTGGTACTTCAGGCTGACAATTTTCTGTCTCCTCGAAGAAACCCTCCATGTTTCCATTTAAGGGGGCTGTTGATTTCTCTCTTTCATCTAGTGATAGACTGGTTATGGTATGCTAGCTCTTTGCTTATCCTTGTGACACTCATTTGATGATTTGTCTTAATGCCCAGTTTATGTTTCCATGCGTTGATCTCGGATTGGACCCCATATAAGAATGTGATTGCGGAAGATGCCAAGGGTGGTTTGGTTCCACACTGCTTCGGCCCCCTCAATACACCACCAACTGCCACATACCTATTTCGCTATATCATGGTTTTGATTGCAGGACCACTCTAGAATTTTAACGTCCGGGCATGTTCTGTCCTCGCAATGCAGTGTGGCAATCAATTTGATGCAAATCCGCGATCTGGGAAACCATGCTATTTTAGTGCCCCACTAAAATTTATCCATCTGCCAACTCCATAATCCTTTAAAACCATGCTTAGAGATGAAGCCAATTTTGGAGCTTGAGAGCTTCGAATGTCGAGCAAGAATACCTCCTGAAGGACGATCTCCCCAATCCGACATGGTGGCCTGACACTGTATGATGTCACAATTAGTGATGGATGAGCGTCATGTGTTGAGTTGAAAAACACCCGTGGAGTGGTAGGGCCCAAAGTTGACGCAGTCGCGACCCTCGCAGTCCAACCGCTCCCACCAGGACCTTCTTCCTCTCAGGCCCGAAGAGTCAAAGACTCCTCCGACTCCTCTTGGGAGTTCTCAACACCCACAGCTATCTCCTCGGCGATCTCCCCTTTGCTTGTTGGGGAATCGGGTTTTGCGATATCGCGAAATGCGTGAGCACGATTCTTGTGCAATTCAAAACCCCGAACCTCGATGGGTCAACGGGTCGACTCTTCCGTCCTTCTGGGGATTTCCCTATCGGGAAATCGGTGCATACAATGTCCCGGTTCGCTGCCTTCTCAATCCCCGAACCCCGAACTTCGATGGCACGTGTCCTCACTGTCGTCGCTTGGACCCCACACACCTGTGGAACTCGAGAAATCGCCGATCGGGAATTCGTGATTTTCGCGGCACCGTTTCACAGGACCTACCAAGTCCCGAACCCCGACATGCGATGCCACCTGTCAATACCTCAAGCTCTTGCCGTGGGACCCATCGCAATTTGGGGTTTTGTGTATCCTCCGTGATCCCTTCGACACCAAAAATTCCAAAGTGTCGAGTCTCGACTCCTAGGGATCTCGTGCCACCTATCACCTAGCAATCAACGACCCCTATTGAATCAGGAAATCGCTACTCGTGATTTCAACCGGTATAAAATTCTTGCCAGCGCAAACCCCGATATGCCGATACGCGATGGTGCTTGGTTCCTCCTGTGAATAAGGGTTAAATCCCTCGCCACTTCTTCCAGATCTGACGGTCAGCGAGGTTTCGTGTGTCTATCCTGCGAACCCTGGCCATTAATTCTCCTCCTTTAGGATCTCTTCCACTTCGAAGCTTTTCCTGGCTCAAACCTTCTCCTGGGTCCTTCTCCAGGAAATCACGAGGGAACTATCCCTCCTGAGCTTACTCACTCTGACTCCTTTTGAGACCTTTCACACCCTTCACGTGTTCGACCCTCAACAACTCTCGAGGTGTTGAGTCCCTCAGATCCTATGCACTTGCAGCCATAGTAATCACTGTCTTCCTTTGCTCAGACTAATTTCTGAGACTTCAACCTCGCCTGCACCTCTCCTGCATGGCTCTATCAACCCAAATCAACTTCTGGGCAGATGAGAATAAGATTTTGACTGTCTAGCCTCATCAACGCACTCTATGCGGATGAATTCAACTGCACTCTATGCAGGAATCTCCCGGCTCAAACAGAGAAACAATTGAAACTTATTCTCCTTTCTCTCAGACTTCAGTTAAACCTCTGAAATCACATGCACAGCATATAAAAGGAAAAGTATGACATAAAACAAACATCCATGAGCATAATATCAACATAGAGAAACAACACAAACCATGAAACTGAATCAAAGACTCTCTTCTATTAATTCAATCTGTACATGGGTGTTCTCCACAAGTTCTCTGCTCTGCTCTTCTCTTCTTGCTTCTGTTTCTCAATAATTTTACAATGTACAAAGGAGGGTGCCTATATTCCATTTCCCTCTCGAAAGCTACAACTATCAAATCTACAAATAAATTCCTATCTAACAACATTAAATCTATTAAATGCCTTCCTATCTACTAAGGACGTGAGCTTAAAGGCTCAAGGTCCCCTTTACAATTACAAGTGCGCTTCTTTATGACTGGTCTCAATAAAGAGCGGCGCAACAACTTTTCAAGTGTTTCAAAAATTTGAATAGGCGCTATCCAACTGTTTTTTCTGATCCACGCGCTGGCTCGCTTGATGTATTGTGGATTCTCCTGCATCATACTCCCTGGCTTGAAAGCTTTCATGGGCTCCTGGACATGAGCTCCTGCATGGTTTGTCCATGCCTTTGTATTACTGCTTCTGTCTCCCATCTGGCATCTTCCACTGGGTGGTTCTTCCATTTTACCAGGTATTCAAAATACTGCTTTCGCCTAGTCTTCTTTCCCATCCGCTTGTCCAGTATGCACTCCATCTACGGATTCTATGCAACTGGTAATTGCTTCTGCCACTGGATCACTTGTTCCTCAGTTCCAGTCTCTGCTTCCCCAGCCCTGTATGGGTATAAATCCAAAACATTGAATATCAGAGATATCCCGATACCATCTGGCAACTCAAGCTCGTAAGCATTTTCTCCAAACTTCCTTAGAATTTTCCATGGTCCAATCTTTTTCATCTTGAGCTTGTTGTATGTTTCCCTCGGGAACCTCTCCTTTCTTAAGTGCACCAGAACCATATCACCAACTTCAAACTGAAGTTGTCTCTTCCGCTGATCGGCTCTGCGCTTATACTCCTGATTCGACTTTTGCAGTCGCTGCTTCACCTTCGTGTGAAGTTCCTCCATCGCCTCAACGAACTGCTCTGTGCTAGCACTGCTAGTCGTAGCCTGTTCTGACTCCCTGAGCTCAGAAGCTCCTCTCGGTTGCATCCCATACAAAATCTGAAATGGACTTTTGCCTGTGCTCCTATTTACAGAGTCATTGTAAGAGAACTCTGTCTGTGGCAATATGTTGTCCCAGCTGCTATGGTGCTCTGTCACCAAACTTCTTAATAGATCCCCCAAACTTCTGTTGACCACCTCGGTCTGTCCTTCTGTCTACGGATGGTAAGCAGAACTAAATGCCAAATCAGTCCCCAACTTCTTCCATAGCGTCCTCCAAAAATGACCTATGAATTTGGTATCCCTGTCCGAGACTATGCTTCTAGGCAATCCATGCAATCGCACAATCTCTTTGAAAAAAAAGTTTGCGATGTGGGTCACATCGTTGGTCTTCTGACACGGAATAAAATGTGCCATCTTCGAAAACCTGTCTACCACCACAAAGATGGAATCAACCTCTCTCTGTGTCCTCGGCAAACCCAACACAAAATCCATGCTGATGGCCTCCCATGGCCTCTCTGGTACAGGCAACGGTTGATAAAAACTGGCATTCTACTTTCGGCCCTTCGAGTGTTGACAAATCCTACATCGGTCAATGAACCTCTTGACATATGCTCGCATCCCTGGCCAAAAATACGATTCGCTCAGCTTCGCGAATGTTTTGTCGTGACTGAAGTGTCCTGCTAATCCACCACTGTGCTTCTCTTTCAACAAGTTCTCCCTCATGGAGCAAATTGGTATGCATAACTGGTTTCCCCTGAACAATAGTCCATCCTGAATCATGTAGTCTATCCATGGGCTCCGATCTCTGAGAACTGGGTTCTCAGCTGCCTCATAAGCTTCTTCGAAGTCTGCATCTTCGGCGTACATGTCTTTCAGATTCTCAAAACCTAACGTCTTGACTCTGAACTCCTGCAGCAACAAACATTTCCTGCTCAAATCATCAGCCACTTTGTTAGCAGTTCCTGAAATGTGCTTGATTACAAATGTGAAATTTTGCATGTACTCTACCCATTTTGCATGCTTCTGGTTCAACTTCTCTTGTTGACTTACAAACTGCAATGCATGATTATCGTTGTACAATACAAATTCTTTGGGTATCAAGTAATGCCTCCACTTTTTCAACGCCTGTATGATGCAATAAAATTCCTTATCATACGTGGAGTATTTCAACTTTGCATCATCTAGCTTCTCACTGTAATATGCAACAGGCCTGTCTTCTTGACTTAGGACCGCTCCTACAGCATACCCACTGGCATCACATTTCACCTGAAATGTCTTCTGAAAATCAGGCAACACCAGAATTGGTTGCTCTATGATCTTTTGCTTCAATAGATTGAAGCTTCTTTCAGCCTCTGTTGTCCAATGAAAAAATTTATGCCGCTTCTTCATGGTGTCCATCATCGCGGTGCTAATTCCACTAAAATTTCTAATGAATTTCCTGTAGAAACTAGCTAAACCATGAAAAATCCTCACCTCAAAAACATTTCTGGGTGATGGCCAATTCTTTATCACGTTCACCTTCTCAGGATCCATCTTCAACTCCTTCGCCGATATAACAAAACCCAAATAAATGAGTTATGTCTGCATGAAGGAACACTTCTTCATGTTGACTAACAACTTATCCTGCTGTAGTCTTCTCATCACAATGGCTAAATGTCTCAAATGTTCAGCCTTCATCTTACTGAAGATCAGTATGTTGTCTAGATATACAACTACAAATTTCCCGATGAATTCCCGCAGGACTTCATTCATCAGTCTCATGAATGTGCTTGGCGCATTTGTCAAGCCAAACAGCATGACCAGCCATTCGTACAAACCTTCGTTTGTCTTGAACGCTGTTTTCCATTCATCCCCCTCTCTCATGCGAATCTGATGATATCCGCTCTTGAGATCAATCTTCAAAAAATAATTTGCCCCACTCAGGCAATCCATCAGATCATCCATTCGTGGCAGTGGGAATCTGTATCTGATGGTGATTTTGTTAATCGCTCTAGATTCTGTACACATCCTCCAGCCTCCATCCTTCTTTGGACTGAGTACCGTTGGAATGGCACACAGACTTAGACTCTCCCTGACCAATCCTTTATCCAGCAAGTCCTGTACCTGCCTTTTGACTTCCTCATTTTCCTGAGGTGTCAACCTATATGCGGCCTTATTCGACAAACTTGCTCCGGGTATGAGGTCTATGTGATGACTCACACTCCTCACTGGTGGCAATGAACGAGGTAGTTCATCCACGATGATATCAACGAACTCTCCCAGCAGTTCCTAAATCTCATCTGGTAAGTCATCCACTCTTGTGTTAGTCAGGACAATTCTCGGTTTCCTGACCACAAAGAATTATGGATCTTCCTTCTTCTCCATCTCTGTGAGAAGCTCCTTCCCACTCATGAGAAGTATTGTATTGCTCACTTCTGGTTTCACTTCTACATCCTTTTTTGAAAGCAATCTATGCGTCATTCCATCCTTCTCTAAGGTGTAGGTATTCATCCTCCTGTCATGAACCACATTTCTATCATACTACCACGGTCTCCCCAGCAGTACATGACAGACATCCATGGGAATGACATCGCATAGGACTTTATCCTTATATTCACCCATTTTAAAATCAACTAAACATTGTTTAGTGACACTCACCTGATGTCCCTTCTGCAGCCATGATACTTTGTATGGACTCGGGTGTTTTTTCATCTCCAGCTCCAGCTTCTCCACCATCTCGGTCGAAATGAGATTGTCGGTGCTCCCGCTGTCCACAATGACCTTGCATTTCCAGCCCTTGGTCTTGCATGTGGTCCTGAACAGTCTGCTCCTTTGCGCTGTGTCTTCCACCACTTTCTCAGGTGTTAAAAGAACTTTATGTATTCCCAGCGATCTTCCACTTCCGTTGTCTTCATCCTCATCATCACGCCTCTGCGCCTCAGCGACGTGAGCTTCTCCTGCATCTTTCTTCTTCTCTGGACACTCAAATGATTTGTGCCCATTCTTTCCAGATGTAAAACATGTGATGACTCCTCCTCTTCCTCTGCCTCGACCTCTAGTACGAGGAAGAACATTCGCATCAGCATAATCACCTTGCTGATCTATTTGTTGTCTTCTCTGTGAGGTTCCACCTCTCTCCACCTTACCCTGAGGTTTCTTCCATTCATCCTTGGGCTTCTGAGTTATTTCTTGGGCCACTGTCTTGCCTCTGGGCTGGCTTCGCCCTCACCCTCATTGACCTTGCTTGTGGCTCAGCTTCTCCTCTGCTTTCAGAGCCAATTGGTAAGCATCTTCTACCGTCCTGATAGTTAGCATGCTTAACTCATCCTAAATGTCATACCTTAGACCATTTAGGTATATAGCTACCTTTTCATCATCGCTCTCTTGATGACCTTCTCTAATGTTGAGCTTGTAAAATTCCTCAGTGTACTCCTTCACCGTCATCAACTTCTGTCTCAGGTTCTGCATTCTCCTGAACAGTGTGATCTAGTAATCTCTGGGGATGAACTTCGCTTTCATCTTCGCGATCATCCTGTCCCAGCTTTTGATTTTCTGTTTACCTTTGGAACGTCTGTTTGCCTACAGCTCATCCCACCATAAGGCTGCATGTCCTTTCAACTTAGTAACATCGTGCTTTACTTTCTTATCTTCTTCCACATCTTCATAATCAAAGTAGGTGTCCAGTGCTCGGATCCAATCCAACAACTCTTCTGCATCCAGGCTTCCCTCATAGACTGGAATATCCATTTTCATCTTGGAGCTCATCCTGGAAATGGCTTTGATCAGCCGCTCGGTTGAAGCATCCTCTGCTGTGACCTCTTCTTCATGTCCAGCTTCCTCTTCAACCTCGGAATCACTGAACTCTCCAGCACCGACTCCGCATCTCTGCGCTATTTCCATCTCTTCGAGCCTTGCTCGGAGATCTCTCATTTGGCGCTCTATTTCTAGATTTCCTGTCGGCCTTCCTCTCCTTCAGGCATCCCTGTCTTCTCGATCAGGCGATTGCCTTTCTCTTATGGACGGCATGGTGTCTTCTCTTCTTCGCTACAGAAAGCAAAGAAACAACCCTCTCTGATACCACTCTGACGCAGTCGCGACCCTCGCAGTCCAACCGCTCCCACCAGGACCTTCTTCCTCTCAAGCCCGAAGAGTCAAAGACTCCTTCGACTCCTCTTGGGAGTTCTCAACACCCATAGCTATCTCCTCGGCGATCTCCCCTTTGCTTGTCGGGGAATCGGGTTTCACGATATCGCGAAACATGTGAGCATGATTCTTGTCCAATTCAAAACCCTGAACCTCGATGGGTCAACAGGTCGACTCTTCCGTCCTTTTAGGGATTTCCCTATCGGGAAATCGGTGCATACAATGTCTTGGTTTGCTGCCTTCTCAATCCCCGAACCCCGAACTCTGATGGCACGTGTCCTCGCTGCCGTCGCTTGGACCCCACACACCTGTGGAACTCGGGAAATCATTGATCGGGAATTCATGATTTCTGTGGCACCGTTTCACAGGACCTACCAAGTCCCGAACCCCGACACGCGATGCCACCTGTCAATACCTCAAGCTCTTGCCGTGGGACCCGTCGCAATTCGGGGTTTCACGTATCCCCCACGATCCCTTCGACACCAAATATTCCGAAGTGTCGAGTCCTGACTCCCAGGGATCTCTTGCTCCCTGTCACCTAGCGATCAATGACCCCAATTGAATCGGGAAATCGCTACTCGCGATTTCAACTAGTATAAAATTCTTGCCAGTGCAAACCCCGATATGCCGATACGCGATGGCGCTTGGTTCCTCCTGTGCATAAGGGTTAAATCCCTCGCCACTTCTTCCAGATCCAACGGTCAGCAGGGTTTCGCGAGTCTATCCTGTGAACCCTGGCCGTTAATTCTCCTCCTTTAGGATCTCTTCCACTTCGAAGCTTTTCCTGGCTTGAACCTTCTCCTGGGTCCTTCTCTAGGAAATCATGAGGGAACTATCCCTCCTGAGCTTACTCACTCTGACTCCTTTCGAGACATTTCACACCCTTCACGTGTTCGACCCTCAACAACTCTCAAGGTGTTGATTCCCTCAGATCCTGTGCACTTGCAGCCACAGTAATCACTTTCTTCCTTTGCTCAGACTAATTATTGAGACTTCAACCTTGCCTGCACCTCTCATGCACAGCTCTATCAACCCAAATCAACTTCTGGGTAGACGAGAATAAGAGTTTGACTATCTAGCCTCATCAACGCACTCTATGCAGATGAATTCGACTGCACTCTATGCAGGAATCTCCTGGCTCAAACAGAGAAACAATTGAAACTTATTCTCCTTTCTCTCAGACTTCAGTTAAACCTATGAACTCACATGCACAACATATAAAAGCAAAAGTATGACAGAAAAAAAACATCCATGAGCATAATATCAACACAGAGAAACAACACAAACCATGAAACTGAATCAAAGACTCTCTTCTATTAATTCAATCTGTACATGGGTGTTCTCCACAAGTTCTCTGCTCTGCTCTTCTCTTCTTGCTTCTGTTTCTCAATAATTTTACAATGTACAAAGGAGGGTGCCTATATTCCATTTCCCTCTCGAAAACTACAACTATCAAATCTACAATTAAATTCCTATCTAACAACATTAAATCTATTAAATGCCTTCCTATCTACTAAGGACATGAGCTTAAAGGCTCAAGGTCCCCTTTACAATTACAAGTGCGCTTCTCTATGACTGGTCTCAATAAAGAGTGGCACAACAACTTTTCAAGTGTTTCCAAAATTTGAATAGGCGTTGTCCAGCTATTTTTTCTGATCCACGCACTGGCTCGCTTGATGTATTGTGGATGCTCCTGCATCAAAAGTGATGTGTCATCCTGAAGTTAATTCATGAATTTAGGCCTTCCGATGATACTGCTACAAAGATCAATGGTTCTTGTTGATTTGAAATCAACGGTCCACAATTACTTCGAGAGTTTGGGCTTCAGGAGTTTTCAATGCATAGCTCTTACAATCCTCCGGAGCACCGTATCTCTGAAGTGAGAGATTTTCCTCCACTCATCCTCAACCCTCAATGGCTCAGATTTACTTTGGTACTTTCTGCCTCCGGGATTCCTTTACTCACTCAGCTAATTCTTGCTTCCTCTCGGAGTGCGAGATCATTGGACACGTGTCCCTTTCTTGAAGATCAATGACCACGAGTGATTGCGGGCTCACCACTTGCAGAAAATGTATTTTCATCCCTGATCTCTGCAATGCGAAGATGCTTGTTTGTAGCAGGATCAATATGAACCGTTGATCTGATGATCTAGAAATATCAACAACCTTGAGCAATTGCAGGCTCACAACTTGGAGAAAATTTATTTTTCTTTCCGATCCTCGCAATGCCTCCCCACCATCGATCTCTCTCCAATGAGATCTGATGGTCATGACTTATTCTTTTCTCTACCTAACAATTGATCTGAACTGTACATCGGATCTCTGTTGTTGAAAATCGAGCATGTCTTCTTGCTTTTATTTCAATCTTGAAATGGATGGCTCTGAACACTGCATTTCACTCATGGTTTTTCCCTGTGCAAACAAAGGACTTGGTCAGCCTTCAAAAACTACATACGACCAATGACAACTTCATGTGATAAAATTGGCTCTACAGGGGATGGCATGCTCCCTGTGAGTTTTCAAGAACATGCAGTTTCATTGTCTTATCCTAGGGATATGGGGTCACTTATTTAAACAAAAATAAAAATAAAAAGTTATATTTACAATGAATGGAAATAAAATCATGTCTTAAGCAAAATATTTTTTTAGGAAGTTCCCATTGACAGGACCACCAAAAAATTTAGAATCCTCCAAGTTCTACAATTTATAAGTGTTATTTGAAAATACCTCAGAAATCTTGAACGAACCAATCCACAAGGCTTCGAATTTACCATGTTTGTCTTTTTCTTGCTTGGGTGCATCCCACTTGAGCACTAGATCTCCCAGCCGGAAATATGATTTTCTTACCTTCTTGTCAAAATCTTGCTTGATCTTCTATTGATGGTCCTGTGCTTTGCCAAGTAGTTGCTCCCTAGTCTTTGTTACTTCTACCAGTTGTTGTATCCTCCTGACCATATCATTAGGTTCTCCTTGGTAGTCTTGGAAGAATTTTTCCACAGGAAAGGAAAGTTGAGTAGGAAAGATAGCCTCAACCCCATATAAAAGTTGAAAAGGGGAAACACCAAGTGACCTCTTTGTTGTAACTCTATCAACCCATAAGGAAAATTTTATCTTTGAGTCCCATGCTTTCTTATTGTATTCTAACAATTTCTTGATCATCTTATGAGGCTCTTCTTAGAGGACTCTGCCAAACTATTTACTTGGGGGTAGTAAGGAGTAGAATGGACTAATGTAATCCCATACTATTCATGGAACTTGATCAATGGTTCATCTTTGAAGGAAGCGACATTGTAAGTAACAATCCTGCTTGGACAACCAAATCTTGACATGATATCCTCGAGAAAAGTAATGATTACCTTGTGGGAGGCATTCCATGTAGGAATGGCTTCTATCCACTTGGTAAAGTAATCAGTAGAAATAAAAATCCACCTATGTTGACCACTTGAAGCTACATGGATTTCCCCAATGAAGTCAACAACCCACTTTTGAAAAGGTCTAGAAGCCACCACATGCTTCAAAGGCAAAGATTTGAGCTGTTGCTTTCCAGAAAAATTTTGGCATTTGACACAAGCTCTAATCTTTGCACAAATATTAGTAAAAAGGCTAGGCCAGAAATACCCAACTCTAAGGATCTTAAAAGTTGTGGTTCTCCAAAAATGATGGCCCCCACATAAGCTGTCATGAAAGTCATTCATGGCCCTTTGAGTTTTATGTGGATCTAAACATCTCAAAAGAACTCCTAAAGGATCTTTCCAATACAAGATATGATCAATGAGAGAATATTTGATTGCTTTAAGCTTCAAATCTCTCACCTTGTTCTTGTCCAAACTATCTGGAGGTAGCAACTTCTGCAGAAAATATATGATGTCTTTATACCAAGTGAATTCTGCCAAATTTGGGCTGGCATGAGAGCTTTTATCAACAAACTCAACTTGTTGATTTTCTGAGTTTATGTTCATGAAATTAACCCCTAAATAGTTGTAATTCAATTAAGCCAACAACCTGGCTAAACCTTGGCCTTTCACTAGTTTAGTGGGCTTCATTTCAAGGTCAAATTCTAGAATTTTAGCAATCCATTTGCTCCTTTTCCCATCTATGTCAGGCTGGATGAGTATCTCTTTCATTGAGGATGAAGGGAAACATGCAACAATCTTTTAGTGTGGAACATATATTCTAAAATATTTGAGGGCTTTGACCAAATCATAATCCTGCTTTTCCATGATATCATATATCATTTATGCATCCCTCAATGCTCTGCTGAAAAAGGAAATAGGCTGCTCTAACCCCTCTATATTTTTCTGCAGCAAAACAACAACCAATGTGTCAAATGAGGCAAAGGAAAATATCAGAAACTCCTTGGAATAGTCAAGGATGATGAGCACAAGTGCTTCAGTCAAGGCCTTTTTTATCTTATCAAAAGATTCTCTAGCCTCAGTAGTCCATATCATCTCATTCCCTTTCCTAAGAATGGTTGTAATCTACTTCACTAATTCATCAAAGTTAGAGATGAACCTTCTTAGAAAATTGATTTTCCCTAAGAAAGACTGAACTTCTTTCTTGGATCTAGGAAAAGATAAGGTATGGATGGCCTCTACCCTGCTTGGATCAGTTCTTACCCCTTCTACTGATACAGTTTTCCCCAATAACTTACCTTACTTCATAGCAAACAAAGACTTCCTAGAATTGAGAGAGAGACCAAACTTTTTGCACTTCAGAAGACCTTTTTCAAAAGATGATAATGCTATTTATCAAATTTTGAGAACACTGTAATGTCATCTAGATAGATGACTACAAACGTTTCCTTCTCCCCAATGAAGGAAATGTCCATTGATCATTGAAAGGTCACTCCTGCATACATCAACACAAAGGGCATTTTAGCATACATGAATGTGCCCCAAGGAGTAGTAAAGGTTCTCTTATCTCTATCTTCAAGCAAGACAGAGATCTGATTGTAGCCAGAAAATCCATCAATCATAGACATCCTATATGAACCAATGACTCTCTATAAAATGTGCTCCATCTTTGGCAAGGGGTAATTATCTTTCTTGGAGCTTCTGTTCAAATTACTGAAATCAACACATAGTCTAATTTCCCCATTTTTCTTCCTTACAGGGGCCAAGTTAGCTACCCACTCAAAGTATCTCAAAGGAATTATGATTTTGGAATCCAACAACTTCTTCACTTCTTTTTCCATAATAGGTAGCAGTATGGTATTTATCTGTCTGATTTTCTGCCTAGAAGGATTGGTCTCCTCTTTCAAAGGGATCTTATGTTCAATGATGTATGTGTCATATGTTCTTAAATCTTCATATTTCTAGGCAAACAGATCAACAAACTCCTTTAAAAGATTAGCATAATCATCCCTTCGTTCCTTTGACAAGATACTAGACAACTTAACATACTTTGGATCCTCCTCTGTACCTAAATTGCATTCAGTCACCTCAACATTTTCAGTTGGACCTTTAACCTTTACAGCAACATCATTTCTATCAAACAATCTCTCCAAGGGGACTAGTCCTTTTGGAATATGGTTACTGGGCAACTGAACAATATGATGGTCAACAATTTTATCCAGAAAATTATCAGTATGAGGGATTTTTTCAGTATCATGATCTTGATCAATATGTAAGGCAAGAAAACTCATCCACAGTCTCAAGAAATCTTTTTATCTTAATATCATAATAAAAAACCTTCCAATGTTTGACATTGTTAGGTATAGAGGGTCTATACTTCACTTCCACATCACATTTGAGTTTAGGGGGCAAAGGAATTCTGAAATTACTTGCTAAAACAACCAAGGAATCTGCCATAGTGTTGTCCTCTCTTGGAACAAATGAGATATTAAAAGCTAAGAAACTATAAACAAGATCCCAAACTTAATTTATGTAAGTCCTTAACATGGGGTGTTTATCTTGATATATATTTTTAACTTGATGAACAATTAATTCATCATCTCCAAACACGATTATCTCTTCAATTCTCATGTCTTTAGCAACCCTCAAACCCAAAACAAGAGCTTCACATTCTTCCACATTGTTTGTAGTTTCAAATTCAAGATTATAGGACAAATATATGATCTCTTGGGTAGGAGAAATAGAGACTACCCCAGCACCAACACCCTCCTTAGAAGAGGCCCCATCAAAAAACATCTTCCAAACATAGGTATTAGGAGGATCTTCACAAGAGGTGATGGAATTTTTTTTTATTTCAATAGGTGGTTGAGGAACATCAGTGAGCTGCAACATATTGGATCCTAAATCGGTATCAAGTGTAAAAATAGGGTGGTTGGTAGGATTTGATTCATCACTGATGATGTAGGCTAATTGTGCCTCCCTATAAATCCTTCTATGTTCTCCCCCAAACACAGGAATAGTGGCATATGAAAGGTCCATCTGCAAAGTTCCCCCTAGTCTTTTGATCCAAAATCTTAACAAGAGCATGCCAAACTTAGGGGGGACATCAACCACCACAATATCCATGACCACACTTTTCATTGGCAATTGGAATAGGGTAAGAACCAAGTCTTTTATAACCCCAAGAGACTTCACCTTCCTGGAATCAAATGAGTACAAGTCATGGTAGGTTTTTGTAACTTCCAACCCAATCTTATCCATGACATTTTTAGGCATGAGGTTATGAGATGCCCCTGAGTCCATCAAGCAGTTGTGAAACACTTTATCGTGAATGTTTAATGATGTGTAGAAAGGAGGGGAAGAGTCATTCCTATCTTCAACCAAAGGTCCCGGGATGACTTTTGGTTTTTCATATTGAAGGTTGATTGAATCTGTGGAATTAGATGAAGTTTTAGGCTGCAACATTTTAGAAAGATTCCTTTTGAATTCCCCATTCTTAACTAGCTCCAAAAAAGGTACAAGGATTTTAATTTTTTGAATCTCATTCTCAAAGCTAAAGGATGATGGATATTTCAGAATCTCCTTAACGTCTGGGGTAGGGCTCTTATCCAATGCCTCGGGTTTTGTGCATCATTTTCTTTGCTGCTAGCTGCCATGAACTTAGAAGAATTTTCTTCTTTAGTGGGCTGATCAGAAGTGTTAGTTTTCCCCTCTTTATTTTTTTATCTTAGATTGTATTTGCTTGGATTGACATTTATTTTTTCCCCTTTACTCAATTCATTTAAATGACTATCCATGAGAGACTCTTCATATGCAGATTGGGTTAAATGAGGAGATGAAGAAGTGTCACCAAGACAATGAATTTCAGGATCAACTTCTTCATCCTCTCCTTCTTCATCAACAACAAGGTTTTTTTCGAGAGGGGCTTGGAATTTTTTATCATCCCTATCCCTATTCCTTTGATCTCTTTGGAGGACCCGAGAGGCATTATTTGGTCTTCTGAAATTACCTCTATTATCAACATTTTGTGTGTTCCTATAGTTTTTTTTTCCTTCAAGCTTTAACTTCTCCATTTCAATAGAAAGTGATTTTACCAATTTTGTTAATTCATCAACTTGAGGGTGGGAAGCAGAGGAATCATAGGTTGAAGCTTCAACCCTACCTTTTCTTCTGTCTCTATCAAATTGTCCCCTAAGTTTGTCAGTTGCCAATATATTAGATTCTACTTCTAAGGATGCTTATTGCATATGAGCTAAAGAGGTAGATCTTCTTTCTCTCAATAGGAGGCAAAACTCAGGGTCAAAAGCACTAGAATAGGTAATCTTGGAAGAGTTTTTTTTAGGATTTATTTCAGTGGGAATCTTGATGTACATTTTATTAAATATTTTTGAGAAGTATGAAACAAATTCCCCCTCTTTTCTCTTAAGTGGCCCAAATTCTCTAATATAATAAAGAAAATCCCTTTTATCCCCCCAATGCCTCAAGAAAGCATCATCCAAAGCTTCAATCCCAGCAATAGATCCAGGAGTCAAACCCCTAAACCATTTCCTAGCCTCACCATCAAGGCTCTATACAAATACCCTCATCCGCACATCTTCATCCTCAATGCTAAGATTATTTGCATAACTATAAAAAGATGCAAGGTGTTCCTCTGCAGTTATGTCTTCCTCCCCTATGAACTTGGGAATGTACTTAAGGTAGTCTCCAACTGGGAAATAATTCACATGTTGGGGTAAAATAAGAGGGGCATATCTAGCAGCCATTGTGCCATCCATCCTATTTCTAGGAATATTATCACCTGCCATTGGGTTGTGAACTGTAGGAGAACAATGGGGAGATGGAGTTTTGAAAGATACAAATGCAACTTGGATTTTTGGAGAAAGAGGAAGCATTTGGGTCTGGGAGGAAGATGGTATAAGGTTCAATGGAAAATAAGTTTCCTCTTCTTGAGTCACAACAACTTTAATAGAAGGAGGAGTAGGAAGGCCCAAAGTAGGAAAATCTTCAAGATTCTCAAGCCTGAACCAACTTACAACATCGGGAGAGGCAAGGGTTTCAAAATTTTCTTCATTCAATTTGGGGCTAAAAGAAGATCATTCAATAGGAAATTTTTCAAAATCCAAACTTTTAGTCACTTCAGCAGAAGGTAAAAGAGGAGAATTGGATATGGCTACTGGAGTTTTAAAAGTAGACTCATGTAAGAGACCAGGAGTACCTGGTAAAATAGTTGAATATTATTCTTGAGAATCCTTTCCTTTCTTGATAATATTCTTTGGGTCATCTTAATGTGATTCTAGAGGTAGATGTGGAGTATACCTTGTGTGTATGCCTTTAGGAGCCACAACTGAAATAGTGGAGTCACTAGGTGAAAGCTACAATCTTTAATGTACTGAATTCTAATGCATCTTCAGAATCAGTATTGCTTTGTCGTTCAATCCCAGGGAAATGTCTTCAATTCGTTCCCCCGAAACGATGCCAAGAATGTTAGCACTTAGAATCACCCTCATATTGCAAGAGGATAATCCCAATACCCATCAAAAGGTTTGTGAAAGTAAATTAATGATGAAAGTTCAAATGGACAAAACTGTTGATACTTAAAACACATCATCAAAAGACTTCATCCTCCCTTGAAATCTGGCCTTCTTTACTTCAAATTTCCTCTGAAATTCGACTTGTGTGTATAATGAATGTATAATGATATGTATTTATATCATTTATATCACTTACTTTTAACATTAGGACCGACCTGACACTTTCTTATTTTGTAATTATTTTCTTTAATTATCTCCAGGGTCGACCTGTACTTCCTTCTTCAATTCACTTTGTCATCTTAAAAGATTCATTTTTCCTCAACCATGAGGATCCACGTGACGTGCCACCTACCACCAGAAACAACATGATGTATACTATCCATCCATGGGTGTTGTTTCTACATGTGCACTATCCTTCATGTCCAAATACCTTCATCAATCTTGTGGTCCAAAACCAATGACTAGGGTTGACATCAATGACAACAACCAATCTTCCAACAATTTTCCCCTTTGTCATTGATGGCAACACCCATGCTCCCCCTATCATCATGATCCCAATTTCTCTCCCCCTTTGACATCAATGGAAAATGGTAGGGCTTCTCCCCCTGAGTTTAATGGCAAAAGGTAACTCTCTTCTTTGGGGTTTCTCCCCCTGAACATGTGGCAC
>ML779887.1:42012-54607 GCA_009831015.1 Picea engelmannii | reverse complement strand
CTAGCATTAAAGCAAGGGATGATTTTAGGGGCTAAATTTCACTCATGGGCTAATTTTCCATGGTTTTTAAAAAAAAAAGATTCGCTATTTTAAAAATGATTCTCCCAAATTCTATAGGATACAATTATTTTACCTTAAAAATCGCCAAAAAATTATAAAAACTGTATAAAATCCTTAGAAATTTGAATATTTTTACAAAAATATTGCCAAACATTTATAGTTGGCATATGAAGGACTAGTAAGATTTGCCAAGGTTTCTACATTTTAAAATAAATTTCGATTGTCGCAAACGCGCACCCTTACCGGCACGTCCGCTTCCACAGGACCTTCTCTTTCCTCGGCCCGAAGAGCTAAAACGCTCTTCCGATCCCTTATTGGGACTTTCTCACCCCACAGGTTCTCTTCGTCGCTCGATCCCCTTCCTTACTCCTCAGCGGATCGTAACTCACGACCTCGCTACTCGTGATACCAATCTTTTGGGTTTCCAACCTTCGATACCCGAGGTACCGAGACTCTGATATACACGTGTGACTTGACCTGTCCACACCCGTCACTTCTCTCAGGACTTCCACGCTGTCGTGACCTTGCACTATCGCACCTTCACCGCTCTCAAGTCCCAGCACTCTGTTCTCTGACTCCCGAGACACGAGACACCGAAAGGCTGAGAATCGCGATCTCGCTCCCTCGTGACTTCGCCACTCGCGAGATCAAATGACTCCTACCTCGACTCTCGAGGTTCGAGACGCCGAACCTTCGAGGTCTTACGCCACCTATCCTCCACTATATTATGTGGCCCACACTACTTACGTAACTTTCGGTAATTCGCATCTCGCTCTATCGCGACCCCCGTTTTATAGATTTGGGGTCTCGCTTCATGAACTCCCGATATGTCGATCCACGAGTAGAACCATGCTCCTCGTGATCCCGATCAATGGCTTCTTCCCTCCTGAGCTTTAAACCCTTGAGTGTTTCAGCCAAAATGAATCAAGCACTTCCTCCACGAAAACTTGTTCAACCTCTCGCCAAACCGGTTTCACTCCTGCAAACTTTCAATAGCCACTTCCCTACACGTACACTTCGACAAGTTTGAAGGATGACTCGTCCTGAGCTTCCTTCCACTTCTCTCTTACTTAGAAGGAACTTTGCACGCACTCCTTGCGGTAAATCTTTGACAACGTCTAAGTGTTGAAGTCTTTCGACTCTGCGCACTCCTGCAGTAGTAGTCTTCAACCTCTTTTGCTCAGATTTATGACTGAGACTTCTTTTCCAGCCTGCACACCCCTTGCATGGCTTCAAAAACTCGAATCAACTTCTGGGTGAATGAGAACAAGATTTAAACCACTGAGCCCTCATCAACACACTCTATGCGGATGAATTCGACTGCACTCCTTGCAGGAATCTCCTAGCTTAGATAGAGAAACAATTGAAACTTATTCACTCCCTCTCCTTCAGACTTCAAGTTTGAAACATGAAATCACATGCACAACATATACAAAGCAAATGCATAACAGAAAACAACCATTCATGAGCATATCATCAATACACAGAGAATAGACACATAACCATGGATTTGAATCAAAGTTCTTTCTATTAATTCAATATCTATACATGGATGTTCTCTACATAGTTCTTTGCTTGCTCTTCTCTCTGAATGCTTGATAATGTTACAATAATACAATGAGGGTGTCTATATCCGTTTTCCCTCTCAAACTTTAAACTATCAAATCTAGACTTAACTATTCTATCTACCTTGCATTAACTATCTTAAATGCCTCATCTACCTAAGGACGAGAGCTATCCACTCAAGGTCCATTACAACACAAGTGCACCGTCTCTTAATTGAATCATTTAAGATCACGCAATATCCCAAAGTATTTTCAAAATGTGTGATGGTTCATCCAGCTGTCTTCCGCTCCACGCTGGCTCGCTTGATGTATGGGCGATGCTCCTGCATCATACTCCTTGGCTTGAAAATATTCATGGGCTCCTGTCCATGAGCTCCTGCACGGTCTGTCCATGCTTCTATATCATTGCTTCATTTTCCCAGCTAGCATCTTCGACTGGATGATTCTTCCACTTGACCAGGTACTCAGAATACTGCTTTCGCCTGGTCTTCTTACCCAGTCGCTTGTCCAGTATGCACTCCATCTGTGGCTTTTCTGCTATCGACATCTGCTTCTGCCACTGGACTTCTGGCTCCTCATTTCTAGTTTCTGCATCTCCAGCCCTATATGGGTGCAAATCTGCCACATTGAATATCAGAGATATTCCAATGCCATCCGGCAACTCAATCTCAAAAGCATTTTCTCTGAATTTCTTCAGGACCCTGCATGGCCCAATTTTTTTCATCTTTAACTTATTGTATGTTCCCCTTGGGAACCTTTCCTTCCTCAAATGTGCCAGAACAAGATCCCCAACTTCGAACTGAAGTTGTCTCCGATGTTGATCTGCTCTGCGCTTGTACTCTTGATTTGAGTCTATCAGTCTCTGCCTCACCTTGCCGTGAAGTTCTTTCATCGCCTCAGCGAATTCCTCTGCACTAGCACTGCTAGTCGCAGTCTGTTTTGACTCCCTGAGTTCAAAAAATCCCCTTGGCTGTGTTCCATACACAATCTGAAATGGACTTTTTCCTGTGCTTTGATTCACAGAATCATTGTATGCGAACTCCTCCTGTGGTAATATACTATCCCAGCTGCTATGGTGCTCTGTCACCAAGCTCCTCAGCAAGTCTCCGAGACTTCTGTTGACCACTTTCATCTGTCCGTCTGTCTGCAGATGATAAGCTGAACTAAATGCCAAGTTAGTCCCTAGCTTCTTCCATAGCGTCCTCCAAAAATGACCTATGAATTTCGTATCCCTGTCCGAAAATATGCTTCTCGGAAATCCATGAAGTCGAATGACCTCCTTGAAAAACAAATTCGCGATATGAGTCGCATCGTTGGTATTCTGGCATGGAATGAAATGTGCCATTTTTGAAAACCTGTCTACCACCACAAAGATTGAATCAACACCTCTTTGTGTCCTCGGCAATCCCAATACAAAATCCATGCTTATTGCCTCCCATGGTCTCTCTGGTATGGGCAATGGCTGATAAAGACTCTCATTCTGCTTTCTCCCTTTCGAATGCTAACAAATTTTGCATCTTTCAATGAACCTCTTGACATTTTCTTGCATTCCTGGCCAGAAATATGATTTGCTTAACTTCGCGAAAGTCTTGTCATGGCCAAAATGTCTTGCCAATCCACCACTGTGCTTCTCCTTTAGAAAATTCTCCCTCATGGAGCAATTTGGAATACACAGTTGATTGCCTCTGAACATCAATCCCTCCTGGATCATGTAGTCTATCCATGGGCTCCGATCCCTGAGAACAGGATTCTCAGCTGCTTCATATGCTTCTCCAAAGTCTGCATCTCCTGCATACATGTCCCTGAGATTTTCAAAACCTAATGTTTTGACTCGGAATTCCTGCAGCAACAAACACTTCCTGCTCAAAGCATCAACCACTTTGTTAGCAGTTCCTGAAATGTGAAATTCTGCATATACTCTACCCATTTTGCATGTTTCTGATTCAACTTCTCCAGTTGACTCACAAACTGCAATGCATGATTATCACTGTACAATACAAATTCTTTTGGGATCAAGTAATGCCTCCACTTCTTCAGTGTCTGTATGATGGCATAAAACTCTTTATCATACATGGAGTATTTCAACTTTTCTTCATCCAGATTCTCATTGAAATATGCAACTGGCCTGTCCTCCTGACTTAAGACCCCTCCTACGACATATCCGCTTGCATCACATTTCACTTGAAATGTCTTCTTGAAGTCCGGTAACACCAACACTAGTCGTTCTGATATCTTCCGCTTCAACAGATTGAAGCTTTTCTCTGCCTCTGTTGTCCAATGAAAAGACTTGTGTCGCTTCTTCACCGTGTCCATCATTGCTACGCTAATTCCACTGAAATTCCTAATGAACTTTCGGTAGAAACTAGCTAAACCATGGAAACTCCTCACCTCGAAAACATTTCTCGGTGATGGCCAATTCTTGATCACTTCCACTTTACTTGGATCCATCTTCAACTCATTTGCCGATATGAAAAAACCCAAGTAAATGAGCTCTGTCTTCATGAATGAGGAATTCTTCATATTGATCAACAGCTTCTCCTACTGTAGCTTCCTCATCACAATTTTCAAATGCTTCAAATGTTCAGCCTTTGTCTTACTGAAGATCAGTATATCATCCAGATATATGACGACAAATTTTCCGATGAATTCCCTTAGGACTTCATTCATCAGTCTCATGAATGTGCTCGGCATGTTTGTCAAACCAAATGGCATGACCAGCCATTCGTACAAACCTTCGTTTGTCTTGAATGTTGTCTTCCATTCATCACCTTCTCTCATGCGAATTTGGTGGTATCCACTTTTCAAATCAATCTTTGAAAAATAATTTTCCCCACTCAGGCAATCCATCAGATCATCCATTCTCGGCAGTGGAAACCTGTACTTGATGGTAATTTTGTTGATCACTCTTGAGTCGGTGCACATTCTCCAACCTCCATCTTTCTTCAGACTAAGCACTGTTGGAATAGCACACGGACTCAAGCTTTCTCTGACCAATCCTTTGTCCAACAACTCTTGGACCTTCTTCTTGACCTCCTCATTTTCCTGCGGTGTCAATCTGTACGCAGCTTTGTTCGGCAAACTGGCTCCTGGTATGAGGTCTATGTGGTGACTCACACTTCTCATCGGTGGAAATGAATGAGGTAGTTCGTCCACGATGATGTCAATGAACTTTTCCAACAGTTCCTGAATCTCAACTGGTAATTCATCCACTCTTATGCTAGTCAAAATAATCTTCGGCTTTCTAACCACAAAGAATTGTGGATCTTCCTTCTTCTCCATCTCCGTAAGAAGCTCCTTCCCACTCATGAGAAGTATTGTGTTACTTACTTCCAGCTTCACCTCCTTATCCTTTATCGGAAGCAATCTGTGTGTCCTCCCATCCTTCTCCAAGGTATATGTGTTCATCCTCCCATTATGAACAACATTTCTGTCATATTGCCATGGTCTACCCAGCAATAAATGACATACATCCATGGGAATGAAATCACAAAGTATTTTATCGTTATATCCTTCTATCTTGATGTCAACTAAGCACTGTTTAGTGACACTCACCTGATGTCCTTTCTGTAGCCACGAGACTTTGTATGGACTCGGGTGATCATTTTTTTCCAGCTCTAACTTTTCCACCATCTCAGTTGAAACGAGATTATCTGTGCTTACGCTATCCATGATAACCTTGCATTTCCTATCCTTGGTTTTGAAAGTTGTCCTGAACAATCTGGTCCTTTGAGCTGAACTCTCCTGTACCTCTTTCTCAGGTGTCAAAAGGACTTTTTTCATCAGAAGCGAGATTCCACTTTCTGCACCTTCTGCTTCAGCATCTCACCTTTGTGCTTCGGCGATGTGAGCTTCTCCTCTGTCCTTTTTCCTATCTAGACAGTCAACTGCCTTGTGTCCATTCTTTCCACATGTGTAACATGTGATAACTCCATCTCTGCCTCTTCCTCTACCTCTGGTACGAGAAAAAGTATTTGCGTCAGCATAATCTCCTCTCTACTCATTATGTTGTCCCCTCTACTCAACATATTGTTGTCCTCGCTGTGAGGTTCCACCTCTTTCAACCTTACCCTGAGGTTTCTTCCATTCCTCCTTGGGCTTCTGGTATTTCTCTTGGGCAACTGCCTTGCCTCTTGGCTGACTTCTGCCTCACCCTCGCTGACCTTGCTTACGGCTCATCTTCTCCTCGGCTTTCAGAGCCATCTGATAATCATCCTCAACCGTTCTAAGGGTAACCATGCTTAATTCATCCTGAATGTCGTATCTCAGACCATTCATATATCTGGCAACCTTTTCATCATCGCTCTCCCGATGACCTGCTTCGATGTTCAGTCGATAGAATTCCTCAGTGTATTCTTTCACTGTCATCAGTTTCTGTCTCAGGTTCTGCATCCTCCTGAACAGATTAATTTGGTAGTCCCTTGGGATGAATTTCGCCTTCATCTTTGCAATCATTCGATCCCAACTTTTAATCTTTTGCTTGCCTTTGGAATGTCTATCAGCTTGTAGCTCGTCCCACCATAATGTTGCATGTCCCTTCAATTTTGTGACAGCATGCCTAACCTTTTTTTCCTCTTCGATATCCTCATAGTCGAAGTAGGTATCAAGAGCTCTAATCCAATCCAGTAGCTCTTCTACATCCAGACTTCCCTCATAAGTTGGAATGTCCATTTTCGTCTTTGAACTCATCCGGGCGATAGCTTTAATCAATCGCTCATTGGCTGCATCTTCGGCTGCAACTTCTCCTTGTGGTTCAGCTTCAACCTCATTGTCGGAATCACTAAGATCCCCTGCATCGGCTGTGCGTCTCTGAGCTGTTTCCATCTCCTCGAGTCTCGCTCTGAGATCTTGTATCTGTCTTTCCATCTCTGGATTTCCTGCTGGCCTGCCTCTTCTTCTCACCTCCCTGTCTTCTGGGTTGGGTGATTTTCTTTCTCTTCTGGGCGGCATGGTGAATTTTCTCTCTCTCTGCTATAGAAAACAAAGAGTCAATCCCCGCTCTGATACCACTTTGGCACAAACGCACACCCTCACCGGCACGTCCGCTTCCACAGGACCTTCTCTTTCCTCGGCCTGAAGAGCTAAAATGCTCTTTCGATCCCTTATCGGGACTTTCTCACCCCACAGGTTCTCTTTGTCACGCGATCCCCTTCCTTACCCCTCGACGGATCGTAACTCACGACCTCGCTACTCGCGATACCAATCTTTTGGGTTTCCAACCTTCGATACCCGAGGTACCGAGAGTCCGATACACACTTGTGACTTGACCCGTCCACACTCGTCACTTCTATCAGGACTTCCACGCTGTCACGACCTCGCACTATCGCGCCTTTGCGCTCTCAAGTCCCCACACTCGGTTCTCTAACTCCTGAGACACGAGACGTCGAAAGTCTGAGACTCACGATCTCACTCCCTCATGACTTCGCCACTCGCGAAATCAAATGAATCCTACCTCGACTCCTAAGGTCCGAGATGTCGAACCTCTGAGGTCTTATGCCACCTGTCCTCCACTATATTCTGTGGCCCATACTACTTACGTAACTTTCGGTAATTCACATCTCGCTCTATTGCTACCCCTGTTGCATAGATTTGGGGTCTCGCTTCACGAACTCCCGATATGCCGATCCATGAGTAGAACCTCGCTCCTCTTGATCCCAATCGACGGCTTCTGCCCTCCTGAGCTTTAAACCCTTGAGTGTTTCAGCAAAAATGAATCAAGCGCTTCCTCCACGAAAACTTGTTCAACCTCTCACCAAACCAGCGTCACTCCTGTAAACTTTCAATAGTCGCTTCCCTGCATGTACCCTTCGACGAGTTTGAAGGTCGACTCCTCCCGAGCTTCCTTCCGCTTCTCTCTTACTTAGAAGGAACTTTTCACGCACTCCTTGCGACAAATATTCGACAACGTCTAAGTGTTGAAGTCTTTCGACTCTGCGCACTCCTGCAGCAGCAGTCTTCAACCTCTTTTGCTCAGATTTATGACTGAGACTTCTTTTCCAGCCTGCGCACCCCTTTCACGGCTTCAACAACTCGAATCAACTTTTGGGTGAATGAGAACAAGAGTTAAACCACTGAGCCCTCATCAACGCACTCTATGTGGATGAATTTGACTGCACTCCTTGCAGGAATCTCCTGGCTCAGATAGAGAAACAATTGAAACTTATTCACTCCCTCTCCTTCAGACTTCAAGTTTGAAACATGAAATCACATGCACAACATATACAAAGAAAATGCATAATAGAAAACAACCATTCATGAGAATATCATCAATACACAGAGAATAGACACATAACCATGGATTTGAATCAAATTTCCTTCTATTAATTCAATATCTATACATGGATGTTCTCTACATAGTTCTCTGCTTGCTCTTCTCTCTGAATGCTTGATAATGTTACAATAATACAATGAGGGTGTCTATATCTGTTTTCCCTCTCGAACTCTAAACTATCAAATCTAGACTTAACTATTCTATCTACCTTGCATTAACTATCTTAAATTCCTCATCTACCTAAGGACGAGAGCTATCCACTCAAGGTCCATTACAACACAAGTGCGTCATCTCTTAATTGAATCATTTAAGATCGCGCAATATCCCAAAGTATTTTCAAAATGCGTGTTGGTTCATCCAGCTGTCTTCCGCTCCACGATGGCTCGCTTAATGTATGGGCGATGCTCCTGCATCATCCATCCTTAAAATCATCCCTAATTAAAGTCTCCTGGCAGGAGGATATTACCTTCATTTTTCGAACTATAAATATCTTGTTCTGAATGATTATAGGGACAGTTGTTATATAGATTATTTTTCTTATAAAAAGTAGAATTAATAGGTGGAAAATAGCAAATTTCTATATACATCTTCTTAGCATTGGTGTCTAAAATTTATATCCAAATGTATTGATTGAGAGGCTTAATATTATGAAGTTGAATGTGAGGATAAATGCTCTTTCTAATATAACAAGCTATGCCTCCTATCCCTCTACGGTGGGATTTGTTGTTCCATGCTGACCACAAGAAAAATCCTTCTATGTTAGGGACCTTAGACTCATCATGCTCCCAAGTTCAACTAGACAGATAATATCAATATCACTCGGGATCCAACTTATCATAGGACCTTTGCACCATGGAAAGCCATGACAGTTCCAAAAAAGGATCCTGAGTGTCCCAAATTCCTATTTATTATTATCCTTCTGGTCTCTATCCCTAACAATAGATTTTCTATTTCTAATTATTGCCCATTTTTCTTCTTTCCCGACTTCTTTTACCTTTTGAACTTCCTTCCTTAATTCAACTTAGTCTTTGGGAATGAGGTCTTCATTTATAAATATTTCTAACCATTTTAAGCTCAGAGATTTACTAAGTATTCTATATTTATGGTCATTACAACTTACTTTGACACGGATCAACCTATCTTTGTGATCAATTATTTTTCCTAGCCTCTTTGCTTCTATGAGGTAAGTTGTATCAATTTTTGATTTATTATGTAATTCTTCTTTTACTATTGCTAGCGTATCCTCCTCTTGTTGTTCTTTTATACAAAAATTTATGAGTTTCAAGGCTCCTTTGTTACGCTCATGGTCCAATTCGATTATCTTACTCATTTCCTCTTTGATGGGTTCAATATCCAATTTGTTTTCCATATTATGAAGGGTCAAACTGTTGGTTATTTTTTCTTCTAGATCTTTAATCCTATCTTTCAATCTTTGATTTTCTTCAACCCCTCCTTGGGCTGGTTGTTTATGTTTTTCCATTTCTTGAATCATATCCTTCATTGTCTGCAATTCACTCTTGAACCCTAGGAGTCTATCCTCTATTTGAGTTTGAATGGTATCATTTTTTTATCAATCATTGTCTTTAGCTCTATTTGGAGTTTTAAGTCTCTTTCTTCACTCATTTTTTCTAATGATTCTAACTCTATTTGGATTTTGGCATCTCTCTCTTCTCTAGGGTGATTTTGGAGTTTTTGGAATAGGTGGTGGAGTGCTCATATTTAAAAGATGAGAGAAAAAATGTAACAATTATTATTTTGGATTGACTTTAAAAATGGAAAATATTTTTTTTAATTGATAATAATGATATTAGTTATTATCTATCAAATCAACTTTTGCTTATGGAACTTAAAATAATAAATAAATAAAATATATTTAAATCTCTTTACATAATAGATTATAAATATATTTTAAATTAAAATTGAATCAAAGTGAAAAGTGACTCACCTCATTTCACATATCCAATTACTCAACCTCCTGTTGAAAAAGCTAAAAATAATAAAAAAAAAAAGTAAAAACCAAAGAAAAATATTATTCACGTTCAAAACCTCAAATATATAATTTCAAAACGGGAGAGAAGTATTAATCTTATATTTTTTTAGTATTAATAAACTTTATTAATTATATTCATTTTATTTTTAAAATTATTTAAATAATTACTAATAGTTAAAAAATAATATTTTTTATAAATTCATTACATATATTAATCTTCTCTTAAAAGATTTTTAATTTCATTAATAAATTTGTAACTTATATTTTAAATATAAATTTAAAATCATCATATCAAATTTCACCTCAATATTATTCTTATTAAATTATTGTGTTAGATTACATTTGATTTATTTATCAATATTAGTAATTTATGAATATTTATATCACTTTGAAGTATTCTTATTCTTTACAAATGGTTGGAAAACAATATTTTTCATAAATATATACTAATTTTATGTTAAAAGGTTTTTAATTTAATTATTATATAATTTCATTTACACATATACTAATTTATACTAATTTTATGTTAAAATATTTTTAATTTAATTATTATATAATTTCATTTACATATAAGAATAATTCGAACCTTATCTATGTATATATAATAATGATCACTAAATCTTATCCCTATATACATAACAAATATTAATGAATTATAAATATAATTTGAAACAATAAATATGTCAAAATTAATGTGTTATATTTAAGGGTTCACAATTGCTCAAGCCTTGGTTAAAAATGATTTTATCATCTTTCTTTGTAGTTCAAAGTTACTAAATAAATAAAATTAATATGCACATCATAATCATTATCATTATGCATTATCGGAACATAATGATCATGTTACTTGTGCAGGTTGCAGAGTTAATATATATATTGAAAAATAACAGTAATTAATAATATCAATTCTTATTGGCATTGAGTATTCTTCATTTTGGGTATTTTTAATATAAATTTAAATATCAAACTTCACCTTCATATTATTTATTAGATTATATTTTTATATCAATGTTAATAATTTATGAATATTTATATTATTTTTTTATAAATAAATTATATATATTAGTTTTATACTATATAATATTATTAAAATTTAAAGATGAAGGTTATGTAGTTTATCCCTCAGTGTTATGCTCTCTGAGGCATAGAACTCTAGGAGGGGGCCTCAATCTTACCCTTTTTTGCTCCCACTCCCTTTCTTGTACTCTTTTTTAGGTTCCCTTTTCACGTTCTTGCGTTCCTCTTTCTGACACCCCCTCCCGATTCTGGTTCCTTTTGCAGAGAGGTACTCTGCTCTCTCCCAGGTGAGGCATGTGTTCCTTCCACGTGGGTCGAGACACATGGAGGCCTCTAACTTGGAGGATGTGGATTACAAGGAATCCCCTCCATGCACCTACGCCTTCGTGTCCCACAGAGAATTCTTGGAAATACTCTAGAACTCTTGCCTGACTCCTCACATGCTCCTGCATTCAGTACAAGCTCATGGATTTGGATGTAACGAGCATGCTTCCCCACTCCTTCCACATGAATTATCTTTGAGCTCTCAACCTCCCTCTCCCAATAGCTATCCTTTCTCCCCTCTCGAACCTCCGTCTTTTCCTCCCAAAGGAAAGGATTTTACTTCTGTGAACCTGCAAATGAAAGAAGAGAAGGGTGTATCTTACAATGGAGACCTACCACAACATCCTTCATCTCGGTGTATCAAAGAAAAAGGGGGCTCTGTGAAAATGGTTTTAGGAGAAAAAATTACCCTCAACAATGTCCCTCATCTTTTGGGTATGACTATGGTTGGAAGGTTTAATGGGAAATCTATGGGAGAAAAGGCCCTAACATGTTGGATGCAGAACCAATGGAAACCTTTAATTGGTTACGTCCCAAATATATATATTATGTACATAAGCTGGATCTCCTTCTCTTTTCTTTCGGATGATGACTGCGAAGAAATTCGAAGGCAGAGCTAGTCTTGGGGCCCGTCCAGTTTTTCCCTGAAACCCTGGAATGTGAACTTGGACCCCTTTAAGGAAATTATGGAGGTAGTGAAAGTTTGGGAAATCTTTCCCACCCTGCCTTTGTATTTATGGTCCAGGGAAGTGTTAGAAGCCATTGGAAACAAACGAGGATTTTTCGTAAAACTCGAACCCAACTAGGACTCGAAAAAAGACTACAGGTGGGCCTAGATCATGATTGAAGTGGATGTAAGAGAAGGTTTAGTAGGCAACATCAACCTAGCTTATGATGGAATTACTTGGCACCATAAGGTATACTACTGGAGACTACCTTTTAGGTTCCACGACTTCCATGAAATTGGTCACATTCTTTCTCAATGTTCTGGACTTAGGTCGTTGCAAAAACCTCCTGCCAGAAAGTGGAAAACCAAGTCTACAATTAAGAAGAAATTTTCCATGGAGGTCATCTCAGTGGAAGGAAAGAAGGAAAAATGTCCATTGGATATTGACAAAAGGGTACTCTCCATTCAAGTGCTAGGTGACTTGGTTAAACAAGCTCATGTTTCAAGTATGCATCCCAATCCCCTTCTTCGCATTTTCCTTCCGGTTCGATGATGGTTCCATCAATACCCTCTAGCCCCCTCCCTTCTCCCAATTCCTCCCCTTCTATTGAAGACCTCCTTTATTTTTCCCATCCCCTGGCTCCGTCGGAACTACCAGTATAGGAAGCTGAACCCGTGAGAGTTCCACCCCCCTCTCCCCTTCT
>ML779887.1:12999-24575 GCA_009831015.1 Picea engelmannii | reverse complement strand
AATAGATATATACAATTACGAGGTTTAAATAAAGCCTCGTGAAAATTTAAGGTATGAAAGATGTTGGGGTACTCTGACACCGTCTGGTCTCTTTTCTAACACAGAGTTTTCTATCTCATGTATTGGTCATCATAGTTTCCGAAAGGGTAGAACTCCTCCTCTAGGGCATCTACAAAGGTATCCCAAGTGGGTTAGCTCCAAAATATTGTAGATTCATCTACGGTGTACCTCTCCCAGCAACCTTCCCACCAAGCTATGACATGGGGAAGGGATTTAAGGAGCGTGAAGGTGATCTTTTCACTGTCGAATTTTTTTTGGACAGAGTAATAACCTTCTAGCATATTCAACCATTTTTCTAGAGCATCTGCATCTATCTGGCCTTCAAATAAGGGGATATCAAAATTGACTTGTACCTTGAAGGGTGTCGCACTTGTGAAATGGCTTATAGTTGAAGATGCCTCAATTGTCTCCATCAGTAGTCTTCAAAGGATCTAAGAAATTTTTTCCATCATCTCATTCCTCTGTCGCACAAGGGCTTCCTCGAGCAACGTCCTGAAAGGATCTTATTCTTTTTCATCTCTCTTTTCTTTTTCCATGGGAGGTCTCTTGGGTTGGCAAGAGCAGTTTCCCTCAAGTAAAACTAGCTTGAGACCCAACTCTCTATACCCTGACCTTGTCGAGGACCTTCTTTAAGAAACAACAAGGAGAAGCCTGCTCTGATACCACAGATCCAGATTATTTTGAGAACGACATGAAGACAAAAATATAACCGATATATAACAAGGAAATAC
The DNA here is from genome assembly GCA_009831015.1 of Picea engelmannii. Taxonomy (NCBI): domain Eukaryota; kingdom Viridiplantae; phylum Streptophyta; class Pinopsida; order Pinales; family Pinaceae; genus Picea; species Picea engelmannii. The sequence continues at coordinate 23,784 of ML779887.1, read as the reverse complement.
ACAGAGATAATGCAGAGAACACATAAATATAGGGAAAACTAACTTCTATTAATGAACAAGAGAGAAAAACATTGTAGAACACGAACTAGCATAATGGGGTAGTCTATCTCTTAAAAGAAATAGATGTTGGCTACGCTTCATTCACAACAAGCTTTACATCACACTCCAATGCATGCTTAAAGGAAATCTCTTAAAAGAAGGAGATGTTGGCTATGCTTCATTAACAACAAGCTTTACTTCAAACTCCATTGCATGCTTAAACCTCAATTATATATGAGAGAGTGAGAAGAGAACAATTCCCATGATACATGTGGGATAAATTGGACTAAGTTTATAAAATTCCATAGGCATGTAAAACACTAGGACTTCCCAGGTAGTCACTCATCCCAGTACTACTCTAGCATAAGCGCGCTTAACTATGGAGTTCTAATGGGATCTGGTGCATTAATGCTATGTTGCAAGCATGTACATAAGACCACTAGGAAATCATTACATGATGTTTGTAATTAACAAATGAATATGACATTACATTCCAGTCCCCATCAAAAGGGTGAATATCATGGTTTATCAAAAACACGTGCTCAAAATGGTGATTCAGTGGAAAAGGTGGATGGCCACCAAGATCCATCTAGATCAATCCCACTGCAAGAAAAGTTATAATTAGTCACAATGTTCAATTTGTGGAAAATGAAGCATGGGATGGAATCATAGAAAGGACAGTTAAAATTATTGATTCTATCGGACATGATGACATAGAGGAAGAAGTTTATCAAACACCATTTATAAGTCAGTGCGCAGTTCCTTCTACGCGTGGAACTGTGACACAAACTAATCTAGTGAGATCTGCATGTGCACAATCCACACCTAGAGAGTGACAAACTCCAACGAGCATTCTGAGTAGCTCTACATCTCCAGATCCAACATTAGTAAGTCTGTTACCAAGGAAGACAAGAAGTGTGTGCGACATATACAATGTTGGCACATCAAATTCATTTTCAGTCTTTGCTCTGTTTTCACAAATAGATGATCCATTATGTAACACCACTTTTTATGTTACCAAGGCTTTTATCGTTGCCAGATACCAATCTGTAACACACCTTTTACATAGCTCATACAGGTCTTATAAAAAAAACATGCGTTTAAGCAAAGAAATACATTTAAGATCAGAGTAAACATACTATTTACTGCTATAATATACAATCAATATCATTAACATTAAATTGATATGCACATCAGAATACATGATAGTTATAATTACACAAAGATGCAAAATTATGAATAAAACATCATCTGATACTTATCTTTGAAAACCTTGGCGATTCCACCAACCACGTACAGGCCTTCCACGAACCTCCCATCCTTAGACCACACTACTCGTCAGCTCAGCAGTGGGTCACCCCCGAGCTGGGACTAAGCTCCACCCCAAGGCAAGGAATCCTAGGCTAGGCTGAGGTCACAGGGAAAACAACACAGAAAGACTAGAAGGATTCTTCCCAGGATGCCATCTTACACCCACTACTTCCAGAATCTCATTCCCCACATGCTAGTTCACCCAGGAGTATACACCTTCACAAGCACAGTCCATCGATGCTACACCTCCCTCTGTGGGTCTCGACAATAGGCTGGATCAGGAAGTCTCAGAGCTTGAAGTTGGTGCTGGACACTCTCTGGAAGAAACCACTTCCCAGCAAACTCTCTCACCTGGAAAGAGTTGCTCACAGGCTTGACAACCTGCCTCTTCCAACAACAGTCACCTCCCTCACCTGGAGAGAGGTCATACATAGGCTCAATCACAACTTGCACTGGCCAGCAAGCCACGTGCAGTCTAGCTCTACGTGGCCATCACAGCCAACCGGGAATACAAACACGGGCTTCCCAAGTAGGCTTAGCAATGACGACAAGGTCTCACGGTGATGGTTTTCAAGATTGAGGGACAAGCAATTCGCGCAGGGATTGACATAGACTCCACGGCTCAGAACGGAGCGGTTAAACCCAGATTTTCAGAAACAAACATAGGCTTCTCGGCTCTCAGAAAAACACGAGGTATTCTTGCAAAGGTTGGGTCAGTCATACTGTTCAGAGCTCTGTACACGCTCAGACAGTTGGTTGGAATGGAGGAGGGACCCCTCTCACGACTCATCTCGGTCGTTTTATTTGCATGCACTAGGGTTGAAACTTTTCACCCTTGGAACTGCATGCATTCCATCAGCATGCATCCCCTTTGCACATTTTCCCTTGCCAGGAACTTAGGATTAAATAAAACATAAAATGCACATGTTCTTTGGAATAATAATAAAATATTATTCCCAAGGCTTAAGCCCCTAGGCTCAACACTTAGCCCCTTTTTCCCACCTCCCAGCCCCTAATTCCTTGCCCACTCTATGGAAGCTTAGTCCCCCATCACTCATTCATCGTGGTCAGTCTGCACGCGGCGGTGTTTATATTTTATTAATGTGTTGCATACATACATGTACAAAATCAGGCCCTTGGCCTCCAACCCTTAGGCTCTCTAGCCTAACAATCACATAAGCTCACCGACTTATACAAACTTGGCTCACCAGCCTATAACACATATTTACAATTCATTTGATATATCAGATTTACAAGGGCTCGGTCTTGGGGACACTACAATCCCCTCCCCTTATTTCTGCACTGTCCTCAGTGCAACGTTACACTGTCTCTGCAAGCTTTTCAAAATTTTCAAAAAGATGCAGGTACTATGCCCGCATAGCATCTGCATGCTCCCATGTCGCGTCCTCAGGACCGTACCAGGTCCACTGGACCTTTACAAGCTCTATAGATCGATTCCGGAGCTGTTCGCTTTTCCTATCCAATATGCGCACATGATGCACTAGTAGGACACCTTCTGGTTCCACCTGAATCACATTCCAATCGATAACATGATTAGCATCAAGTATATATTTCTTAAGAAGTGAAACATGAAACACATTATGTACAATCATAGATGCAGGTAATGCAAGCATGTATGCAACTGGCCCAATCCTTTCCAGGATTTCAAACGGCCCACAAAATCTTGTTGCTAACTTGGCACAACTTCCCAACTTCAGGAACTCTTGTTAGTTTTCACTTTCAGGAAAACATGGTCACCCACTTTGAATTATCTGTGGGTTTTTTTATTATCAACGTAACTTTTCTGCCTATCCTGGGTAGCTTTTAGATTTTGTTTAATTCTTATCATTTGGTCTTCCATCTCTTTGAGCAACTCTTGCCCAACTACTGCTCTGTCAGATGGATTATCCCAGCTCACTGGAGCGTTTCACTTTCTTCCATAAAGTGCTTCAAATGGGCTCATCTTCAATGATGCATGATACCCATTATTGTAGACGAATTCTACCAAATGTAGGTAGTCTTCCCACCTTGATGGTTTATCCATCACATACATTCTCAGTATGTCTTCTATTACTCTATTCACTCTTTCTGTCTAACCATCAGACTCAGGATGATATGCTATACTAAAGTTCAGATTCGTTCTGAATCCCTTGAACAATCCTTTCCAGAAATTAGAGGTGAATTTCGGGTCCCTATCAGACACAATTGTCTTAGGAATTTTGTGCAAGTGTGCCACTTCTTTTAAGAAGATATCAACAACATCTGTTGCCTTCTGAGTGGTTTTCAGTGGAATAAAATGGGAATCTTTTGTAAGCTTGTCCACCACCACCATGATTGAATCATGTTGCTTGCTTGTTCTGGGCAATCTTGTGATAAAATCCATTCTCACCACTTCCCATTTCCACTCAGGAATGGGTAAAGGTTGCAGCAACCCTGCTGGGTGCCTATGCTCAGCCTGAAATTTTTTTCACTCCATACATCTGGTGATGTATTCAGTGATTTCTTTCTTCAAACCCGGCCAAAAGTAATGGATTTTGACTGCTGCCATAGTCTTCTGATATCCAGGATGTCCAGCATAAGCCATGTTATGCATTTCTTTTAGAATTGTCAGCTTCAATTATCATACATTGGGTACATGCACTCTGTTTTTATGCAGAAGTAAGCCATCAGTTCCCAAGGTGTAACTTCCCTGGGTATGTGGCCTCTCACACCACTTTAGCTTTGTTACTAGACCTCTGTACTGCAAATCAACATTGGCAGCTTCCAAAATTATGTCCTTAATCTCAGTCCTGTACATGCTAATGGCTATAGCATGTAATTCGTGCACTTTTCTATTGAGTGCATCAACCACCTTATTTTCTTTCCCTTTGATATGCTTGATATCAAAGTCATATTCACACAGAAACTCCAGCCATCTGGTTTGCCTGGCATTTAAAGTCAGCTGATCAAATAAATATTTCAGACCGTTGTGGTCTATTCTCAATTCAAATCTCCTTCCCATGAGGTAATGTCAACATTTCCTCAATGTGTGGACGATTGCTGCCAGCTCTAAATCATGAGTGGCATAATTCCTTTCATGCTCTTTCAACTTTCGGGACTCATAACAGATTACAAATCCCTCTTGGCTGAGAACTCCTCCCATCCCCTCCTTACACGCATCTGTGCACACCACGAACTCCATATTTGGATCTGCAATCCTCAGGATTGGAGCGCTGGTTAATAGTTGCTTCAATCGCTGGAAACTGCTCTCACACTATTCCGTCCACTGAAACTTCTTCTCCTTCCTTTGCAATGAAGTTATAGGGTGAGCTATCTTTGAGAATCCGGCTATAAACCTTTTGTAGTATCCTTCCAAACCCATAAAAGATCTAACTTCTGCCACATTCCTTGGCGTTGACCATTCTTGGATGGCCTCAACCTTTTCAGGATCCATAGCGATCCCCTCTTCTGAAATAATATGTCCCAAGTAATGGATCTGCATTTGATAAAATGAGCACTTGCTCAACTTGGTGTACAGTTGATGTTCTCTCAACACTTGCAACACCATTCTCAGGTGTTTCTCATGCTCTTCCTCTGACTTGCAATACACCAAGATTTCAACCAGGAAGACTATGACAAACTTGTCCAAATAGTCCCTGAATACACCATTCATTAACCACATGAAAACAACAGGTGTGTTTGACAATCCAAACGGCACCACCGTGAACTCATAATGACTGTACCTTGTTCTAAATGTGGTCTTGGTGATGTCCTCATCCTTTATTCTCACCTGGTGATATCCTGATCAGAGATCTATCTTTCAAAATATTTTTGCACCCTTCAACTGATCGAAAAGATCATCGATCCTCGACAGAGGATACTTGTTCTTGACAGTTACCTTATTCAAATGTCGGAAATCAATGCACAGCCTCAACGTCCCATCTTTCTTCTTCACAAATAGGACCGAGGCTCTCCAAGGTGACACGCTTAGGTGAATGTACCCCTTCTTCAAAATTTCTTCAAGCTGCAATTGCAACTCTTTCAGCTCTGGCGTACTCACTCTATATGGAGCCTTCGAAACTGAAGTTTCTCCTGGCATCAAATTTATAGAAAAATCAATGTCTCTCTTAAGAGGTAGTCCAGGTACTTCCTGAAATATGTCCTTGAACTCTGTGAGTACTTCATGGTCTCCAATTTTTGAGACTGCATCTCTGGATGCTTCTTCCACACGAGCTACAAATAATTGACAGCCTTTCTTGTAGCACTTCTTCAGTTGCATGGCTAAGATTTCTCTAATAGCCACAACTCTGGGAATTCCTTGGATTGTTTTCTGATTTCCTTCTTCATCCAAGCATGTGAAATTCTTGTTACGACAGTCCAGAAGGGAATGGTGCTGGTCCAACCAGTCCATCCCAATTAAGCAGTCATAAGACCCTAAAGGCAGAATATTTAATTCAGCCTTAGTGCTCAATCCACCCATGTCCACTGAACAGGACTTAACCAATTCAGTGACCTTCCTTTTGGTTCCTGTGGCCAACTGCACTAGCCAAGAGTTTTCATGTTTGCTTCTTGATAAAAGAAAACTTTCCACCACCCTATGATCTACATAACTATGGCTAGCCCCTGAATCAATTAAAATAATAAGTGGTCAGGTGTTAATCATACCTTCCACTTCAATCATGTGTGATTGAAATTTTGCTTGCTTGTTGTCCATGGATGCGTATATCCTCGACATTCTGCTGACCATATCCTCCATTGTTTTAGCTTGCTGAACAGTATGAACAGTTCTCGCTTTACCATTCTTATGGGGACAATCTCTGTACTTGTGGTTTTCTTTATAGCCCCAACACTGAATGGGCGTCTGTCTCTATCTTTGTGCTCCCTCTTCAGTCATTCTCAGCTCTCTAAACGATGGTTGTCCCTAAATATTGTTTCTAAAAAAGGAAGGCGTGTTTCCCTTCTGCCTATGTTCCTTCTTAAACTTCCTTTGATCATTCCAAGACTTCCGAATGGTAGGCTTTTCTCTTTGCTGTTCAAATAAGCATTTATCCCTTCTTATGGTTTCTTCCATAGTCTTAGGATCATCATACTGAATCTTTTCACCCATGGAAGGTGGAAGTCCACTCAAATATCTTTAAATCTTGACCGCCTCATCTTTGATGAATGGAACATACTTCAGTAGTTCTAGAAAACTTCGTTCGTACTCATCAATGGTCATGTTGCCTAGCTTGAGTTCAAAGAACTTCTTCATCTTTCTGTCATAGTATCTTTTAGTCAGGTATTTCTTCTCAAAATACCTCTTAAAATCCTTCCAAGTGACATCTTTATCTCTGATGCATTGCACTTGAACAAACTGATCCCACCACATGGATGTTTTTCCTTTCAGTTGATACATTGCAATTCTTCCTTCTACATGGGCGGAATAATTCTGCAGTTGGAAATATTTCTTCATGCCAAGCAACCATGTCTCGACATCTTCCTCCTTTTTATGTTCTCCATCAAACGTTGGAGGCTTGATCTTGTTCATATCCCCTTTCAATTCATCCTTTCCAAATTTTCAGTATTTTTTGGTAGGGGACGGGCTTGAACTACTGTGTGTTTCCCTACCAGAATGCTTCAGGGAGAGACGGTAATGTCTGCTACCACTCCTCAATATTCTTCTCCTCTCAAGGGTCCTGACACTTCTTGATCTGCTTGTGTCACTCTCTTTTTCCAATATCTTTTCTATTCTTTCTAGGTTCTTCAACATTTTAAAGTTGAATTCACCCTGTCGATCCTTGAATTTCATGAGCTTTCGGCTATCAGCTCGACATTCGTAGGCATCTCTTTGCAATCCTTCAATGATTTTCATTATGTTCCTTTCCTTGTCTAATTCTCTTCCATGCCCATTGGAGTTCGATCCTTCGAATCCCAGATTGGCATCTCTTCCTTCTCTTTCGTCCTTTGAAATGGAGGCAATCCGCACCTCTTCCATTTCTATACTCGACGTCGATTAACTGGTGTCCTAACACTCGTTGAACTCTGCACACGTAATGTGCAATCAATCCAAAGTTTGTTAGGCCCTTAAACCTTTAATAAAATCACAATAATCATAAACCAACGTGAGTGAGAAAAATTTGACTTCATAAGGTTTCCTGAGCTCTGTCGGCTCTGCAAAATTTTCGGGACTTCATTTTTTTTTTCGAGATTTTTGTCCACAAGGATCCAACTGTTAAATCCTTGACAATTCTTATGTCCTTCGAAAATTTCGGGACTTCAAGATTTCAGGGTTTCGGGTTTTGGGACTTCAGGTTTTCGGTACCTGGAAGTTCACTATGCAATGACTTCCAACTCCTTGTCACTACAATCCCCGAAATATGAAATTTCAGTTTCCTTACTCTCCGGGCCCACAGCACAGCTGTCGCCCTTAAAAACTGTTACGGTTCTTCAGTCTCCGATGGCTTCGGGACTTCGGGACTTCGGGTTTTCGGTACCCGGGAGTTCACTATGCAGTGACTTCCAACTTCTTGTCACTACAATCCCCGAAATCCAAAATTCTGATTTACTTTATTCTCTGGGCCCATAACACAACTGTTGCCCTTAACCGCAGTGGTGCGTGGCACGTTCCGGAGGATCCATGTCTCCATCGGTGACGTCTTCGGGTCTGACCGCTCTCGCCTGCCTTTTTAATTCTTTGGCATGTCATACACATCCATGCACCCATGTCCATTCCAAGAAAAAATCCAATGGTTAGGTCCCCTCTCAGATCTACGACGCAGATCTCTTCGGTGTTTTGGAGTTTCAGGCATCGGGAGTCCATGTATCCCATATCTTGAACTTTTGTTTACCGAAATCCTGAATTACGGTTTACTCCTCCACTGAATCAGACGGTCAACTCCCTTCCTACGATCTATGGTGTAGATCATTTTGGGATTTCGGGTTTCGAGTTTCGGAGGTGTTCACCTTCCTCACTTCCGATCTCTCGACCTTATGAAATCCAAAAGGTTTTCGCGACTAACTCTAGTGTGACTCTGCAAGATCTAACGGTCGATCCTTCCTCCCAGATCTACAACATAGATCTTCTCGGGTTTTTGGGTTTTCGGGAGTTCGCGTATCGTGATTCCCACGCTCCTATACAACTCCAAAGGGTTTTTAAACCCTGCACACGTTTTCTCGATCCGACGTTCACGAGGGTTCTCTACTTCCCTCCCGAACAGATCCTAAGGCTCCAACACTACTGGTGTGGAGTCCTCTCTCCCTATGGCCATATACCACACCAGTTGTGGTTTCACAACACCGCTATACCTCCTGAGCTTATAGGCACGGTCAAGTAACTCCTTAACACTCTAGACCATACAAGGGTCCGAAATTGGTCCTCCAGACATAATTTCTCCTCTCACCCTCAGTCCAAAGACCACTCAAATGGCCCATCTAGGCTCAATGTTGAAACCTTGGCTCTGATACCAAATTGTAACACCACTTTTTATGTTACCAAGGCTTTTATCGCTGCGAGATACCAATCTGTAACACACCTTTTACATAGCTCATACAGGTCTTATAAAAACAACATGCGTTTAAGAAAAGAAATACATTTAAGCTTAGAGTAAACATACTATTTACTGCTATAATATACAATCAATAGCATTAACATTAAATTGATATGCACATCAAAATACATGATAGTTATAATTACATAGAGATGCATAATTATGAATAAAACATCATATGATACTTATCTTTGAAAACCTTGGCGATTCCACCAACCATGTGCAGGTCTTCCACGAACCTCCCAGCCTTAGACCACACTGCTCGTCAGCTCGGTAGTGGGTCACCCTCGAGCTGGGACTAAGCTCCACCCCAAGACAAGGAATCCTAGGCTAGGCTGAGGTTACAGGGAAAACAACACAGAAAGACTAGAAGGATTCTTCCCAGGATGCCATCTTACACCCACTACTTCTAGACTCTCATTCCCTACATGCTTGTTCCACCTGGGAGTATACACCTTCACAAGCACAGTACATCGGTGCTACACCTCCCTCTCTGGGTCTTGACAACAGGCCAGATCAAGAAGTCTCAGAGCTCGAAGCTAGTGCTGGACACTCTCTGGAAGAAACCACTTCCCAGCAAACTCTCTCACTTGTCACAGGCCTGACAACCTGCCTCTTCCAACAACAGTCACCTCCCTCACCTGGAGAGAGGTCATACACAGGCTCAATCACAACTTGCATAGGCCAGCGAGCCACACACAATCTAGCTCTGCGTGGCCATCATAGCCAACTAGGAATACAGACATGGGCTTCCCAAACAAGCTCAGCAATGACAACAAGGTCTCACAGTGATGGTTTTCGGGATTGCATGACAAATAATTCCCACAGGGATCGACACAGAATCCATGGCTCAGAACGGAGCGGTTAAACCTGGCTTTTCAGAAATGAACATAGTCTTATCGGCTCTCAGAAACACATGAGGTGTTCTTGCAGAGTTTGGGTTGGTCGTACTGTTTAGAGCTCCGTACACGCTCAGACAGTCGGTTGGAATGGAGGAGGGACCCCTCTCACGGCTCATCTCGGCCGTTTTATTTGCATGCACCAGGGTTGACACTTGTCACCCTTGGAACTGCATGCATTCCATCAGCATGCATCCCCTTTGCACATTTTCCCTTGCCAGGAACTTAGGATAAAATAAAACATAAAATGCACATGTTCTTTGGAATAATAATAAAATATTATTCCCAAGGCTTAAGCCCCTAGGCTCAACACTTAGCCCCTTTTTCCCACCTCCCAGCCCCTAATTCCTTGCCCACTCTGTGGAAGCTCAGTCCTCCATCACTCATTCATCGTGGTTGGTCTGCACGCAACAGTGTTTATATTTTATTAATGTGCTGCATACATACAAGTACAAAATCAGGCCCTTGGCCCCCAACCCTAAGGCTCTCTGACCTAACAATCACATAAGCCCACCGGCTTATACAAACTTGGCTCACCAACCTATAACACATATTTACAATTCATTTGATATATCATATTTACAAGGGCTCGGTCTTGGGGACACTACACATTAACTTTTCAAGAAGCTGTCAAAGATGATGTATGGGCACAAGCCATGGATGAAGAAATTAAATGAATAGAGAATAATCAAACATGGAAATTGATAGATGTACCTAAGGACAAGGATGTGATAAGTGTCAAGTGGATTTATAAAACCAAGCAAGATGCAAATGGAAATATGCAGAAGCACAAGGAGAGATTAGTTGCAAGGGATTTTACACAACAACACAAAATAGATTTCAATGAAACATTTGTGCCAGTGGTGAAGATGGACACATTTAGAACTGTGTTGGCCATTGCTGCACAAAATAAATGGCATGTTTATCAAATGGATGTAAATTCATCATTTTTGAATGGTCATTTAGAAGAAAAAGTATATGTGGAACAACCACAAGGCTATGATATTCTAGGACAATAAAACAAAGTATAC
>ML779886.1:605698-615698 GCA_009831015.1 Picea engelmannii | reverse complement strand
AGTGACATTTTGCACTTTAACCAAAGTCAAGTACAAAATAGACATAAAGGACATAGGACAAAGTGCCAAATGACTTTCCCACATGTGCTAAGGAGGGATAACACATGGGGAACACCTCCCAAGGTACACAAATCAACAAAAACTGAGTGGCAGTTGGTGCAATACATTAGTTGGGTCATGGAGACATGAATACAATGAAAGATAGAGTTACCTCCATGAAAGAAGAAGAGATATCTTCAATATCATTTATTGAGCCACTCTTAGTTTCAGATGAAACTGTTGTTGTGATAGAATAAGAGGAGTTACTCTCAGATTTTAGCAACCACAATGAGAATGAAGCGAACATTCTCAGCCTCAGAGCAACTGCAGGTGCAGAGTCCCAGATTCCAGAAGGAACAATTGAAGAGAGAGTAGAGGACATACTCCCAGACAGTGAGACAGATAATGCCTTACAGAAAGCACATAGAGTGAGCACACAATTGTGCAGATTGAGCTGTAGCTGAGCAAGTGTACTAGATTGGTACAATGTAATGAGAAAAATTGATTTGAAGATTGAAGATAGAAAGACTCATATTTGCCAGTTGAAGAAGGATATGTATGTGTTGAAGCAAGCTCCAAGAGCTTGATATGGCATAATTGACAGTTTCCTAACGAGCTTTACCAAGAGTAAAACTGATTCTAACCTCTACTTCAAGGTTATGAATGATGAGCCGATGATATTGCTACTGTATGTGGATGACTTATTCTTAACTAGAGAAGAAAATCTCATCACCAAGAGTGAGAAGAAGTTCGCTGCAGAATTTGAGATGAAAGACCTTGGCCTAACCTAGGTCTTGAGGTATGGCAGAGCCGAGAGACAATCTTCCTTAACCAAAGGAAGTATGCAGTCGAAATCCTGAAGAGATTTGACATATTGGAGTGCAAGTCCATGAATACACCCATGGAAGCGAAGCTAAAGCTATTGGTCGACACTTTGTCAGAATTGATTGATACCATGCTGTATAGACAGATCATTGGATCGCTGATGTACCTGACGAACACCATACCATATATCTGTTTTTTCCGTGAACACTTTGAGTCAGTTTTTGGTAGAACCCAGACATGTTCACCTAGTTGCTGCAAAACATGTGATGAGGTACCTTAAAGGTACATTAGATCGTGGTCTCAGTTATGATGGAGATCATGATTTCACATTGAGTGGGTACACTGATTCAGATTGGGCTGGAAGTGTTTCTGACAGGAAGAGCACTTCAGGATGCTGTTTCAGTTTGGGATCAACCATGATCTCATGGCAGAGTAGGAAGCAATCCAACATTGCTCTCAGTACAACGGAAGCAAAATACATTGTTGCATGTTCTGCCAACTGCGAAGCTACATGGCTTCGAAAGTTGTTGACCAGTCTATTTGACCTAGAGATGGAAGCAACCACGATCCTATGTGACAACTAGAGCTGCATAAAGATGACAGAGAATTCTGTATTTCATGACAAGTCGAAGCACATAGAGATCCGATATCATTACATCCGTGACATAGTGCAGAGAGGAGCCATAAAGCTCTAATATGTTAGCACGGATGAACAGGTTGCCGATGTGTTGACCAAGCCTCTATCTCGTGTAAAATTTAAGCACTTTCGAGATAAGCTTGGTATAGTCCGAAAGGACCTCCCTCGAAAGGGGGAGTATTGCTGTGTTGAGATATGTCAGTCTAGTACTGTGCTTCCAGCTTAATTGCTGTGACGTAAAGCCAGTCTAGTACTGTGCTTCCAACTTAATTGCTGTGTTGAGATATGCCAACCTAGTACTGTGCTTCCAGCTTAATTGCTGTGACGTAAAGCCAGTCTAGTACTGTGCTTCCAGCTTAATTGCTGTGTTGAGATAAGCCAATCTAGTACTGTGCTTCTATCTTAATTGCTGTGACGTAAAGCCAGTCTAGTACTATGCTTCCAGCTTAATTGCTGTGTTGAGATAAGCCAATCTAGTACTGTGCTTCCAGCTTAATTGCTGTGTTGAGATACGCCAGCCTAGTACCATGCTTCCAGCTTAATTGTTGTGACGTAAAGCTAGTCTAGTATTGTGCTTCCAACTTAATTGCTGTGTTGTGATTTCGGCTTAATTGCTATGTTGTGATTCCAACTTAATGCTACCACGAATCTTGAAGGATCAATCCTTTCATTTAGTTAAAAAACAAACATCTTCTTCTGTATTTGTGGTAGCTTCTCCTGGATCTTGTTCACCTCTTGGAATGTGACCTAAAACTGTGAACTTGGATTAACCAACCATTCATTGATTTTAAGTAGATCAATCTGGCTCATCTCTTGGATGGCTTCCTGAGTATCTTCCTTGTTCTTTCCAGAGCTTTGCTGGTTCATTTCTATTTCGATTTGCCCCAGGGCCTCTGAGATACTATTCCCTTTGAACTCAATCAATTGTTTATTTATTGAACATAATGCCTCTAGACAAGCCTCTTTTACATCCCTGGCAAGTTTCTTTCCTTCTTCTAGATTTGTTTCCCAGGATTTTAGGGCCATTTCGCCTCTTACTTGTTCAGAATGAGAGAAAAGGGGAAGACCAGGGGCATTATCTCTCTGCTTCCATATGAGAACTTCTTGAAACTTAGATCGGGTTGAGTAGGCCTCTTTTTCCTTGACATAAATATCTTTTAGGGAAAGGTTTACTACTTGATAGCATTTCTGGATAACATGTACTTTTAGATAGAGTTCTTGATGGGCAACTTCCAACCTCTCATTGACTTCTGATGCTTGTGTTTTGAAGGACTAAATGTCTATCGTTGTGTTCTCTGTTAGGGTCAGTCTGGCCTGCAATTGCTCAATCAAGTTGTCACACTGAGTGATCAGTCCATTGCTTGTCTTTGAACTCTGTTAGAGCAACTCAAGGTTATCCTGTAACTGCTTAATTTGCTGCTAATGACTAGCCTTGATTTGCTCAAAGTCCCGATTCATCCTGCTTCTGACAGTTTGCTCTGTATTATATATCTCATTTTTCAATTTTTCTACCAAGAGGCATTTCTGTCGTAGTTGTTTGGTTAAATTGTCCACTAACCATTGATTGACAGTGACAAAAGCCCCTAATGAACCTACCACTTCTCTCGCAAACTCTGGACCATCATGGTCTTTCCCATCATACACCAATCTTTGCCTTTTAGTGATAACTCCATCCTTTTGGTGAGATTCTCTCTTTACGATAGCTTTTCGTTTCTTGCTCAAAATGAAATTTGAGGGAGGCATCTCTTCGGGCAAGATAGGAGTAATATCACCTACAAAAGTGAGTTCGGAACTAGGATTTCCGAAGCTGGTCTGTAAACGGGTTAATGATGTAATAGGAGACATAATTTCTGTGGAAGGTTCTTGTCCTATTGTATTCGAGGTGCTAGTAGGAGTAGCTGGTGTCGAATGAGGTACAACTTGTCCTGGATTCATGAAGGCTTCAAACTAAGCTAACACTTGTGGATCATTCAGTCCTGACATTGACACTCTTATTTCGTGAAATAACACTTCTGGGCCTTTTGGGACTTTCTCAACTTTGTGCTTAGCGGAGAAACTTGACTCATATCCTGTAAGCCTAGCTTCTTGTGAAGGAGACGTGGGTATTGAATCTCCTTGCAATATCTTGGGTAAACTGTTTCGTCTGTGTTTCTGAAAGCTGAGGAAACCAACTTGTTGGTCAGGGGGCAGAGTCTAGAATATGCTTCAGACTTCCTCCTAAGATCTAACTCCCCTAATTTTTTTATCATAATGATAATTCTCATGGATGTATCGCTTCATGTTAAACTGAGCCAGATGATTTTCCACTATCTTAGGTCGATCATGCTTCTTGAATTCGATGTCAACCAATTTGACATCCTCAAGGGTTGTGGCCTCGACTTTAGAGTGACCGAAATATAATGTGAACATGCCAACTTGAATGGGGAAAGTTGGCCAAACCTTTTTCCGAGCTGATTTCAACTCCTTGCTGATACCTCCTGCTACTGTCTGGTATGCCACTTCTCTGCACACCAGCCTGTCGGGTAAAAACCGTGGGAGGGCATGAGGAGGAACAAAACAACCAAATACTCTGATATAGGAGAATTTCTCCTAAATTAACTAGTTTGCAAGCTTGCCTAAGTTCCCCATAATCCTTTCTGAAATTTGGGGCAGTAGGTGACCATAAATAACTATATGAACATGCACTACAACGCTATGATAGATTTCATAAAAGAAATCTTTGGCGTTCTCCTCCCATAATTTTGAGTGATAAAAATGAATTGGCTCAGAACTGGTTGGGGTCCAACTCTAGTTCATAAGGGGAAAATGGGTCATGAAATAAATGGCACCCATAATGTATGCTGACATGTAAAAAGGGGCAGCCTGCCCTTTTGATTTTGTTGATTTATATTCAACGATTTCCTTGGCCAAGTTATCATATAACATTTTGGCCTAATTGAAGGTATAAACTTCAACTACCTAATTCATGATGGCTACCCACTCAACTGAGAAATGTGTAGGGTTCTTCTTCCCAAACATGCGACAGAGCATCATGGCTACATACAACATATGAGCGTCTAAAGATGCCGTGGCGTACATACCATGAGCGTCGACTCTGAATTTTTTCGGATGTCCCCACCAGGGCTTGACTATATCATGACCATTTCTAGCATATTAGGTACATTGCTTTCTCTCAAACTCTAGAAAAAATGCGACATTGTAAGTGTATTTAGGGGTAGGGAAAATCTTGTACATTACTTGTAGGTGCTCTGGTTGGAAAGAGACGCCGACGACTTGCTGGTGGTTGACGATGCTCCTGGTTTGGATGTCGACATGTTCCAGAGCCCAACTTATCATATCGTTATAGGATATGATTCTTGGCCGTGTGGCGATCTTATGCAGTTTAGAGTGTGTTGCATATATAAGCTTAGCTGTAAAGGATTCATCGTTCTCTTCGACAGAGTCGTCTGGACAATTGATGATCTCGTGCTCTAAGACATCAAAAACCTGCGTCCAAGTTTTGATGGCGTCCACAACTCGCGGAGTTGTGCATGATAAAACATCTTCGTTTGGATTTGAATCATCACCCGATGCATCAAGATTCTTTGCAGCTTTTCATGGCGCCATAATCCTCAAGAAAACAGAATTAGCTTAGCTGTGACGAGACGTCTGTAATCACTACACTGAATAAAAAATTGCTAATTGAAAATGGTAAAAATGATTTTGAAATTTGAAGTGCTTTATTCAAAAAGTGCATTGATCTTCATATAGCTCTACTGACGAAGAATTTATTAAACTTAAATGGAATTCATTACATAGTGATTCATAATATTYATTTGAAATYACAATCATAAATGTCATTAATAYTTCGACRGTTCCCGTTCRGAAGTTTTGGATGTGACARGGTGGAAATCTCCYRAACTCTGAATTCGCGGAGGAGTTAATCTCCAAGTAATCACTTTTATGTCTTAATCAATCATGTTTAAAATGTTGTATTAACTTTAAGTATTTCAGAAGTTCGGAATTTAGAAGTTTTGAATATAGCACAAGGGAAACTTTTYGAAATACGAAACTGYGAGGTGATTAATGAACACTCRATCCTGACTAATTAAAGTTGTTTCACTGTTTTATYAATTCCTTGAAACCCTTTTTTGCTTTTTGTAATTACTTAACTTCGACGCTTTGATAATYCGGGGATTGTGAAATYAAAAACTCCCRTAGAGMAATCTCTTGGAGTGAYGTGGTAGAGGTGACATCATTMTGATGAAGTGTCAGGAAAAGAGAGGTGCCACGTGTCASTTGAAAACATGKGAATCATYCGACGTAAACGTAAAAWATAAGTGCCATGTGTCAACCCAAGAAAATATTTAAAGGACACGTGTCCTATGAYGTGTCTGTAATTCCTTTATGAATTATCACGAGTGAYTATCTTCGGGACTTCGGAATTTCAGAGTTTTTGTTGTTTAGACTTGTTGGAACATCYGAAGCGCGGAGCTCTGAAGCCATTGTTAGAGACTTTCTCTTTAACACTYTGGCGAGTCCAAAACTTTGGGGATCATTAGGGTTGTTCGATCAAATTAGAGTTGMTCATTGACGATAGGTACCATAAGCACCTTWTTGATAAATAACAACCAATGGATTTKATTTTAAAATTAAAAGGCAACTTTCTAAGTTTTTTCCTTTTTTGGGTAAAATTTTATTTCTAAGAGKTAAAATATATAAACCTCARAAGCTCAAARTTATGTGTGTTCTAACATAGGCTCCWTCTGGGGATTGTGGCTCCCTGTGAGACACGAAAGAACAATAGACCAAGTGCTTTTATTGGGTAAATGGAGTCATTATTGCTTTTTGAAAAACATGTTCCATTTTTATTTACGAATTAATCATACATAGAAAAAYGAACTTAACCAAATCTCAAAAAACATTGAAAACATACTTAATGAYTGTTCTCAAGTTAGGCTATTTAAAATWTCCTTTTGTAGATTTTYTGAGGTCCTATGAGGCTGCCACCTAAGGTCTGTCCTTGACCTTAGTATGRCTCTAAGTTTCAACTGTGTGGCTATCTTTTCTTGYTGTTTTAGGACAACAAACAATCACCAAAATTTCTGCTCAATATTTGATGGTTAAGTGCTCTTTTAAGRTGCCCTTGCAAGTGTTTTCTTTACTCAATGTTAGCACATGCAATATACATTAAAACACATAACACTACCTCTAGATCTTGAACTTTAAAATGCTGATTTATACTTCTAAGCATGCATAATTTGCACATAGATTTTTGGTCAACATGACCCTGGAAACCCCCCCCCCCCATGGGGAAAACCAGTTTGGAGCAGATATATATGGAAGGCCTTATAGAAAAATGTACAACATAGGAAACATAAACAAGTGAACCTGGTACAATAACAACCACTCTCTGGTGCCTTGGAGTTCCTCGAAGACTTTCCCACAAGCCTTGTGAAGTAAGGCGCCCCTTCCCTTGGTGAGCCTTCTTCCTCTTGCTTGCTTTGTCTTTATCCCGATCCTTGATTTTCCTCCCAAATAGTCTACACAACATCATTTCTATATAAACCATGTATTCGTTTAATGGTGCTGTAGCATAAATGCCATGGGTATCGGCTCTAAATTTCGCTGGAATTTCCCACAATTCTTTGATTATACCTGGATGTGTTTGATCAAATTCTGTACACTCATTTCTTTGAAATTCTTCTACAAATTCGGCATTATAAATGTATTTAGAAGCAGGTGATAGTTTATACATTACTTGGATGTGCTCTGGTCTGAACGAGCCGACGATGACCTTTGAACTGCCGTTTAAGTCAAGATGGCCGAAAAGAAAATACGAAAGGCTTAGAAAGATGTTTAACATTTTTTTTTAATTATTCATTTTAATTCGGTTTAAATTCTTTTAAGCAATCAATTTTCGAGACTTCGGTATCGAGACTTTGGAGTTGTTATTTAAAAAATCATACTTCGTGAATAGCCGAACCCTGAAACCCGAAACTCTTGAAAGACTTTTTAGAACTAAGGGTGGCTCCATAACCAAAGAAATATTTAGTTTAAGATTATAAGAAGAAAAAATAAACTTTGTTTCAACATAGGCTCCATCTAGGGATCTCGTCTCCTTGCAGGATGAGAAGAACATGTAGACCCGGTGCCTTCATTGGGTAAATGGAGTCATTAATGCAGCTCTGTGAAACACATTTTAGAGAAAACTCAAAACGAGACTTTAAGACTTCAACCTTAACTTTGAAAACTCTTCAAAACTAAAACATCCGGTGATCTCGAGTTAGGCTCACAATATATTTCCTTCTCTGAAACTGACCTCAGATTTGTGTAAGATAATCAAAACAAAATTAACCATTCTACTAGGTTTTATCTGATTCTGTTCGCGTCAAGTTAAAGTGATTCCAATGTTTCAAATTAGGGGATCCCATAAGCTTATAATGTAGATCCAACCGAAAGAGGAATAGTTACTAGAGCATCTTGTAATTCATGTATAACAACCTATCATATATGTAGACATTGCTTCACTGCCAGCGAGCCTGTTCAGTACCCTGGTGAAGTTATCGGATTTCCCACATTGAATTTCCTTTCACCACTTCCATTGTTTTCGAGCATTTAAATGTTGAGATGAAGGCAGTCATATAATGAATTTCCTTTCTTCATCTCTTTGGACTAGATGGGGGCAATCAATAATGAATTTCCTTTCACCATTTGTCTGTATATAGAAATATTTTTTTAAAATATGAAGTGGGGGCAATCAATGAGTATGTAATATACTCGGGAAAATATCTGCTTAAAATTTAACAACAAAGGCTTGTCAACTCACTTTGATTGCTCTGGACTAATCCTCTTCTGACCTTCAAACATTTTTGGCTTCAGGAAAATTCTTAAGGGAACTCTTATTGATAGTTTTTCAGGGATTTTCCTTGAGCGAAACCAATTTGTTTATTCCTGTTAGAATGACTAAGGAAGTTAGGATTAACTTAGACATACTTTCGGTTCAAATAAAGTTAGAGGAAATATAAACTTTTACCTATTCTCGTTTTGAAGGTTAGTTTATGAGTTTCCAAAATTAAGGTGAGATCTTTTCTTTTCTTAAGAAGCTTATGGGAAGATCATCAAGGAAACAGATGAGGAGGTGTCTTGATCAAGGACATGGGAAAAGTTAGGGGTTTTAGATATTCCGTTGAAGACACAACTTCTCTTAACAATTATTCAACTCTTGAAACCTTTCCCTAAAATCTTTTATTGCTTATTTTTTATTTTATTTTTTATAAAGTGATAATATTAGTAACCATGAAATTACTGTCTTACTCATTTATATCTTTTAGGACATTTTATGTAGTGTCCCCAAGGCCGAGCCCCGTTGTAAACCATGTTCTGAAATGAATTGTAATTATGTTTTATAGGTTGGTGAGCCAAGTTTTTATAAGCTGGAGGCTTATGTGTTTGTTAGGCCAGGGAGCTTGAGTGTTGAAGGCCAGGGGCCTACTGTTGTATATGTAATCACACAGAACAATTAATAAAATATAAACGCCGCCATGTGCAGACCGACCACGATGAGTGAGTGAAGGGGGACTAAGAATCCATAAGGTGGGCAAGGAATTAGGGGCTGGAAGATGGAAAAAGGGGCTAAGCCTAGGGGGCTTAAGCCTGGGAATAATATTTTAATATTATCCCAAAAGACGTGTGCATTTTATGTTTTATCCTAAGTTTCTGGCAAGGGGAGAACATGCAAGGGAGATGCGTGCTAGTGGAACACATGTAGTTTCATGGGTGACAAGTGTCAACCCTGACGCATGCGAATAAAACGACCAGGGTGAGCCGTGAGAAGGGTTCCTCCCCCATTCTACCCGATTGTCTAAATGCGTATGGAGCCCTGGATAGTACTACCAACCCGACTCCTGCAGAGAACCTTCGTGCGTCCCTGTGATTCGAAAGGTCTGTGTCTGGCTCTGAGAAAACCGGTGTGTATATTCCCTGAACGAGAAGCCTGCGTGGATTTGGGGAAAGAGTCTGTGTTTGTTCTGGAAAGTTGGTACACCCCTTCTCTGTTCTAAACCGGGAAGTCTGAATCGACCCCTACGTGGATGACTCGTCACGCATCCTTGAGAATCCAGAATGTGAGTCTATTCCATGTTGCCAAATTGAGAGAACATAAGTGTCTCGTCCCTGCTAAGCCTGGTTATACTGTTGCCCCTGTTTGGAGCTGCCCTGGGGTGTTCGTGTCTGGATTCCCGTGGATTGTGGTGGACGTGTAGTGTTTGACCCTGTGTGGCTTGTTGGCCAGTTTGTACAACACTCTCTCCAGGTGAGAGAGGTGGTTGAAGTTGGAAGACCAGGTTGTTGGACCTGTGAGCGACTCCCTCCAGGTGAGAGTGCGCAGAGGAAGGAGAGAACTCCTGGAAGGAACCTTGTAGCTGCCATAGAGCCCGGAGACTTCCGGTCCGGCCTGTTCCTGTAACCCAAGGCAAGGGAGATTAGCAGCCGAAGGACTGTCCAGGTGACAGAGAAGGT
>ML779886.1:579125-605598 GCA_009831015.1 Picea engelmannii | reverse complement strand
CTATACATTTAACTTTTCTTGAATCGAATGAATACAAATCTCTGTAAGGTCGAGTGATTTTAAGACCAAGTCTATCCATAATGGCTTTAGGCATTACATTGTGAGAGAATCCAGAATCCAACATGCTATTATGGAGCAGGTGATCGTACACAGTTAGCGTGATATAGAAAGGGGAAACAATATCTTTGGCAACTTCGAAATGTGGGCGAAAGATTATATTAGGCTTGTCATCTTCTAAGTTTATAACATCGGCCTGGCTTTCATTTTCTGAAAAACTAATTATTTTAGCAATTTGCTTTCTGTATATTGGGTTTTTTGCCAGTTCGATAAGAGGTATAGGAATTTTGATTTTATTAATTTCATTTTCTAGATTAAAATTTCCCGTTGTTTTGTCAATTTCTGTGGTTTGGGCTTCTATTCCCTTCTTTTCAGCTTTCTTTTGTTGTGAGGTTTTTGTTTCAGTTACAGGAACCTCTGCTTTCTGTGTGTTGACGACAGGTGTTTCTGCTGATTTTGTCTTGGTAGGCTGTGCGTCAACGGACTTGGTTGTTACAGTATGCTTTTCAACAATTTTTGAAGCTTCCTCGTTTGTTTCGTCCCTTGGAAGGATCTTTTTCACTGGGGCGGTTGTGAAACTCCTGTTTCTAGGCCTTATATTGTACTTCCGGTGGAGTTCGACCATTATATACAGCTCGAGTGGGCCTAATGGTTAAGAACATGTGTTTCCTCTTAAGAGGTCACAGGTTCAAATCCAGAGGGGGGTAGGGTATGTATACCTTCGTAGACTTTACCAGTCAAATCGTTGGGCGGAGGGGGGTCCTTTGTCCCACAAACAAGAGGGTCTCATACACCAATTTGGTGTGCTGGCTTGGCTGTGACCTTAAAAATAGATTATTATTATTATTATTATCATCTGCGATTCCTTGATAGGTTGAATCTTCTGTAATCTCGCTGTTCTTGTTATTTTCGGATTTGTACTCTGTTTTTAAGGATTTTTCATAATCTTGTCTTGTTAAATAAGGTTGTTGACAATCATCACCAAATTATTTATGTCTTCTTCTAACTCCTCAAATTCCTACATGTCCTCTCCTCCTATAAAGTTTTCAGTTTTAAAGGGGGCTTGGATTTTTTGATCCTCATTCTTAATTTGTCTTTGTTGAGTTTGAGGGTTGGGATTCCTTTTGAAATCCTTTTTAGGGAAATGTTTGTTCTTTGATTGGTCTAATTCCATTCTTGAGATCTTATTCAACAATTCTTTAATTATTCTCACCATGTCATCCATTTTGTCTTCAGAAGACCTACCTGATCCAGAGGGTCCCGCTTGATCTCTGTACCGTCTGGTTTCCCTATTTCCTGGTTCAAGCTTTGTTTTTAGCTTACCTGATGCCATCATATTTGATTCAATTTCTAAGGCAACATCTTGCATTTTAGTGAGGTCTACTGATCTTCTCTCCCTCAACAATAGGGCGAAATCAGGGTCAAAAGCCCCAACGAAAGTTACTTTCGCTGTGGGTTGGGAAGGTTTGACCTCGGTTGGAATTTTATTATACAATTTATTAAACCTTTGGGTAAACTCGAGAACTGATTCAATTTTTTTCTTTCTCAGAGCCCCAAATTCGGTTAGATAGTAGAGATGGTCTTTCCTTTCTCCCCATTGTCCGATAAAAGCATTTTCCAGTTCATCGTATGACCGTATTGATCCTGCCGCTAGACCTCGGAACCAGGTTCTCACCTGTCCTTCAAAAGTCTAAACCAGGAGTCTCGAATAAAAATCTTCATGTTCAAGACCAAGGATGTCCACAAATTGATCAAAGAAATTGATGTGTTCGGTTGCGGTTAAATCACCTTCTCCTGTGAATTTTGGTAGATTTTTCATGTAATTTTCGGGTAGATCGTGGAGAGGAACTGGGAGGACCAAAGGAACATACCTAGTAGCTACTTTGGCAAATATTCGAGGGAGTGGTACTTGACCGCCTGCTTCTCCTCCCCCAACACCGCCTATGGCTCCACCCCCAGCCCCACCTCCTTCGACCGCAACCATTAATAATTTAGAGGTTGAAACTTGGAGATTATAAGGAGGACTTTTAAAGGGGTGTGGTAACCCTTCGGTTGTGTCCGAATAGGGCAAGATAGTGTGAGGAAACTCGTCGTCAAGAGACAAGAAACTTGAAAAAGAGGGACTGGTTTCTTCGGACTCACAGGGTGAATATACATGAGAATCAACAGGAGTCGGGTCAAGGTATACAAGATATTGGTCGGAGTTATGAGAGATGGGAAACCGAACTTCGGGAAGTGAAGAGATGCCAATCGAAGCGGGTAGTGAGACAAATCTTTTACCTCTATTGGTGAAAGAAACAGTGGAGAAAATCTCAGTTTTAGATTCGGGTAAAACCATTCCAGGCTCTAGGGTTACAATTCTATCGGTGGATAGTTCTCCGCAAAAAGGTGGGGTATTTGATATTTCAAGTAGATCCTTAGTGTTCGACGGTGTGAATTTAGGTTGATAAATCTTATTTGTCGATGAAGCAGTCTGTTTAAGGTATCTTCTTGATTTTAAATTTTTTTTTGGGTTGGATACAGGCGAAGTCTGTTTGTCGTCTGGATTCTTTCTGGTATTCTTTCGTTTAAAATCCAGTTTATTAATCGTGGAGTTGCCAAGTGAAAGATGAAAGTAGCCTTATAAAGTTCTCAATCTTTGTTCACTATCAAAGAAGGAAAATATCGATGTCGTTCTTCCCAGGGAAAAATAATTTCGCTACTTCGTTTCCCAACAATGGCGCCATCAAAAAATGTTGTTCTAGAGTTTATAATTAAGGCTTTAAAATATAAAGTCTAGGCATTCGAAAAAGGTAGAGAGAGTTAAGGTATAAAATGTATCAGTTACTAGAAACAAAAGCTATGGCTGGTTTCTTAACTGTCTCTGTCTAGTTTCCCAGTGTTCCTGGATGCTTATATCCCGTTCAATTGCTTCCCATGAATGTTCTTATTCAACCTGGGTGTTTGCTGTCTGTAAGATAGTGTTAAATAAATTTAAAGCAATGCTAGTTTGATTTGAGAGACTGGGCTCTATATTGGACTGTCTTGTAACATGTACAGTCATGAGGGATAAAGGTTAAAAAATCTATTACTTTGTTTTCAAGGTTTTCTATTTTTGTTTTGGATTATAAGAGAAAAAATTCCCAAACTTAAATTAACAATATAACAGTTTCAGAAGCCGTTTCCCGTTCCCGAGTCAAATATGAAAATCATGAAAGTGATGGGAGAAAAACATAAAGCTGTTTAAACAATGTGAGGCATCAATCATGGAGGAATCTCACTTTGCAACAGGGGAAGAAGAAATACAAGAGATCTCTAATGAAGCATAAATATATAGTAATTTGAATAATCTACAGGTCTTGGGCCTGCTAATAGCAAACACAGAGGAAAAACTGTAAACAATTAGATAACCAAATAACTCTTAACCACAGTAGATGTTGTACTAAATTGCAGTTAAACATTCATAAAAAATACATAAGGGAAAGATGCTGAAAATGAAAGTAAAGAGGAACACATAACTCAGGGTTGACAGAATTTGGAATCTCCATTTGTATTTTCATTAATCACTGTAAATGAGAAAACTTCTCTAGTACAATCGGCTGCAAAAAAAGCCTTTTCTCAGTCTTATGAAATTATATTTATACAAAGTCACCAATTCTTGACGATTGGTGATTTCCTAACTCCTAGGGGCTAACGGTTACAAAAATGAAAAATTGAACCGTTTGCATGGTTATCTTTTATTTCTCTATCATCTTGATAATATGAGTTTACAATATGATACTTCATTGCTTTTTTGAAGTATCTCCTTCTTTTGGTCCAAGACATTCAATACATTTTTCTAGAAAATGCACAAAAAATCTAGGAGGCTTTGGTATATCCTTCACCTCGAACAGATAAAACTTTCTCTGAATTTTCGGGAATCGGTCTTCAATCTATTTGTCAGCAAACTTCACTGATTGCAATTTTAAGTTTGGCTTCACCAACCACCTGTCTATTTGGGTAACATCAATCTCCTTTAATTGTGAAATTTCAACCTGAATTTCATTCAAGTTCTATTTGAGTTTCAGTTGATGTCTTACAATATTGATCTGTCCTAGTGGCCCAGGGAAATTGTCTTCTCCAATACCTAACGATCCTTTGTCTAGCAAATCGAAGGTCTCTTCGCACTCATCCTTGACTTCCTTGGCCATTTTCTTGCTTTCAGCTATGTTGGCCTCCCATACTTTAAGCATGATATCACCACTGATCTGCTCTGCAACAGACAACCTTGGAGTTTCTAATACCTCTTCCTTTGCCAAAAGTACAACTGCCTTTTGAAAAGTATCCCGAGTTGCTTTAGCCTCTTTTTCTTTGAAAACAATGTTATAAGAAGATTGACTTACTTCTTGGAAATAGTTCTGAATAACTTCTACTTTAGAAATCAATCTTTGTTGCTCTGCTTCTATCTTCATATGCACCTCCAATGCCTGGGCTTGAATTTTTTAAAAATCTATCACCTGATTTTGAATAGAATTCAGCCTATCCTGCAACTGTCTCGCTAATTCTTCCTGCTGGATGACTTGTCCTTGACTGGCTTGCATCTTCTTATACATCTCATCCAAGCTAGACCTGAGCAGTTGGATTTCCTGTTTGTCAATGGCTCTAGCTTGTTCTAGCCCTTTGTTTATCTCTTCTCTGATATTTTTCTCAGTATTTTTTATTTGACTCTGCCACTGGGCTATCATTTGATTCCTCTGTTCCAATCTTGTTTTCAAATTGTCAACTGTGAATAAATTGGTTGTTGCCAAAGCTCCCATAGAGCCTGCTACCTTTGTGGCGAAATCTTCCTCTTCTAGGTTTTGTCCATCTACGAGCACTCTGTGTTTCTTTACCATTGTGCCACCTTCAAATGCATTTCCTGTTTCACTACAACTTTCCTCTTTTTAGTGAAAAAGTAGTCAGAGGAAGGTATCTCTTCTCTAGAGATTGGAGTAAGGTCACTTACATATATAACTTCCAGATGAGGAGTCCCAAAAGTTGACTGTAAAGGAGTCAATGATGCAATAGGGCTACCCAACTCTGTATATTGAGTTTCTCTTGCTGTTTTAGGGATATTAGCAGGAATAGTTGATGATGAAGGAGGAAACGTTTGACTCGACTTTGGAGGTGTCTCGAGTGTAGACTCTGTTTCCGACCTTGGGTGCTCTGTTTTTGAAGCTTCTGCTTTTTGTGAAGACGCTTCAATCTTCTTCGGATTTTCTTCTACAGTCTTCTCGTCAGAAGGCTTTGGCTTGAAACCTGGAGGTATGCTTTCTTGTTCTGAAGGATAGGTTATTGATTCCCCTTGTAGTATTTTTGGCAACCCACTTCGTCTCTGCTTCTAGAAAGCAAGAAAGCTGGTTTGTAGGTCAGGGGGTAACGTCTAGACTCTCTCTAATATCTCCTCATATGCTCTGGCTCCTTTGAATATGTCGTCACAGGGGGAGTTTTTATGCTCAAACGTTTTCATGTTGCAATGAGCTAGATGATTTCCCACAATTTGGTATGGGTCGTGCTTTCTAAGTTCAAGATCTACCAACTTAATGTCTTCTAATGATGCGGCTTCCACTTTAGAATGACCAAGATTAAGCAATGAAAACTTCCCAATCTGCACAGGAAAAACTGGCCATAATTTCTTCTGAGATGCTTTTAACTCTGTACCAATGCCTCCTGTTATTATCTGGTATGCCACTTCTTTGCACACCAGTTTGTCAAGAAGGAAATTTGGAAGTGCGTGAGGAGGAATCGAGCACCCGAAAACTCTGACATAAGATAAACTCTCTTCAATAAACCAATCTACAATCGCTTTGAGGTTTCCAACGATTTTTTCTGAAATCCGAGGGTGTGCATAACCATACAAAATTTGGTGCACAGGTATCACTACGTAGTGACAAATTTCGTAAAAGAAATCTTTAACTTTCTCCTCCCATAGTTTGGAGTGATAAACATGAATGGGTTCAACACAGGCTGAGTTCCCGCTCCAATTCATCAAGGGGAATGGAGTAATGTAACATATAACATCCATAATATATGCAGACATGTAAAAAGATACAGGTCGACCTTTTGATTTTTCCATCTGGTACTCTGCAATCTCTTTGGTTAAGTTATCTGATAAAATTTTACACTAGTTTAAAGTGTAGCCCTCGACTACCTCATGTAAAATTGGCACCCATTCTGCGGGGAAATGGGTAGGGATTTTCCTCCCAAATAGTCTACACAACATCATTTCTATATAAACCATGTATTTGTTTAATGGTGCTATAACATAAATGCCATGGGTATCAGCTCTAAATTTTGCTGGAATTCCCCACCATTATTTGATTATACCTGGATATGTTTGATCAAATTATGTACACTCCTTTCTTTGAAATTCTTCTACTAATTCGGCATTATAAATGTATTTAGAAACATGTGATAGTTTATACATTACTTGGATGTGCTCTGGTTTGAACGAGCCGACGATGACCTTTTGGCGATTTAGAATGCTCCTAGTCTGAATGCTAGTATTTTCTAAAGCCCAACTTATCATGTCATTGTAAGGCATGAGTCTCGGCCGCGTTGCTATCTGATGGAGCTCAGACTCTGCTATATCTCTGAGTTTATTTTCAGTCTTTTCGTTTCTGTTAGGGTCCTAACCCGCACATAGGTAGAGCAATATATTCGGATGTAATAAAGGTCAATATTTCTGTTGTTATTCTTATATCATTTCAGAGTTATTGTGGTGAATGTTCTGGTTATATTGCTGTTATTCTGCCGTTACTAGTATTTTATTTCTGTTCTGCATACATTTTATATCTGGTATATTACAAGTGGTATCAGAGCACTTTCCTCGGTAGAAAGTGTGGGTTAATTTTTTTTTCCAGGGTAGAGACGTATTCCAACGTCTTTAAGCCACAAAGATCTGTCATTACATGCATAAACCCGCGGTTGAGGGATTCATACATGAAGGAAATACAAGTGGTACTTAAGCGCACATCTGTTGGCCACCCTTGTAACCCCTGTTGGTACCCCTTCGAGTGGTAGCGCATCAGGCAACACGTGTACGGATCGACCTAGATTACCTGAAGCCCTCTTTAGATAAACCGATCCGCCGTCTGACTGCTATAGTGTCACCGAGAACAACATTCGAGAAGATACTCTCTAGTACCTGAGTAGTCGGGTAGTACGACTAAGGGTACGGTCTATCCTCCTTAGTTAGTGCCCTGAGATATTGGGCCGAGTACTACTGTTGGACCTCGCACGTATATCAGAGAGCTATAGCACAGGGAAAACCCTTGTCTGTAGAACCCTTGAATACCTAACCCTTGGGGACAAAAACATAAACAAATTAAAACAAACAAGATCTATTGCCGCACAACTGTGTTCAGGTTGTCAAGTAAATACACATTTCTTTCTGGTTAAGCATTTGGGCATTTCCTCTCTACAGTATTCTTCAGACCTATTCCATTGGATTCATCTCTTTGCCCTTATCACATTCATCCATATCATTTTTCGGCAAAATGTTTTTACCTAGCCTGCCCCTTTTCAGTTCCCCTATCCTCATGGCCCATACTCGCAACCAAGACTTGGAAGCTCACTTCAACACCTTGCAATCTGGTCTCATTGAGACCGAACAAGAAGTGAAACAACTCAGTGCCAATGTTTCCACAATCAATAAAACCATGCAGTCCTCAATGGGTGAAATCAAACAAGACCTCACCACCCAGCTTGAATAAGTCTTTTTGGTACTCTGCACCAAAATGCATATCCCT
Organism: Picea engelmannii; assembly: GCA_009831015.1. Lineage (NCBI taxonomy): Eukaryota > Viridiplantae > Streptophyta > Pinopsida > Pinales > Pinaceae > Picea > Picea engelmannii. The sequence continues at coordinate 597,793 of ML779886.1, read as the reverse complement.
ATAGATAACCCTTCCTCTTCCTCACCCCCACATACTAAAGGTGACCATTCCTCTCATTCCCATACCTTGCAGAACCATCATTTATTGATGATTATTCTCGTAAGACCTGGTCGTATCTCTTGAAATCTAAAGATGAATTGTTCATCAAATTCAAGGAATTCAAAGCCTTGATAGAGAATCTTTCTGAAAGAAAGATCAAGATACTTAGGTCAGATAATGGAGGAGAATACACCTCAAAAGAGTTTGTGAACTTTTGCAAAGATTTTGGGATCAAGAGGGAACTCACTACTCCCTATAATCCTCAACAAAACGGTGTGGCTGAAAGAAAGAACATAACGATAATGGAAGCCGTGAAGACCATGATCCACGATCAAGATCTTCCTATGTGCTTATGGGCAGAAGCAGCAATGACAACCGTATATGTGAAAAACTGACTGTCCCATAGTGCACTTGGGTTCAAGACCCCGAAAGAGATGTTCACCGGAAAGAAGCCAAAGGTAAGCCATCTCAAAATATTTGGCTGCCCAATATTTATACATATACCGAAAGAGAAAAGAAACAAGCTGGAACCCTCAGGAAAGAAGGGAATATTTGTGGGATACTCTGAGGTCTCCAAGGCCTTCAGGATTTATATACCAGGTCACCACCACATTGAGATCAACAGGGATGTGACCTTTGATGAAAATGCAACGCTCAATAAATCGAGAAAATGCCAGCTTGAAGAGGTATATGAAGAGGAACCCGTAATCCCCAGAGTTGCAGAATCAGTGAGGGAAGTTCCCAGAGCTGCTGAACCAATAAGGGAAGTCGTAACTTCCCCTGATGAGGAAATTCTAGAAGATCATGACGTAGTAGAGTTTCAAGAACCTCCTCAGATGAAAATCTCTCGTAAAATAAAGCCAGCTTGGGCTAGAGAGCTTATTCAAGATGGAGAGAAATATGGTGTTCCCGAAGAAACCACGAGACATGTGAAGAGACCTAAGCCATTCTCCAGTGATATGGATTTGATGTGTGATATCCTAGAAAAGGAGCCTACCGGCTTTGAAGAATCCATTCAGAAGAAAGAATGGACAGATGCCATGACAGAAGAATACCAATCCATAATAAATAACGATGTATGGGAAATAGTTCCTAGAATGAATAACATAGATGTGGCATCGTCCAGATGGATCTTCAAAATAAAACATGCTACTGATGGAAGTATTGAGAAGTATAAAGCAAGATTTGTAGATCGTGGATTTTCTCAAAAAGAAGGCATTGACTATGAAGATACATTCGCTCCTGTAGCTAGATACACTTCGATCAAAACCATCATAGCCCTTGCAGCTAAGATGAAGTGGAAGTTACACCAGATGGACGTAAAGAACAACTTTCCTAAATGGTGTCATCGAAGAGGAAGTGTATATAGAGAAACCTCAAGGATTTGAAGTTGAAGACAGGAAGTCTCTTGTCTGCAAGTTGGAGAAATCCTTGTACGGATTGAAGCAAGCTCCTAGAGCTTGGTATGGTTGGATAGACAGTTTCCTGACGAGCTTGGGCTTTACCAAGAGCAAAGCAGATTCTAACCTCTACTTCAAGGTTATGAACGATGGGCCAGTGATATTATTGCTTTATGTGGATGACTTATTCTTAATTGGAGAAGAAAAGCTCATCACTGAATGTAAGAAGAGACTCGCCTCAGAATTTGAGATGAAATACCTTGGCCTAATGCATTATTTCTTAGGTCTTGAGGTATGGCAGAGTCTAGAAAGAATCTTCCTTAACCAAGGGAAGTATGCAGTCAAAATGTTGAAGAGATTTGACATGTTAGAGTGCAAGTCCATGAATACACCCATGGAAACGAAGCTGAAGCTGCTGGTCGACAGTTCGTCAGAATTGATTGATGCCACGATGCCGCTGATGTACCTAACGAACACCAGACCAGATATTTGTTTTGCCGTGAACACCTTGAGTCAGTTTTGGTAGAACCCAGACATGTTCACCTAGTGGCTGCAAAACATGTGATGGGGTACCTTAAGGGTACATTAGATTGTGGTCTTAATTATGATGGAGATCATGATTTCACATTGAGTGGGTACACTGATTTAGATTGGGTAGGAAGTGTTTCTGACAGGAAAAACACTTTAGGATGTTGTTTCAGTTTGGGATCAACCATGATTTCGTGGCAGAGTAGGAAGCAATCCAACATTTCTCTTAGCACAATGGAAGCAAAATACATTGCTGCGTGTTCTACCAGCTGTGAAGCTATATGGTTTCGAAAGTTGCTGACCGGTCTATTTGACTTAGAGATGGAAGCAACCACAATCCTATGTGACAACTAGAGCTACATAAATATATTAGAGAATCCTGTATTCCATGACATGTCGAAGCACATAGAGATTCATTATCATTACATCCGTGACATGGTGCATAGATGAGCCTTAAAGCTCTAGTACGTTAGCACGGATGAAGATGTTGCTGATGTGTTGACCAAGCCTCTATCTCATGTAAAGTTTGAGCACTTTTGAGATAAGCTTGGTATAGTCCGAAATGACCTTCCTCGAAAGGGGGAGTAGCTGTTGTGATATGACTAGTACTGTGCTTCCATCTTGATAGCTGTGACGTAAATCCAGTCCAGTATCTTGCTTCCATCTTGAGTGCTGTGATGTAAAGCAAGACGATGAGATGAGACTAGTACTGTGCTTCCAACTTGATAGCTGTGATGTAAAGCCAGTCTAGTATCTTACTTCCAGCTTGAGTGCTGTGACGTAAAGCAAGACGATGAGATGAGACTAGTACTGTGCTTCCAGCTTGATAGCTGTGATGTAAAGCCAGTCTAGTATCTTTCTTTCATCTTGAGTGCTGTGACGTAAAGAAAGCCGATGAGATGAGACTAGTACTGTTCTTCCAACCTTATAGTTGTGACGTAAAGCCAGTCTAGTATCTTGCTTCCATCTTGAGTGCTGTGACGTAAAGAAAGACGATGAGATGAGACTAGTACTGTGCTTCCATCTTGAAAGTTGTGACGTAAATCTAGTCTAGTATCTTGCTTCCATCTTGAGTGATGTGACGTAAAGCAAGACGACGAGATGAGACTAGTACTGTGCTTCCAGCCTGATAGCTGTGACGTAAAGCCAGTCTAGTATCTTTCTTCCAGCTTGAGTGTTGTGACGTAAAGCAAGACGTTGAGATGAGACTAGTACTGTGCTTCCAGCTTGAGAGCTGTGACGTAAAGCTAGTCTAGTATCTTGCTTCCAGCTTGATTGCTGTGACTTAAAGCAAGATGAGTATCTTGCTTCCAGCTTGATTGCTGTGACATAAAGCAAGACGAGTACTGAGCTTCCATCTTAACAACTGTGACGTAAAACCAGTGCTGTATTATGATGAGCCGGCCTCGTGCTGTGATGATGATGATGTATTAGTTTTATACTAATTCATATTGATGCAAATAATGATTGCATTCCTTTGAGAATGACAATGCTGACGATGAAGAAAACTTCCAATGATTTATAGATACGACAGTCAATGTTCCAAGATGATATTGATGATGTTGTCCTCCTGATGCTGTTGATGATAAAGGCCTCTCTCTCGTCTAATGCTGTTGAAGAATACCCTTCTTGTTAAGGGGGAGTGTTGAAATAATGTAACTGCAAAGTGTATTCTAATTATTATTTTGATATATTATTCATTGGATCAATCCCCATTGTGGATTGATCACGTCGACCACTGTAAAGGACCAAATCCCCTTTTGTTGATTGGTCATAATGTAATTGTAATAGGCAAAAGAAGAAGTCGGCCCAAAGTATATCAAAGAGGCCCCATAATATAATAAAGGTGGTTATAACCACCCAGAAGAAGAAGTCGGCCCTGCAAGTGAAAAGACACTTTTGCACGTGCCAGATTTGTATAAATAAGGAGGCTAGCGCCTCACTTAGAAACACACACTTGTTCAATGAGAGACAAGTTTCAGAGCTGCAGTTGGAGAAGAGAGAGAGATATAGGCGCATCTTTGGGAGAGGACTTTCTGTACTTGTTTGAGTTATCTCTTGGCATTGTATTGACTATCTATATTAAGGAAGTTTTGCTGGGTTTTCTGCCCCATGAGGTTTTCCCAGGATAAATGATGTGTCTCTTGTGATTGTGTATTTCTCAATGATTCTATTTTATGCTGTTGTTATCTATTGAAATGCAAAGAACTATAATAATGTATTAAACATTAACACTATCGTCGAGACTTCGAAATTTCGGAGTTTTTGTTGTTTGGACTTGTTGGAACATCCGAAGTGCAAAGCTCCGAAGTGACTGCTAGAGACTTTCTCTTTAACACTCATGCGGATCCAAAACTTCGGGGATCATTAGGATAGATCGATAAAATTAGAGTTGCTCATTGACTATAGGTACCGTAAGCGCCTTATTGATAAATAACAACCAATTGATTTGATTTTAAAATTAAAAGGCAACTTTGTAAGTTTTTTTCTTTTTTGGGTAAAATTTTATTTCTAAAAGGTAAAATATATAAAGCTCAAAAGCTCAAAATTATGTGTGTTATAACATAGGCTCCATCTAGGGATTGTGGCTCCCTGTGAGGTGCGAAAGAACAGTAGACCAAGTCATACTTGTATACTTGTAGGCAGATTACAAGTTTATTATCAGGTCTAAATACTTGTATATGTGACAATGAGCATGAATAATGTTTGACCACATTTAGAACTACAGGATTTAGAGAAGACCTTCAAAATTCGTATCCATTGTATCCACATAGTTCTAAAGCCACAAAACACACCAAATTTTAACCATGTATCAGAGATAAAGTATAAAAGCTCAAGTGTTTGCAACCATAAACATTAATATGACTGTGTAAATAAGGCAAGTTGATAGTGAAATGTTTGATTACTTAGGTGTTTAGTTCATGAACTAATAGCATTACGATCCACATAAGAAGGAAACCATTACTTTGTAATCAAAACAATGTTGAAGCCCTCAAAGCAATGTTGAATCAAGTGTGATGTTTGGCATCATTCATTAGGTCATTGAATTTAATTTTGCATCGATTTTCATTCAAGGATTTTCAAGATCACAAATAAACAAAAATGTTGCAAAGATTGTTAGGTAACAAGCTTGACATTCAAGTCTTGTGCATACCAAACTCTTGTCCATGGTTCTAGACATATGGCATATGCATTCAAGTTCATTTAGGTGAGGTACAAAGAAGTTATTAAGCCGTATACTACTTCATGTACTTAGATATGAAATAATGAACTCAAATCCATGAAATCTAGAATTAGAAGTGAGGTTTAGGTGAAAAAAGAAGCAAGTCGTTCCAATAATATCATCATCGATTTACCACAATTTCAAGGGCACCTTCAAAAAATAGGGTTAGTTCCAAAGATGAACCAATTGTTGGCTTAATTGGTCTGGGCATGGGTTGTAAGACCCAAGGTTCATTTTAACTATGACCAACAAACCCACAAGACACTGACCCTTTTAGCATCACCTGCTTGCGCATATGAAGTCTCACCCGATGTATCTATTGGGACTGCAAGAACTATGATTTTGTAGTAGTAAGGGAAAGGGAGGCAGATACTCGAGTCATTGTTCCTTCTTCTAGCTTATGTATGTTTTTGATTATTACAGATATTCTCACAATCATTCATGAATATTGCACCATAATTAATCCATAAACTAATTAATTAGGGAAAGGGAGGCGGGAGGTAAGCTTGATGACTCAAGAAAACTCAGTTCCAGAAAGATAAGACCTCAAAGAAATGAAGACATCAACATCTCAACACTCTCAGGTATGGTCCCTACCAATGATAATACTTAGTTAATTGATAGTGGTGCCTCCAGGCACATGACCAGTCTTAGAGATCACCTAACACATTTTGTTGAGAAAGAGACACATCTACATGTTGTCCTTGGAGATGATGCCAGATATAATGTAAGCGGAGTTGGAACTTCTCCTTTCCAACTAGACTCAGATATGCAGATTCAATTAAAGGAAGTACTATATGTACCAAGAATGAAGAGGAACCTTGTCTCTATTTCTGCTTTGGAAGACAAGGGCTACAAGATTACCTTCTTAGAAGGAATAGTCTTTGCATGGAACAAAGACTCTCATATAAGTGAGCTTTGGCATAGAAGACTTGCTCACATTCATTATAGAGCTCTCCCTGCTCTAGGGAAAATGGTAACAAGTCTACCAGAAATACATATTCAACATAAAGGTGTTTGCAAAGGTTGTGCCCTTGGAAAAAATGTTAAAGGATCCTTCTCAAGCAGTGACAATAGATCCAAGGAAATATTGGACTTGATACATTCAGATGTGTGTGGGCTAATGACTGTTTCATCTCTGAATGAGTACTTATAATATGTACTCTTCATAGATGATCACTCCCAGAAGACTTGGATTTACTTTATGAAGAACAAGGATGGAGACCTTGCAAAATTTCAAGAATTCAAAGCTCAGGTTGAGAACCAGACCGGAAGAAAAATCAAAGTTTATATTAAGCAGCCAGAAGGATTCGTTTTACACAACGAAATATCTCATCTATGCAGGTTGAAGAAAGCTCTATATGGTCTAAAACAAGCACCACGTGCTTGGTACAAGAAAATGGATGGATTTCTGATGAGTTTGGGATTCAACAAAAGTGCTGCTGACCTAAAATTATATTATAACATTGATGGCAATGAGTTTTTGATTTTGGTCCTATATGTGGATGACCTTTTCCTCACCGGTTCAGAGAGACTCATTGCTGAATGCAAACGAGCATTGAATGCTAAATTTGAAATGAATGATTTGGGCTTGATGCACTACTTCTTGGGACTAGAAGTATGGAAGAGGACAGATGGGATCTTCCTGAGTCAAGGAAAATATACCGTGGAGATACTGAAAAAGTTCAACATGACAGAATGCAAATCCATGCCCACTCCAATGGTAATGTATTTGAAGAATATGAGTGACACTGATTCGGGAGATGTAGATCCACACTTATACTGACAATTGATTGGATCACTGATGTATCTGGTTAACACCGGAACAAAAATTTTCTATGTAGTAAATGTGCTTAGCCAATTTATGAGCCAATCGAGACAGACACACTGGATAGTTGCAAAACATGTATTGAGATACTTACAAGTCACAATTGGTTATGGCCTAAGATATGCCTCTAGTGTGGAATTGAGCTTGCAAGGATATGCTGATGCATATTGGGCAGGAAGCGCAGTGGACAGAAAAAGTACCTCCGGTTGTTGCTGCACTTTAGGGTCTTCCATGGTTTCCTAGTGTAGTAGAAAACAAATCTTTGTAGCATTGAGCACCGCAGAGGTAGAATACATTGCATTGAATGTAGCAGTCCGCGAAGCAATGTGGCTTCGTAAACTTCTGACTGACTTGTTCGATCGTGAGATGGATCCTACTACCATTCATTGTGATAACCAAAGCTGTGTAGATCTCTTCGAGAACCCTGTGTTTCATGACATATCGAAACACATCGAGATAAAGTATCACTATATTAGAGACATGGTGCAGAGGAATAAAATACACGTACAATATCTTCCTACTCATGAACATATTACATATATATTAACCAAACCACTTTCCAAGACAATTTTTGAGTATTTCCTTGAGAGACTTGGCTTGGTGGAGAATGCCTCCCTGGCTGAGAGGAAGTGTTGATGATTGTAGCTATGTGAGACATTCTCCAGGACACAAACCTGAGAGAGAGACCCTGAGAGGGGTGTGTGGTTCCTATTTGAGATAGATATGGAATGTAGACATGGCCTCCTCCTTACAGAGTGTTGAGAAGAAATCCAGATGATTCTCCTGTGTAACGCAGTGAGAAAGGAGATTTGCAGAGTTAGACGTGCATGTGGTTGAGCATAAGGTGAATGTGTGAAATCCCAAAGTTCTGGGTGCATTGTCATGATACATAAATGAAGATGATGTATTAGCCTCCTCTGGGCAAAGAGTTGATGAGAAACTCCAGATGACTCTCCTGTGTAATGCAATTGCAAAAAAGATCTGTTGAGTGGATGTGCCTGTGGACGATCATAGGTGAACGTGATCTTAGTGGCTAAGCAATGGTGAATAAGTGGTTCTTTTGTGTAATGTAGTGCGCCATAGATATGGACATCCCTATGGATGTGCCCCTAGTGGTTGAGCACTAGTGGGTGTATGAGATCCCTTACTATATTGTTCTAGAGTCAAACCTTCCTGTAACCCTAATTGTAATGTAAAGGGTACAGGTTGGCCCCACCTTAATGTGATTGATAATTAATATAAACTATAATTAATCTGGTTAATATTAATTATATTATGAGATAGAGAGGTTGGCCTTGTTGTGCCAATATACACTTTTGTTGACAGGTCAAGTCTAATATAAGTAACGGTAAATTCCCCATTGAGGAATCATATCTTTTGTGTGGGTTTGGAAATTTCCGCAAATACATCTTCTTTGGAAAAGTGAGCACCTCTCTTGGGCGATATTCTTCTAGGGTTTTAAAGCACCCTCTTGTGTGCTAGGTTTTCTTGGTGGAGAAGGCATTTCTCCAAAAGAATATAGCAAAGGATTTGGTTGGGTTTTCTTCCCTTGTTGAGAATGGTTTCCCATGATACTTCTTGTGTACTTGTGCATGGTGTTTCTTATTGTGATCTTGATTGCTGCAACAAATTGTCTATGGTTTAAGTAAAATTCTAAAATGGAATGAACTCCATGCTTAAGCCTAGCTTATTGAAAAATCAACACCGAAGACTCTTCAGATTCTAAGAAGAAGAAGAAGGGAAAGAAATGAACTTACTACAATAAACCGAATCATGATGAATCCACATGCATGAAGAAGCAAATTGATCTTATGACACATGTACTTCAACAGAACAACCTTGGAAACTTTATTCCAAAAGGAGTCAAGAAGCAGAGGGAAGAATACCTTGCTCCTAAGAAAGGTAATGATCATGCTCTTGTTGCAATTAATTCCTCATCTGATTCATGGATTATAGACTCTGGCACATCACATCATATGGCCACAAAAGAGGTGTTGAATTTTCACTATTATTGGCTCAAGCATGAGGTTTATTTCATTTTTGTCATGTACTTGAACCATAAACAAATGCATCTACACCATTCACAATTGCTGCAATAACCAAGATCACAAGAAGAAATACCATGCACAAGAAAAAAAGAAATATCCTGGGAAAACCCTTCTCAACAAGGGAGAAAAAACCAACAAGCCTTTGCTATATTCTCAAGAGAATATCCTCCAACCATGAAACCCTAATGCACACAAGAGGGTGCTCTACTACCTTGAAACTTGCGCCCAAGAGAGGTGCACACTTCAGCGCTAGAAATGTACTTGCTGAAATTTCCAAATTACAAGTGACTTGTGTGTTTCCTCAATGGGGAAATCACCTTTATTTATATTATATTGGACAAACAAAAAATGGTGTCTATTGGCACAACATGGCCGACCTCAATAGCTCAGAAAATAATTAATTATTACAATAAGCATTAATTATCTTTTACATATGGTGGAGTCGACCTGTACCCTTTACATCACAATTAGGGTTACAGGTAAATCTTACTCTCAGACAATATAACAAGGGATCTCACACATCCACTAGTTCTCAACCACGAGGGGCACATCCACCTATGCTCAACCACGAGGATGTCTTACTCAATAGATCTCTATCTCACTGAGTCCACATGAGAATCATCTGGAGTACCATCTCAAGCCTGACTCAACTGAGTCCACAAGGCAGGAGACCACATGTCATACCAATTCAGTCCAGAGTATGACGCACACCCATCACATGGGTACCTTCACCCCACACAAGGGTACATATCGTTTCATCTCAATCCATAAAGGAACTACACACCCATCTCATGGTAATCCTCACCCCACACAGGGGCACACATCTCTCATCTCAGTCCAGAGAGGAAGGACACACCCATCTCATGGGAACACCCAACACATGGGCTCTCTCACAGGTTGACTCACTCAGTATTTGTCCCAGAGGATGTCTCACGAAGCTGTAATCATCAACACTCCCTCTCAGCTAGGGAGGCATTCTCCACCAGATCGAGTCTCTTACAAAAGTACTCGAACTTCGTCTTGGAAAGTGTTTTGGTGAAGATATATGCAATCTGTTCATGTGTAGGAAGGTACTGCACATGTACTACTTTCCTCTGCACCATGTCTATGATATAATGATATTTTATCTCAATGTGTTTAGATCTATCGTGAAACGCATGGTTTTCATAGAGCTTCACACAACTCTGGTTATCACAATGAATAATGGTAGGATCCATCTCATGATCAAATAAATTTGTCAGGAGCTTGTGAAGCCACACTGCTTCACGAATTTCCACACTCAACGCTATATGCTCTTCTTCTGTGGTACTCAAGGCCACATAGCTCTGTTTCCTGTTGCACCAGGAAACCATGGCAGACCCCAAGGTAAAATAATAACCAAATGTGCTCTTCTGGTCCACTATGCTCCCTGCCCAATCTACATCGACATATCCATGCAAACTCATGTCTACACTGGAGGCATATCTCATGCCATATCCAACTATGCCTCGTAGATATCTCAGTACATGCTTCGCTGATATCCAGTGAGTTTGTCTTGGCTGACTCATGAACTGAATAAGTACATTCTCTGCATAACATATGTCAGTACTGGTGTTAACCAGATACATCAATGATCCAATCAGTTGTCAGTATAAATGTGGATCAATCTTGCCCGAATCAATAGAAGCATCGTTCATATTCTTCAAATCCATCACCATTGGTGTAGGCATGGATTTGCAGTCTGTCATATCGAACTTCTTCAATATCTCCACTGTATATTTTCCTTGACTCAAGAAAATCTCATCAGTCCTCTTCCATACTTCTAGTCCCAAGAAGTAGTGCATCATACCCAGATCCTTCATCTCGAATTCCGAAGTCAATGCTCGCTTGCATTCATCAACAAGTATTTCTGAACCGGTGAGGAATAAGTCATCCACATACAAGACCAATATTAGGCACTCGTTACCAACAATATGATAATATAGGTTTGGATCAACAACACTCTTGCTGAAGCCCAAAATCATCAAGAATCCATCCATCTTCTCGTACCAAGAACGAGGTGCTTGGTTTAGTCCATACATGGCTTTCTTCAACCTGCACACATGATTTTTCTTGTTGTGTATCTCAAATCCTTCTGGCTGCTCGATGTAAACTTCTTCATGAATCTCACCATTCAGAAATGTTGTCTTTACATCCATCTGATGTATTTTACAACCCATGGATGCAACTAATGCAATAATAGTAAGGATGGAAGGGTATCGGGCTACTGGAGCAAATATCTCCTCATAGTCAATTCCCTCCACTTATGAGAATTCTCTGGATACAAATCTTGATTTGTATTTCTCGACACTTCCATCATCCGCATGATTGATTTTATAGATCCACCTAGAAGTTACTACAAACTTCCCTTCTGGTCTCAGAACAATATCCCACACATCATTCTTCAAGATGGATTGATACTCTCCTTCCATGGCATCTTTCCATACCTGTTGACCTGTCGCTTCTCCATGACAAGAAGGATCAATATCAATGATGTGGCTCATGGCTTAAAAATGGCTCGAAAATCTCTTTGGTCTCTTACTCTCTTAGAATGTGCCTTGAGGAGCTGCATGTCCCTCTGCCTCCTGTAGAGTTTGTCGAGCCCAATAAGGTATTTTATGGCCTACTGCAATGTCTTTGGGAACATCAACTAGAGCAACTGGATCAACTGGAACAACTGGAACAACTGGAACAATGGTTGTCTCCCTCTGAACTCCTGAAGGGGGAGAAGGTATTGTCTCGTTGTCAATATCCATCTGAGATTCTCTGGATATTCGAAAGGATATCTCTTATTCAAAGATAACATCTCTGCTCACCTCAATATGTATCTGACCATGGATGTAGATTTGATATGCCTTCGAAGATTCATTGTATCCCACAAATGTACCCTTTCTTCTCGAGGGGTCTAGCTTGGATATCTTTTCTTTGGGTACATGAAGATATACTGGACACCCAAATATCCTAAAGTGTCCTACCTTGGGCTTCACTCTGGTGAAGGCTTCTCCAAGAGTCATGTTCTTCAAAATATAGTGAGGACTCATGTTCTGACCATATACTGTTGTCATGGATGCTTCTTCCCATAGAATCATAGGTAGATGATGATCATGTATCATTTATTTGGTTGCTTCAATGATGGTTATGTTCTTCTTCCTCAAATATTTTTGACTCCCTCTGAGTCAAGTGACTCCCTATGAAGTCCGAAGGATAAACATCTTCCTTTGTTGTTAACCTTCCTGGAACAAGAAAACAAATGAAAAGAAACAAGACAAGAATATCTCCTAGAGGAGAATAATGAGTACATCTCTAGAATCAAAACAATTTAAGGATTGTTGTCACAACTACAACACCTACTTGTAATGTAGAAATCTTAGAAATGTAGTTTAGAGGCATGGTAATTAAAACAATAAAACCTGGAGTATTCACTTCCAGTGTGTTGTTCCTCTGAATTCACTGAGATTCCTTTGGATCCATGATTGCAGCAAAGGTTCCTTCCTCCTGCAAGTACCCTCATGACAATGATACAAATAATATATACAAGTGCATACCTGAGAGTGCTAATATGAAGATGAAGGCTTCATCTTTGATGTCTTCATCTCTCTGATGTGGCTCTGGATCTATCTTCCAATCTTCTTCATGTAGTCTGAAGTTGCTTGATTCCTCAATCCTATATTCCAACATAGTTCTGTTCTTCATGGTTTGCAGATTCTTCCATAAACCCTTAGCAACTAGGCTAGGAAACCTAACGACTAGCATAAGCTAGCACGCTTAGGTTTGTTGGACTTATGAATACCAATAATAAGCCTTAAGAGAGTCACACAAATAATGGTTACCTGGAAAGCTCCTTCAATGAGCCTCAGAAACCCTAAATCTGAATTTTCTGCAGAAAATTGCGAAACCCTAGAAACCTTAGGGCCAAAAATCCAAAAATTCTCGGAATTTCACTTTGAGAGTCTCTGAAGGTGCGCTGAAGGAGGCCGTACTCTCCTATGCCAATTTTATCCCCAACGTCCAAGTATAAAGTTTTGAAACTGAAAAAGAAGGAGGGTCGTACAAAATTTCCGGAAACCCTAGGAGGTCGTACGGTTCTGCAGAAGAGTTAGGACGATTGCTAGAAGATTGTGCAATCGATTCTTCAAGACCTATGCTCTGAAACCATGTTGAATTTTAACTATGCTTGGTTCAAGAATGAGGTTTATTCCATTTTTGTTATGCACTTGAACCATAAACAAATGCAACTACACCATTCACAATTGCTGCAATAACCAATATCACAAGAAGAAATACCATGCATAAGAACCCAAGAAATATCATTTGAAAACCCTTCTCAACAAGGGAGAAAACCCCAAGAATCCTTTTCTATATTCTCAAGAGAATATCCTCCAACCATGAAACCCTAATGCACACAAGAGGGCTCTCTACTACCTTGAAACTTGCGCCCAAGAGAGGTGTGCACTTCAACCCTAGAAATGTACTTGCTGAAATTTCCAAATGACAAGTGACTTGTGTGTTTCCTCAATGGGGAAATCACCTTTATTTATACTATACTAAACATACCAAAAATGGTGTCTATTGGCACAACATGGCCGACCTCAATAACTTAGAAAATAATTAATTATTACAATAAACATTAATTATATTTTACATATGGTGGAGCCGACATGTACCCTTTACATCACAATTAGGGTTACAAGTAAATCTTACTCTTAGACAATATAGCAAGGGATCTCACACATACACTAGTGCTCAGCTACTAGGGGCACGCCCACCTGTGCTCAGCCACATGGATGTCCTACTCAATAGATCTCTATCTCACTGAGTCCACATGGGAATCATCTGGAGTACCATCTCAAGCCTGACTCAACTGAGTCCACAAGGCAGGAGACCACACTATTGAAATAATGTAACTGGAAAGAGTATTCTATTTATTATTGAGTTATTATTCATTATATCAATCCCCTTTTGTGGATTGATCATGTCAAGCATTGTAATTGACCAAATCCTCTTTTGTGGATTGGTCAAACCCTAAATATATTGTGCAAATTAAGAAGTCGACCCCCAGGCTAATTAAAGTGGTTTTAACCACTAAGAAGACAAGTCATCCCTTCCCAGTGAAGAGACACCTTTCCAACGCCTGCCAGCTTGTATAAATAAAGGAAGCCAGAGCCTCATTATCTCACTCACTCATTCGTTCATCCAGTGCACAAGTTTGGTAGCTGCAGTTGGGAGAAGAAGGAAGAGAGAGGCACATTGCTCAGTGTTGGATATTGTCTAGTGTTTTGGATTATTGTCTTGGAATTGTATTGACTATCTATATTAAGGAAGTTTTAGCTGGGTTTTCTCCTCCATGAGGGTTTCCCAGGATAAATGTTGTGTATCTTGTGATTGTGTTTCTCTCAATGATCCTATCTATGCTATGGTTATCTAGTAAATTGAAAAGAAACCTAATAATAGCTTAAACCTTAACATGGTATCAGAGCTAAGCCGAATATAACATCTTTCACTAGATAAGAAAAAACGTCACTGTTGTTGTACAAGAAAATTAGAGTTTTCTATTGAAGAGGAATTTCAGCCTAAAACTCATCAAGGAAGTGCGCCCTAGCCTAGAAAACTCTTTGGAAGCCTCAACACACTTTTTCAATGGATAAAACTCTCAGAAAGTGAAACCCTAGTTTTCACTGGTACCAGAAAACCAGAAGCACCAGAAAACCAGGAAACCAATACCAGAAGTACCAGTCCAAAATTCCGTTGGTCAAGTTTGAAGGGGAAAAATTTGGATTTTCTGAAATCTAATTGCACCAGGCTACTCGCCTCAACCAAGCACACCTCCTGGTAAGTTCAAAATTAAATTCTGAGCATTTCCAATTTTTGGTCATTTTCCTAGCTCCAGGTAAAGATGTCTGTAAGCACTAAGCTTGTTGACAAGCTAGAAGGTGTGGAAAACTTTCGTGCCTGGAAGTATAGGATTTCACTCATTCTTGAAGAGAATGACCTATCAAGATTCATTAAATAATATGTACCAGAACCTACCAATACTACAACTAAAGAAAAACACCAAAAGGACATAGTTAGGGCCAAAAGAATCATTGCATATTCTATTAAAGATCACTTGATTTCTCGAGTGGCTTCAAAGAAGACTCCAAAAGAAATTTTTGATTCCCTAACCAGGATGTATGAAGGAAATAACATCAACCGGAAGATGAATCTAAGAACTCAACTAAAAAATACAAGGATGTGGAAAGGAGAAACAATTGAAGAGTATTTCTCTAGAATATCACAATTCATGGAACACCTAGAAGAAATTGGTGATACTCTAGATGAAGACGAACTCATAATGACAACCCTTAATGGTCTCACAAGACTTTGGGATGCATTCATCAAAACTATTTGTGCCAAAAAGGAGAAACTACACTTCGACTGTCTTTGGGAAGAATGCATTCAAGAAGAAGCAAGAGTAGCTAACAAAGAAGCAATACTATCAAGAGATGAATATGAAGCCCTAACTGCTCATACTAAAGGAGGAAGGAAGATGACTTACTTCCAAAAAGAAACTCATCAACATAACGAGTCTCATCCCCTAAACAAATTCATACATAAAGAATCTCACCCTCAAAGGAGATTCGAGAAGTTTCATAAAGGTCAAAGAAGAGAAAAAGATTTCTCATCCTACCAATTTTACCATTGTGACATGATGGGACATATTGCTAAGAATTGTCCATCTAGAAGAGAAGAATAAAAGAAGAGAAACAAGAGGCACCATGCCCACACAGTTGAAGATGAAGAACCACCCACAAAGATGATAAAAGAACAGATTGAAGACTATGTCTTAATTTGTTCCCTCTCAGGATCAGTGTCACCTAGTGAGGACACTTGGCTCATAAACAGTGGTGTTTCCAAGCACATGACAGGTCAAAGAGACATTCTCTCTTTCCTTACAGAAAATAACTTTCCCTAGAAAGTTACACTTGGAGACGATTATCAGTACCCTATCAAAGGAGTAGGACTATCGAATTACAAACTTGATTACGGAATCCCAATGAAGATGAAAGATGTACTATATGTACCAGGTTTGACAAAGAACTTACTTTCTATCTCATATTTAGATAAGAAAGGCCTCATAGTTGCTTTCATAGATGGAGAAGTTCTTATGTGGCCCAAAGGAAAAACCATGGAAGAAACAATTGTTATTGGAAAATAAGAAGGTGGCTTGTATAAGCTAAAAGGTCACTCAGAAGCAACCTTGACTCATTCCATTGAGAATCCCTATGAACTTTGGCATAGAAGACTAGCTCACATTAAGTACAAGGCATTACCATATGTAAGCAAGGCAGTCAAAGGTCTACCATAATTCAAGGTTGACCATGAAGGTGTGTGCAACAGATGTGCACAAGGAAAGAACATCAAGAACCCTTTCTCGAAGAGAGACAATAAAGAAGAAGGAGTCCTAGAGCTCATTCACTCAGATTTATGTGGCCCAATGCCATCAACCTCCATCAATGGGTATGTATACTATGTGTCTTTTATTGATGACTATTCTCGCAAAACCTGGGTTCTTTTTGAAATCAAAAGATGAAGTGTTTGGTAAATTCAAGGAATTCAAAGCCTTGATAGAGAATCTCTCTGAAAGAAATATCAAGAACTCAAGTTAGATAATGGAGGAGAATACACCTCAAAAGAGTTTGTAAAATTTTGTAAAGATGTCGAGATCAAGAGGGAGCTCACCAATCCCTACAATCCTCAACAAAATGGTGTAGCATAAAGAAAGAACATAATTATAATGGAAACAATGAAGACCATGATCCATGATCAAGATCTTCCAATGCACTTATGGGCAGACACAACAAGAACAATAGTGTATGTACATAACATATTATCCCATAGTGCACTTGAGTTCAAGACCCTTGAAGAGATGTTCTCCAGAAAGAAGCCAGAAGTAAAAGCCATCTCAAAATATTTGGCCATCCCGTATTTGTACACGTTCCAAAAGAGAAGAGAACCAAGCTGGACCCTTTAGTAAATAATATAATATTTGTTAGATACTGTGAGGTCTTCAAGGCCTTCAAAATATACAGACCAGGTTACCATCATATTGAGATCAACAGAGATGTAACCTTTGATGAAGATGCAACACTCAAGAAATCAAGAAGATTCCAGATTGAAGAAGTATTTGAAGAAGAACCTATGGCTCCCAGAGTTGCAGAACCAGTGAGGGAAGTCATAACTTCCCCTGATGATGATATTCTAGAAGATCATGACATAATAGAATCTCAAGAACCTCCCCATATGACGATCTCCCACAAGAGAAAGCCAACCTGGGCAAGGGAACTTATTCAAGATGGAGAGAAGTATAGTGCCCCCGAAGGAACCATGAGAGAAGTCAAGAAACCCAAGCCATTCTACAATTATATGGCTTTGATGTGTGATATATTATAGAAGGAGCCTACTTGCTTTGAAGAATCCATTCATAAGAAAGAATGGGCAGATGCCATGACATAAGAATACCAATCCATTATAAAGAATGATGTATGGGAATTAGTTCCCATACCAAAGAGAAAGGATTTGGTATCTTCCAAATGGATATACAAGATAAAACATGCTGTTGATGGAAGTATTGAGAAATATAAAGCAAGGTTTGTTGCTCGTGGCTTTTCTCAAAAGGAAGGCATTGACTATGAAGAGACGTTTGCTCCTGTAGCCAGATACACTTCAATCAGAACCATCATAGCCTTTGCAGCTAAGATGAAGTGGAAGTTACACTAGATTGACATAAAAACAACTTTCTTAAATGGTGTCATTGAAGAAGAAGTGTATATAGAACAACCTCAATGATTTGAAGTAGAAGACATAAAGACTCATGTATGTAGATTGAAGAAGGCTCTGTACGGATTGAAACAAGTTCCTAGAGCTTGGTGAGGAAGAATTGACAGTTTTTTGACGAGCTTGGGCTTTACGAAGAGTAAAGCAGATTTTAACCTTTACTTCAAGGTTATGAATGATGAGACCGTTATATTGCTGTTGTATGTGGACAACTTATTTCTAACTGGAGAAGAAAATCTCAACACTGATTGTAAGAAGAAGCTCGCTGCATAACTTGAGATGAAAGACCTTGACCTAATGCACTATTTCTTAGGTCTTGAGGTAACAATATTACCAACTTAACGAGAACTTTGTTGAGTTCTCATTTTTTCAAGGGTCATATTTTTTACCTCGTTTTTAAAAATGGTGTTACTAGTAGCACCACCTCCCTTTTTAGGTGGTACTTTGATATTTTAAATTTTTTGATCCATAATATTTCCATAATAATTTTTTTTAAATGCTTGTTTTTGTTTTATTTTTATAAATTAAAAACTTAAAAAAGTAAGGAAAAGAAAACAATTGAAATTAATAAAAAAAATTTAAAAAATTTAAAAGCAAATTTATATTAAAAAAATAAATAAAGAAAAAACTTAAAAAATTAAAGAGCAAAAAACAAAAAAAAATAAAATTATATATAAAAATTAAAAAAACTGTCGAAAAATAAAAAAAAAAGAGAGGAAAAAAACTAAATTTATGACCAAAAACATTTTAAAAAGGTTAAAAATACAAAA
>ML779886.1:535710-562151 GCA_009831015.1 Picea engelmannii | reverse complement strand
ATGACCAATCCGCAAAAGGGGATTTGGTCCTTATACAATTACTGACATGATTAATCCTCAATGGGGATTAATCTAATAACAATAATAATAATAATGACATGATTAATCCACAATGGGGATTTAATCCAATAATAAAATAATAATAAGAATGCTCTTCGCAGTTACATTATTTCAACACATTTGTTATGATGATGGGTGGTTGATACATTGTTGCTAAATGTTGTTGGTATTTACTTGTGATACAGAACAGTTCCATGGGTATGAGAACCATTTTGTTCACAGGTGATATGCTATGTTATGTTATAACCTTGATTACTAATTCATATATGATCTATGCAAACAATAAATAAAATGGAAGCATGATCAAAACAAAAGGGAAAACTATGGAAACGTTCTAAAGCTATGGAAATAAGATTATGTATAAACCTTTGTGAAATGGTGGACCTAGCTATTATGCTATGAAATGGTAGACCTAGATATTATGGTATGTGTTTTGGTTTAAGGATTATGAAATTTTTATTAAAGAGTTGAATGGAGGCACATGTAGTAACGTTGATATGTGATTATCATATGGAGTTATGGCAAGAGGTTAACATATAGATATGATATATCTCGGGTGACGTACTATGAAATTGATATGGTATTGAATTTATGTAAAAGATATGGCATTGAATTTTGGGATTGGATATGGTTTGATGTTAATGATGGATGTTATGTTAGTGGGTTGCCTCGTGCATGGAATTGAATAGGGCCAAGTGAGGAAGCGACGTGCATTTACTGCACATCACTCCAAACCTCCCTTGAGCCCGTCACCCTAGCATAGTTGCATTAATTCTCTATTGGTTGTGGAAGCTCTGCGTTTTCAGGATTGGCAGGGGAAAAATCGACCAGTTTGTCATTGAAGCGATTTCCTCACAGGTATGGATCTTAGCTTTCCATCCATGATGGACTCTCTGTATTATGAATAAAATGGTGGCTTAGGAATACATGGATTCTATGTTTTCTTGAGTTTTTGACTGAGTGTAAATATTTTGTTATGGGTTCTCTGTGATTATTGCGAAATTTTGGTATGTGTAAGTGAAGTATGGGTGTTATTGATTATAGAGTCTGTGCATTGGTTATTGAATCAGACAACTTGGTTTTTTATGATAATTCTCTGTGGAAAATGGTAACAATAGTGCAATAGGTTCCGAGTTTTATTGTTGAAGGGTTTTAACCATCAATTTGTATTTCAGTGACTGTCGATTTGTTTTCCCTATCGGTCGTTGTCGTAATATTCATCCAAGTTAAAAAGAAACCGTCTATAGTTGGTGTGTTTCTTTTGTATAAGCCATGAGTTGTTGTTGATCGCCCATTCTTTATTATCATTTCACTGGAATATTTCCACAACCCAATCTTGGTTGGTCTAGAATAGAGGCTTGTGTATGTACTAAATTGATACGAGTTGCGTTCTGGCCTTCTTTTCATGAAGAGTTTTCACACCCACTCCTCTCATCTTTGCTATAATGATGAATGTATGTTGTGAGGACTCACTGTCAATTGCTGTCAAAATTTATCGAGCTCCTGGGTGTTGGAAAGAGGCATTATCTCTCTGTGTTTTTGAGTACCCATCACTGTTTAAATTAACCCTCGTCTCCTCTCTACAAAAAAATGTTAGAGACATTTATGTGTGTCTAGGTTATTGAATTCAGATTTCCTTGTTCCCACTCGAGCATTCTCATAGGGTTCTTTCAAGAGCTTGGAGTTATAAGTTGAAGGAATGTGTTTTTTATAAAATAACATGGCTCTCTTCTTTTTCTTTTCAATATTATATTTGTGGTCTGTGGTTGTTATTCGGTGGTAAATGTATATGAGGATATAAAATACCATGAGCTCTCTTTGTGTTTTTAAAGACACACAAGCTTCCATTGCCTCTCTGCATTTAAAGTCCAAAAAGCCCGACTTGGAGTCTGACTTACTTCTACCTTCCTTGGGCACCTTCTGGGGTTTGTCAAGATTTTGGGTTTAATGAATTGAGGAAATTTTAAAGGGATGGGCTCCCTACTCTTGGTCAAATCTTTGTGTTCCTCTCTGTTATGAATTTGTTTGAACAAAAAATGAAGTATGGTTACCTACAATCGAGAGTTTTCCTTCTAATCAATTATGGTCTCTCTTACTTCTTTTAATCCCAACATGATCGTGATTGCATTTAAAGATAAGAAGACACTGTGTGAGTGATTGTTTCACCGAACACGATCATGGTTCTGTCAAAGTTTAACAGAGACTCCTGTGTGTCAATTTTGTTTTTTTCTCTTCATACATCGTATGGGAATCACTGTGCAGACTATGATTGTTTCAAAAATATGTTTATACGTATTAATTCACATAGAGATCCATATCGGGGTTATATTTTTGGAGTTGATTGTTGTTGTCTATTCAAGATTGTGTCAATTATATGGTAGAGGCCTGTGTATGATTGGTTCACCGAGCATGCTCTTAAGTCTATCCATGATTTTAAAAAGAATATGTGTGTTTAAATTGGGCCCGATTTTTATTAAAGATCAATGACTGTTGATTGTTTATCTTGGGTGTATTATTGTTCTGTTTCCAAGGATGAATGTTGGGCATAGATGACAAGGATCGATGTGCATGTTTTTTTTNTATAATTTATAATTTATAATTTTTTAATTTTAAAAGAAGAAATCAGTGTTAGCACATGCAGTACTATGGTTCGAATGGTTACATTGTTACTGTTGAACTGGAAATGTTGTATAAGTCATAATACATAGCTTGTTATAAATTGAAGATTTATGGGAAATTAAATTGTTTTATTGAAACAACAAGAAGTTTGTATGGAATTGAGGAACCGTGAATGTTTTGGTCTTGGAAGTGGATTTTTTGGATTAAATTTGAAACATAGTTATAATAGTTGATTGATTTAATTTATTTTATGAACAATATCCATGTAATTCCCTCTCATTTTCTCACTTTTTCGCTCATTATAAATCCCCTCACGATCCCAAATTCATTTTGCATGCCCTATTCACTAAAATTAAATTAAAACTTTGTATGAAAACGATAAAAAATGATACAGAGACAAATGACAGCTGATATGTTTTGGTATTTTTGCACAGTTAGTTGTTTAATGAATTATCGAGCAATAATCGTGTTCTTACTCCCTTTCATGATATCATGTTTTTGGTCAATACAATCCCCTCAGATGTCCCATGAACCCTATTTCACCCACTGCTCATTTGAAAATTATTAAATACATTTTATGGATTGGATTGCATGGACCTAATGTTAATTGTTGAGCCAAACTTTGTTTCATATTAAGAGAATGTCATGTATGGTCGTTTTAAGAGCTAGTTGTTAATAATTGTTGCACATAGGATGAGCTTCTTCAATAGAGGAAGTCATGGTCGAAACAATAGGGGCAAATGAAACTAAAACAGAAGGCCTAGAAGGCCCAGATTATCAATACATTTCAATGCCGATCCTCAAGAATTAAACCAACTCTTTCAAGCTGGATTTTTCAATTGGATTGGACAAGGGATAGTCCATCCTAGACCAGAGAGGCTTCCCTTCCAACCCCAACATGTTCCTGGTATCCCTGTGTCCCCTCATGTATCTTTTCAACCTGAAGTTCCTAAGAATGATGGATGGCAGGAGATTGTTCACCCAACAGTCTCCCACCATTGGGGTTGGACAAATTTGTCTTTACCTCCTCCTCCTCCACCCGTTAACCCAAATGTTCATATTTTCCCTACACACTCACCTGTACAGTCCTCCCACGCAAGAAAAAGACTCAAAACCGAAGCCCACCATATGCATGACAAAGGAAAATTTGTTGCTTCCCCCTCCTCTCCTTCAAGTGACTCATCCAAGTCAGTATCATCCTATATGAACTTGAGAGATGACTGTTCCCATTTCATCAGTGAGATCAAGCCACACGGTTCTACCCTACCTAAGGCTAATTCAGGGAAGTCAAAAGGGGATAGCAACAACACATGAAAAATTGCCTCTCAAAGTGGAAAATATGGTTTTTGATTATGTTTTTATTACTGATTTATTGAGGACAATGGACTCCTGAAAGTTTTGGAAAACAAACTATTTTTGGTTATTGTGGATATTATATGTTTGAATATAATTTGAAATATCATTGATATTTAAATTTCAAATTGTGGAAATGATTATGAGAGCCACAAGGAGGGATGTGTTTGATTGATCGTCTAATTATGTTTATTTTTGTTAAGAAATTAAAGGGAGTCACAAGGGGTCCCACCTACTAGTTATTATTTAATAAAAGACCCTTAATTATTATTATTCCCCTAAACTAAAGTTAGTTGAGTTTTAGTTAACTTAACTAAATGAGGTAGTTGAACTACTTCAACTAATTTGGAATGCATAAAATCCAAATGAGAAGGAAGAACAAGGGGAGAATAGAAGGAGAAAGCATACTAAGGTTTTCTTTTGAGTTTTGTTGAGATAGTTAAATTTTCACTCATTCTTCAATTCATTAAAAGCCTAATTCTCTTTTATGACAACATGGTCCTTTGTAGACATCAAGGTTCAAAGTTGAATCATATCATTCAGATGCTTGTTTCATAGGTGTTGATCTGTCTTTGATAGTCTGTGTAGACTTGTCTATTTATGAATTAAATTTCATGACTATAAAGGATATTGTGCAAAGTCAAGTGGGCAACAGTCTGTGACAAGCTGATCCAGCTTTTAAAGTTCAATTTTTACTTTTTGTCAGAGTCCTTTTGTATGGTTTTCATCAGGGATATCTAAGTTTGACCTTGGTCCATGCCCCCACATAGATTTTTGTAAAGAGAATGATTCTTTTGATTTCTTGGAATGAAATAAAACAATTGCTATTCTGTCTCATCTGTGTTAATATGTGACATGGTATTTTTGATTTTGATCTGTGCATTTACTTTTTTCAATATGTTATATTAAAAAATTTATATAAGAATGTTATATTTTGAAACAATCTTTTATTTAAAAAAATCAGCCTAAGCCATCCTAATTAATACTTGTGGATTGGGAAACACCTTTTGAGGCTATAACATAGGGTAACATTCCCGACTATCTTTCCTTAGCCAAGCAAGATTCGAAAATGCTTGAGTAAGATAAATTCATATATTTTCGCCAACATTTATTTGGCGACCATACTGGGGTGATTTTCAATATCTCTTTGGTTGATTATATGCTTGATGATGCAGGATAATCACAATCAAATCAAAAGGAAGCGGACGTGGAAATGGAATCGACACCTCAACACATTGAAGGAGTTGAACCGACAATTAACTAGCTTGGAAGTGGTGGGAAGACTTTTTGGAATTCTCGTTAATTAATTTTGGTTGTGTAAAACTTGGCCATCGTTTGAAATGACGGAACCATTGTAAATCCTTTACACGATTGTAAATGTATTACAAGTGTGGGATATTAGTCCTGATTAGTCATTAGGTTGCATTAATTGAGTAGGTAACCGTTTGAACATAATGTAATAGTATTTAGATAGGAGGAAGAAGAGAGAAAAAGCTCTGGGTCCATTGACAAGTTTTTCTTGTAACAATTTTAAAGCATAAATGACTGTAATTATGTTTTCTTCCTAAATGAATAGAACAGAGGAAATTGATCCAAATACACAATGTTGATATTGTTATGGGTTGACTGTGTTGTTATGTGTTTGTGAATGGATGATGTTCAAAGTGAATGAATGAATAATTGAATGAGTTTAATTGTTTCTCTTCTATAAGATTATGCAAGGAGTGCATGCAGAGCACAAGTAGTGCATGTGAAGAAGTATTTTTTGACTTAAATATAAGAAGAGATAGAGGAGAAATTCCGTATGCAGAGTGTGCATATTGAGCACAAGGAGTGCGCATAGAAACAAACTTGCGTTAAAGTTTGAAATCTCAGGAGGTTGAGCGCAGAGTATGCCAGGAGGGCGTCAAAAAGTCTTTTGAAAAAGACACAGAGTGCAAGTGTGCGTTAAGGGGAAAGATTTAAATTTCATTTTCCATAAGTTCAGGAGGAGTAGTGGTTTTCAGTCTCGAGAGGAAACACTTAGAAAAGTTTATAAGTTTTGAAGAGTTGAATCATTCAGAGGTGGATCGTAGAAAATTGAAGTTCGAAAAAAGAACAATTATGGAGGATTGAGCAAGAGAAATCCTTCACAAAAGAATTTTGAAGATTGGACAAGATCGAGGGTCAAGACCCATTCAGAAAGAGCCGAAATCTTACAAACCATTAGATATCAGAGAAGTAGTGCATTGGTTAGTCGCGAGGAGTCATCGGAATTTCATGAAACCAAAAGATTTGGAAGAAGTAGAGTGAAATTCACGAAATTGCGAAATCTTGAAATCATCAGGACCATCCATTGAAAGAGGACACATGGTGACATATCAACATTTCGCTGATTCATAAATCGAGAGGTTGGAGGTATGAGTCATGAGGATTCACGAAATGCAAAATCGCGACATAATCACAACCGTTGATTGGAGATCCAGTGTGGACCATTGATCTGATCTGAATATTTCACAATTTTGGGTATCGGAGGATCGAGAGAATGGAGGTGAATCACATTGGGAGTTCCTGATACGCGAAATCTCGACGCGCTCGGAAGGATTGGCCCCAGTTCATAGTGAAGGGTCATATGGATGGAGGATAAGGGAGGAGTTAGCATGTGCTAGACCCTTGTCAGAATTCCGGGACTCAGAATTTCGAAGGAAGGAGAGTCGGCTGACTTATATAGCCGATACGCGAAATCAAGACTCACCTTTTTGAATAAGCGTGTGGTCACAAGGCATGGTCATGTGGAAAAAGGATTTCACTTAGCGCTTGTTTTACGTGGGCAGAAGTTTCATAGAGACCTGTGAATTATTTTCTTAGAGGTTCCAGCAGGGAATCAAAAATTGTTTCGATTCAGTCTTGAGAAGATCCTAGACCGGGAGGTCGCGTAGCCCTTGGAGAGGAGGGGGTTTGCACCACTTGATTTTTATTGAATTTATTTATATCATTGCTTTCGATTCTTTGACTGTTTCTTTTCTTCATGACTGTACTTGTTGCAAGGCAAGACAATATTGAACCCAGTCTTAAAGATCAAACTAACATTGCTTTAACCCTATTTAATACCATCTTAGAGACCTCTAATACCCGGGTTGAGCTTGGACGCTCATGGGCTGCAATTGAACAAGACATAAGTGTCCAAGAACGTTGGGAAGCTAGGCAAAGACAGCCTAGGAATCAACTATAACTTTATTTTTTTACAATTTTGATCTTCTTTTCATGTCCTTAAACCCTCATATCTCTAGGAGAATAAGAGGTTTATCACCTGAGATTAATCCTATTGCTAAAATAGGAAGAAGAAACGTTGTATTGTCAGTCCAACAAAGTACTCTAAGGAGAACTTTGTCTGTTTCATCCATTTCATCTTTCTCTTCCTTACCTATCGTTCACAAGATGGCATCTAGTGGTGGCTCTGGAGGTGCTTTGTCATCTCAACCTTCAACCTCATCATTGATTGGTATCTTGTATAGTCATCAAGTCCCTGTCCAATCTACCACAAACCCCACCAAAGTCATTAAAAAGTATGGGTTTTTTCAGTTTGAAGAAGATGCTACAACTACTTAGTGGCATGTTTCCTCCCCTCTTAACCTAGCATTTGCTACTTGTCCACTTCCTAAATTCAAAGAGCATCTCCCTAGGTTTTTAGGGAATAACACAATCACTACGAATGAACACTTGGTGGCATTTTATAATGCCTGTCATAACATAGGAGCCAATGACAATGACACTTGTATGTACTTATTTGTTAATTCCCTTGAAAGGAAGGCTACGACCGATTTCTTTGACCTTCCTCCTAATATTCTTTCCACTTGGGAGGCGTTAATCTATTGGTTCAAGTATACCAATGTGCATTCCAAAATTCCATCCGAGCAGTTACGGGAGTATAATAATATTGCTTATAAGGATGGTGAAACTATCAAGTCTTTCAACTTACATTTCACCAAATTATAAAATCAAATTCCTAAACTCATTCGCCCTCAAAACCAAGCCGCTTTCATGCATTATTATAATTCTCTACTTTCCCCCTACCGTCATAGGCTTGAAGAAAAGGCCATTGATAACCTTGGTTCCTCTTTGCATATTTGTTTAGAGTACGAAGAACAACTCAAAAGAACATGTCTTCCTAAGGGAGACTTAGTGAAACATATGGATATGTCCGCCCTCTTACAGCGTGTACAAGACATGAATAATCGAATGATAGCGTATGAGTGGAAAGTTAATGCCCCCTCTCTTACCCCCGGGGCCTCATCTTCTTCTTCACCACCTTTTAAGAATCTTAATGAAAATAACTTCCAACCTAAAGCCATCATGCCTCGTAGTTTCTGTAAATTTTGCGAGGAACACCACGAGGAAAGTCTGTGTGAGGTAAAGAAGAATGCCAAAGATAAAATATTTGGTAAAATACCTGAAACTACTATTGATGTCCTAGACTTTGCAGAGCCAAAGGATGTTATGATCATAAATACTAGGAACAAATCCTATGCTCCAAAAGGTAAATATGATCCTCCTCACACTTTTTCAAGCCCAAGCTCATCCTCACCAACTGCTAATGTTCAGGTTTCTAAGAATCATGATAGTCAAGGAGCTACCTCCCCTTTTCCCTCTTCCAAATACAACATTCTCAATCAATTGACTAATATTAAAGTTGATGCTACCCTCATGGACATGGTTTTCGTCCCCGAGCAACAAAAGCATATGAAAATTTTTATGGTAGGAAGAGATTCCATTGTATCCAACCTCTCTAAATAGGTATATGAAGAGGATTGAACTGTAAATAAATTAGGTGTACATAACTTTAGGCACCCTCTAAAAAACCCCTCATTTTTTTTTTAATTTATTTGTTTATTTTCTGTAAATATTATGGAAAAAATTGCCCATTGTTGTCTCATTGACGACGGTTTGGGCCCAAGTGTAATGTCGAAGATTATTATGGAAGAGATAGGCTTGTCTTGTACAAATGAAAATGCCAGAAGCATGCTCTCTTATAATAGTTTACAGACCATAGGTGAAATCAATGACGTGACCTTGGTTTTGTGCGCGCATCTTGAAATAAGGACAACCCTTAATATTCAGGTAATTTATATGACAGTGAGTAATTACTCGATCATCTTAGGAAGAGATTGGAAAACTTTGACGGGTGCATACCTCTCACTCGACGGGACACACTTATCCGTTCCTTGGAATGGTAAAAACATCACAGTCCTAAGGGAGGGGATAATTTCACCTTACATAGAAAGCATCCCACAACCTAATGTGAATTATATTGAGGAGGACCTAGGAGTGTATTCCATCTTCGAAGATGAGGACAACACTGCCTTGGAATAAATCGACATAGAGGATGGGATGTGGCATATACACTTTGATGGTTCATGCTCCAATGGAGGAAATAGCGCTGGTATTATCTTGTACTCTCCTATGGGTAAAATTATTAACTTTTCCTATAGGTTAGAGTTTGCTTGCATAAACAATGTCACTGAATTTGAAGTGTTACTGCTAGGCATTGAAAATGCCTATAATCTAGGTTGTGGTCACCTTACAGTTTTTGGGGATTCAAAACTTGTTGCAAACCTTGTACATATGATAGATTCTCCTAGCAACAAGTTAATGAAATGTTACACCCAAATTGTTTGGGAACTTATATCGAACTTGCTATGTCTCAACATCATTCATGTTAAAAGGGAATTGAATTCAATGGATGACAGGTTAGTTTCTTTTGCAGCCTCTCCTACTCGACAACTTCTGCCACAAAGACCTGATTTCACCTTTCAATCTTTGTATCGTCCGCATATCCCTGACAATGTAGAGTCATGGAAGGTCTTCCCTAGTGATGAAATCATATGTGCTTTTATTCAAAATGAACCTTATAAGCTTAAGGAAATTATATCAATGGATGATAACAAAATTCATAAGGGCTTGACTCTAGAAATTTCATTTTCATCAACTGATGTAGGCAACAAAGAAAAACATAAAGAAGATGAGTCTAAAAGGAAAGTGGGTGAAACCATTTCCTTGAACATTGGGACACCTGACTGTCCAAAGAACGTTAAAATAGGTGCCCAATGTTTTGATGAAGAAAAATTGAAGTTCACTAAGTTGCTTGGTGAATTTCAAGATGTTTTTGCTTGGTCTTATGAGGATATTTGTGGTTTTGATCCTACTATTATACAACATTCCATTCCTATCAAGGAAGGCATAAAACCAGTTAGGAAAAAACAAAGACCCATTAACCCTGCACTTGAAGCAACTATTCGAAAGGAGTTGGAAAAAATCTTGAAGCCTGGGATAATTTTCCCTTTTAAGTATTCTGAGTGGGTTTCTAATTTGGTTCCCATTCAGAAAAAAACAGGTCAGATTAGATTACGCATTGATTTTTGTGCATTGAATAGGGCTAGTGTTAAAGACCATTTTCCTCTCCCTAATATGGAAATGATTTTGCAACAAGTTGCAGGGTCACATATGATGTCCTTACGTGACAGGTTTTTCTGGTTACAATCAAATCAAGGTGAAAAGGATAGATAAATATAAAACCATTTTTATTACTCGTTGGGGAACCTTTTCTTATGAACACATGACTTTTGGATTATCTAATGCAGGTGCCACTTTTCAAAGAGCCATGCAAATAACTTTTGACTATTTGATCGGTAAAATTATTCAGAGTTATCTTGATGACTTAACTGTGTATTCTAAAAATCGATCAGATCATTTCGGTCATCTTAGAAATATTCTCATGCGATGTAGGAAATTTGGTGTTTCTTTAAATCCTTCTAAGTCTATTTTTTAGCGTTACCAAGGGAAAGCTCCTTGGACACATCGTCTCTGATTCAGGAATAATAATAGTCTCGAAAGGATTTCTGCTATCCTAAATCTTCCCGCTCCTACTTCCAAGAAGGAGGTTCAATCCTTTATGGGTTTTATTAACTTTGTCCGTAGGTTTGTTCCTGATTTTTCTATAATGGTAAATCCAATTCACAATCTTCTTAAGCAAGACTCATTTTCTTGGACAAATGATGTCGAAAATGATTTTGTAGGGATCAAGAAAGCAATCAGTTCCGCATTGGTTTTGGTGAAGCCAGATTTTGAGAAAGAATTTATGATATATACTAATGCCACAGAGGAAGCAGTTTCTTCTATGCTCCTCCAATGTGATGACCAAGGTAATGAAAAACCAGTGGCTTACATGAGTCAAAGCTTGTCACATGATTAGTTTAAATATTCTTTTATTGAAAAACATGCTTTCGCTCTTGTTAAATCTTTTGAAAGATTTATCCACTTCATCTTAGGTAAGAATACGCTGGTAAAAGTCCCTTTACCTGCTGTCAAGTTTTTACTCTCACAGACTTATATTTCAGGAAAGCTTACACATTGGCTTTCCAAGATTCAAGAGGATGATATAACCATCATGATGCAGGAGCATCGCTCCACGTCAGCAACGTGCCAGCTAGCCAGCACATCCAACACACATTTAATGGAAAAAGGGAGAGGCGCAACCCTCTCAATTTTGAAATTCGAAATTTCAATAAATTTTGTAAGGCTGTAAGAGCCGACCACACATCTGTTCAAGAAGTGGTTGAGGTTTCCTTAAATGGTAGCCTGCAGCAAGCCCAAGACGTAGTTAGGACTGGGCATCCATTTATGTAATGTAGCCGTAGGAGCCGCTCTGTGATAACGATAGCTCAAAGACGGTGGTTGAGGATAAGCTCATGGGAACCCTCATTTTGTAATCAAGAAATTAGAGTTCAGAGAGATAGGAGGAGAGACCAGAGTAGAGAGTTCTCGAGAGAGAGAGATGAGACTTGTTACAGTCCAACCTTTGTAAACACCTTGTATAGGCATTTCTGAATTAATAGAAGAGAAGTTTTTCCTGCCATGAATTGACTGTATGTGTTTGCATGTTTTTATGCATTTCGTGTTTTGAATGCATAACTGGTGAATCATTTCATAAGTTTCAATTTCTTCCTGTCTTGGAGTTTTCGAGTGCAAGGAGTGCACATAGTCCACAAGGTGTGCATTGATAGAGGTGAGACAACCTTAGGAAAGCTCAAGAGGGATAGTGTTGAAACTTCATTAGCAGAGGTGCAAGGAGTGTACAGGAAGGAACTCTGTCTCGAGTTCAGGGAAGAAAAAACTACTGAAGGTTCTGGAGAGCTCTGCCAAGAGGGCATCGAGCGAGAGCATAGAGTGCACTAGGGAACTCTATTTCGAGTTCATAGAGAAGAAGTGTCGAGGAGAGACACTTACAAAGTTGTTGAACACTCTGTAGGCTCTGCAAGGTGTGCATCGAGCAGAAGAATGCCAGGTGGGCGTAAGGAGTTTTATTTTCCAGAAAACTTCTCGAATCTGAGTTATTCGAAATATCAGGAGCACCAAGAGTGTGTGAGAGTGGACTTGTTCTATGTCCATAAGCTCAGAAGAGAAAGCACAAGAAGAACGCGCATAGAGAAAACCTTTCGAGGTTTCTGAGTTGACAAAACTCAGGAGGGGAAGCATTTCTATAACGCAGATGAGACCCAAAGGAACTGGGCTCGCAAGAGGAAGAGTCGAAGGCCAAGACCTTCGAGACTTAGAAAATCTTCTAAGTCAAAAAGCCAAGAAAGCTCAGGAGGAAGAGCATAGCTGTCATTGGATCAACACCGGGAGGAAAGATCTAAACCATTGAATCTACGTCCAGGCAGTAGGAGGAGAGCGCGTAAGGAGGTCAGATCTGGATCGTCAGATCTAGCACCAAGGACCGATAGCCGTTGGATTCGGGAGAAGGTGCGAGGGGTTTAATCCTTGGGAAGCCGCACAGAAGGGTAGAACGGACGACAAAAACTTCGAGGGAGAAGTGTTGAGTTGCCGTGAGCCGTCTGATCTAGAAAAGGTGCGCGAGGTTTAAACCTCGTAACAACATAAGGAAGAGGACTCGTCAAGTCCCGAAAGCATCAGGATCGTCCATTTTGGAGGACAAGTGGTAGAGATCTGGATCATTTCGCAAATTCGAGGTTTGTGAGTTTGGAGGGCAGACCAAATTCTTGGTTTCGCAAAGTCCCGAGTTGCGAGGAGAAGGGAAGGAGATCCAGACCGTTGGATCCAAGCCACGGGAGAACCGTTGGATCAAAACCTCCGCGTGGTATCACGTATCGGGGGTTCGGGGGTTGAAAGAGTTTATTTTCGACTGCAGAAGTTGTGAAGTGCTGAGCATCGAGGGATCGTGTGAACATGTGGCACATCCGTTAGGTGGGGATCGGGTGGTTGATAGGTGGCATAACAAAAAACACACAGAGAAAGGTGGAAGCAGGTGACAGGTGGTGGACACACATCACCTTGGAAGGA
Source organism: Picea engelmannii (assembly GCA_009831015.1). Classification (NCBI taxonomy): domain Eukaryota; kingdom Viridiplantae; phylum Streptophyta; class Pinopsida; order Pinales; family Pinaceae; genus Picea; species Picea engelmannii. The sequence continues at coordinate 548,783 of ML779886.1, read as the reverse complement.
ACCAACCCATCGCTGACCTTTCACGTTTCAAGGTTTCGCAAAGGAGGAGCACGAGGGTTCAACCCTCCAACTCGCGAAGTTTCGAGTTGTGAGTAGTGCTAAAGGAGTCAACCCATCGCTGACTTATCGTGCTTCGGGATTTCGCAAAGGAGGAGCACGAGGCTTCAACACTCCAACTCGCGAGTTGCAAGTAGTGCTAGCACTTCGCCCCAGCCGGTGGTTATGTGTGGAAGGCGCTAACAAGGAGGATCCATACCCATATTGCATCTTGGGTATCGACGTTTGGAGAAAGAGGAGTCCAGGGTCTTCGACTCACGAACTCGCGAGTTGCGAAAGGCACTTGCGCTAAGGCCAGGTTGTGGTCGCATGGAGATGTAAGGCTCGCGCCTGGTGTTAAGTTGCATAGGGAAGGTTTTCATGAAGGACCTATGGATTCGTTCAAAGGGTTCCAGCAGGAGCCCGAAGAGCCATTTCGGCTCAGAAGAAGATCGATCCAGAGATCGGGAGGTCGCAGAACCTTGCTGAGGTAGGGTGTCTGCATCAAGTGGTATCAGAGCCACTTTCTCTCTGTAGACTGCAGGCAAAGGGAGGCAGAGTAGATAACGAAAATACTATGATACACACCATCAAGTGGTATTAGAGCTGATATTTTCGTCTGTAGACTTCAGGCGAAGGAGACAACAGGTGATGGAGGAGACAGAGTAATGATGCTCTGTGAAGATTGTTGCAAGGTGTGATAGATAGCCAGTCGAGCTGTAGGAGGAGATGGAGGTGCTCTCAGGCGTAGAGTGATCCATACGCTTTCCAGGAGGGTAGGTAAAAGATGGAAATGGCTACTGAAGGCCATGAGCGTGGTGGAAAAGGAGACCACCAACAGATAAGTAAAGCAGAGTTTGACAAGGAACTCGCTGAGATAAGAGTGAGAATGGAACAACTGACATTGAAGATGTAGCAGGAGGCAAAAGTACACTGGAGGTATGAATGGCCTCTGAACATAAAAGTCAAATGGCCTGTTCAAAAGTTGCTGGCCAGGAAACAACAACAAGAGTTGAGGAAATGGCTGAGGTATGTTGAAAACCTCAGTGACACAGAGATGGTTTTCATCTGTGAGCCAGAAGTCAGAGAAACCCTCAGTGATAAGGAAGAGGGATCCGTTTCACATCTCATAAACTGCCAGGAGGGCAGGGATGAACTTTCAAATTTCCAGGTGGGCAATGGAATGAGATCACTGGAGGATCTCATGGACTGTCAAGAGGACATCAACGAAAATTCATATTTCCAGGTGGGCAATGGTGTGAGATTAGAAGAGGATCTCATAAACTGTCAGGTGGGCAGGAGTGAACTTTCGAGCTTCTAGGTGGGCAATGGGAAGAGATCAGCATAAATTCTCGCATATTGCCAAGGGGGCAGTGGTGAAAGTTAAGATTGCCAAGTGGGCAATGAGATGGGATCACTGGATCTCATAGACTGCCAAGTGGGTAGCAAAAAATTCCCAAATTGCCAGGTGGGTAGGGGAAAAGAAGTGAGACTATCTGAAAGTCTCAGGGACTCAGGAGTGAGTTCAGGTCAGCAAGGAGTGCTAATAAGTGAAGATTCATGTGGTTTTGCAGACCATGTGAATGAAGATGATGACAAGTTAAAAACTTGCACCATCCAGAAGGAGGATCATAAGAGCATTCTGATGATTGGGGGAATTGAAGTATTCCTACCAAGCAGCCCAGTTGAGGCCAGAGAATGCGTTGCAGATGCATAAATAGAAGAAAGACATCCAATAGAGACTGTGATGGAGGAAGAAGTGGAGCATGCACTGATGTTTTCCCAAGGAGAAAAGGAGGAGCATTCAAAAGAATGACTCAATTTTTTTAGCCAGGAAGCTGAAACAAAGATGACTGCAGCACTGGAGCTTGCAGTAGAAGAAGAAGCAGACAGTATGGACTTTGCTGATCTGTATCAAGAATTGGAATCCCTGGAAAATAGGGTGATGGTGCAAAGATTTCACATCCAACAGGCTAAGTTGGAAGTAGGTAGTGGAACATACCAGTCCCAGGAGCAGCTGGAAAAAGTTGGACTTGAGCCAACACAAGGAGAGGTGACAGTCAAGCTGTCACAGGAAGAAGCTGAGCAACAACTCAGTAATGAGACTGCAGAGATGGAGTTTGCAGCAGAGTGGCCACTCAGTGCCACAAAGAGAGATAAAGATAGTAGGGGAGATCAAGCAGATCTACCCATTGAGAAGACATAAATGCGGCAGAGAAGACTGCATACAAAGAGCCAGCCACTGGAGTAGCTGGACGAGGTAATTGAAGAAATCAGAAGGCTGATGTTGAATTCAGCAACAGAGACTACCAACAACGAGAAGTTGAGCATAAGGGAGCCTGCAAGAGCAGTAGGGCAAAAACAACAACAACAACGAAGCAGAGGAGCAGAAGGACAACTCCAAGGGAAAGTTTTGGATCTAGGTGAATTTCAACACTGGAGAAGAGGATCTCATGATCAGGAGATCATGATTTTTCCAGGTGAGGAGTATGATGTAGGAGCATCACTCCATGTCAGCAACGTGCCAGCCAGCCAACACATCCAACACACATTTAATGGAGAAAGGGAGAGGCGCAACCCTCTCAATTTTGAAATTCGAAATTTCAATAAATTTTGTAAGGTTGTAAGAGCCGACCACACATCTGTTCAAGAAGTGGTTGAGGTTTCCTTAAATGGTAGCCTGCAGCAAGCCCAGGACATAGTCAGGACTGGGCATCCATTTATGTAATGTAGCTGTAGGAGTCGCTCCGTGATAGCGATAGCTCATAGACGGTGGTTGAGGATAAGCTCATGGGAGCCCTCATTTTGTAATCAAGAAATTAGAGTTCAGAGAGATAGGAGGAGAGACCAGAGTATAGAGGTCTCGAGAGAGAGAGCTGAGACTTGTTACAATCTAGCCTTTGTAAACACCTTGTATAGGCATTTCTGAGTTAATAGAAGAGCAGTTTTTCCCGCCATGAATTGACTGTATGTGTTTGCATGTTTTTATGCATTTCGTGTTTTGAATGCATAACTGGTGAAGCATTTCATAAGTTTCAATTTCTTCCTGTCTTGGAGTTTTTGAGTGCAAGGAGTGCACATAGTCCGCAAGGTGTGCGTTGATAGAGGTGAGACAACCTCAGGAAAACTCAAGAGGGATAGCGTTGAACCTTCATCAGCAGAGGTGCAAAGAGTGTACAGGAAGGAACTCTGTCTTGACTTCAGGGAAGACAGAACTACTAAAGGTTCTGGAGAGCTCTGCCAAGAGGGAATCGAGCGAGTGCATAGAGTGCACTAGGGAACTCTATTTCAAGTTTAGAGAGAAGAAGTGTCGAGGAGAGACACTTACAGAGTTGTTGAACACTCTGTAGACTCTGCAAGGTGTGTATTGAGCAAAAGAACGCCAGGTGGGCATAAGGAGTTTTCTTTTCTAGAAAATTTATCGAATCTGAGTGATTTGAAATCTCAGGAGCACCAGGAGTGTGCGAGAGTGGACTTGTTCGAAGTCCATAAGCTCAGAAGAGAAAGTGCAAGAAGAACATGCATAGAGAAAACCTTTCGAGGTTTTTGAGTTGACAAAACTCAGAAGGGGAAGCATTTCTATAACGCAGGACTAGACCCAAAGGAACCGGGCTCGTAAGAGGAAGAGTCGAAGGTCGAGACCTTCGAGACTTAGAAAATCTTCTAAGTCAAAAAGCCAAGAAAGCTCAGGAGGAAGAGCACAACTGTCGTTGGATCAACATTGGGAAGAAAGATCTGGACCATTGAATCTACGTCCAGGCAATAGGAGGAGAGCACATTAGGAGGTCAGATCTGGACCGTCAGATCTAGCACCAAGGACCGATAGCCATCGGATCCGGGAGAAGGTGCAAGGGGTTTAATCCCTGGGAAGCCGCACAAAAGGGTAGAACGGACGACAGAAAATTCGAGGGAGAAGTGCCGAGTTGCCATGAGCTGTCAGATCCAGAAAATGTGTGCGAGGTTTAAACCTCATAACAACAGAAGGAGGAGGACTCGTCAAGTCTCGAAAGCATCAGGATCGTCCATTTTGGAGGACAGGTGGTAGACATCTGGATCATTTCGCGAATTCAGGGTTCGTGAGTTTGGAGGGCAGACCAAATTCTTGGTTTCGCGAAGTCTCGAGTTGCGAGGAGCAGGGAAGGAGATCCAGACCATTGGATCCAAGCTACGGGAGAACCGTTGGATCAGAACCTCCGCGTGGTATTGGGTATCGGGGGTTCGGGGGTTGAAAGAGTTTCTTTTCGACTGCAGAAGTTGCAAAGTGTCGAGCGTCGAGGGCTCGTGTGAACATGTGGCACATCCGTTAGGTGGGGACCACGTGGTTGACAGGTGGCGTAACAACAAACGCCTAGAGAAAGGTGGAAGCGGGTGATAGGTGGTGGACACACGTCACCTTGGAAGGAACCAACCCATCACTGGCCTTTCGTGTTTCGGGGTTTCGCAAAGGAGGAGCATGAGGGTTCAACCCTCCAACTCGTGAAGTCGCAAGTTACGAGTAGTGCTAAAGGTGTCAACCCATTGCTGACTTATCGTGCTTTGGGATTTCACAAAGGAGGAGCACGAGGGTTCAACACTCCAACTCGCGAAGTCACGAGTTGCGAGTAGTTCTAGCACTTATCCCTAGCCGGTGGTTATGTGTGGAAGGCGCTAACAAGGAGGAGCCATACCCGTATCACATCTCGGGTATCAACCTTTGGAGAAAGAGGAGTCGAGGGTCTTCGACTCACGAACTCGCTAGTTGCGAAAGGTGCTTGCGCTAAGGCCAGGTTGTGGTCGCATGGAGATGTAAGGCTCGTGCCTAGTGTTAAGTTGTGCAGGGCGGGTTTTCATGAAGGACATGTGGATTCATTCAAAGGGTTCCAGCAGGAGCTCGAAGAGCCATTTCAGCTCAGAAGAAGATCGATCCAGAGACCGGGAGGTCGCAGAACCCTGCTGAGGTAGGGTGTCTGCATCACATCATGACTTATAAAACTATCAAGGGACGTGACTTAGCCCTTCACTTAGCTCAACATGATGAAATGAGTGAAGAAATTGATGAACAAGATAGCTCTCTATCAACACTGTTTTACATTGACAATCAAATCCTTCCTGTTTCTGAACATCCTTGGTATAAGGATTTGGTGTATTACTTGCAAAATCAAAGATGCCCAGATAACTTAGAAACTCATCAAAGAAGAAGGATCTTCCTCGGATCTGCTAGATACATCATTATAGGAGACTTCCTTTTGAGAAGATCTGCTGATGGTATGTTTCTTCTCTGTGTGAACAATGAGGAAGCACATAAATTGTTGCAAGAGACTCATGGATCTTCAAATTCCGTTATTCACGTAGGAGGTCGCTTTTCTGTTAAAACCACTTCTTTTAAGATTATCATGAAAGGGTACTATCCGCCTTCAATCTTTCCTGATTCTTATAATTTTTCAAGATCATGTGACAAGTGATAGAAGTTTGCTAGGAAATAACGTATTTATGATATTCCTTTACAACATTTACTCCCTGATTTTCCTTTTTCAAAATGGGGTTTGGAATTTATTGGTCCTCTTAATCCCCCATCTTCAGTAGGGAAAGTTTTTATCTTGACAACCACAAACTATTTTACGAAATGGACTGAAGTTGTCCCGCTTAAGAATTCACAGGATGAGCAGGTGATTTCTTTTCTTGAAACTAATATTTTTTCCAGATTTGGTCTTCCTTTAGAAATTATTACAGACAATGGTACCGCCTTTATTTCTGCTAAGCTTACCCAGTTTTTAGCTAAATTGGGGGTTAAACAATTTACCTCTTCAACTTATTATCCCCAAGGTAATGGGAAGGTCGAGTCTACCAACAAGAATCTGGTAAGAATTATCAAGAGGCTTATTGAAGATAAGTCTCGTCAATGACACACTTTCCTTACTTACGACCTTTGGGCAGATCGCACTACCACCAAGGTGTGCATTGGTTGCACCCCTTTCCATCTTGTTTGTGGTCAAGAATCCATTCTGCCTACCGAGATGGAACTTTCCTCTCTAAGGTTAATGCTACAGGTTGAAGAATTAAATTCTTTTGATGTTTTTCAAAGAATGAATGCACTTTTGGCTTTAGAGGAGCAAAGGACGTTTTCCTTGGATAATATAAAGAGAAGACAACAGACTGTTAAAATATATTTCAACAAAAGTGTCAAGGCTATCAAATTTAAAGTTAATGAGAAGGTAATGTTGTGGGATTCAGCTCATGCTGATAGACGAAGACATTCAAAGTTCCAAAATTTGTGGCTGGGTCCTTTTAAGATCGCTTTTGTCTTGGGCGCAAATTCTTACATCCTAAAGGACTTACACGAGCGATTGTTTTCCTATAGCACTAAAGGTTCCCACTTAAAACACTACGTGGAACCAACTTAAAATTTTTAGCATTGTATGGAATGTTTTCTGTATTATAGTTTGTTTTACTTGCTTCGATTTTACATTTCTGTTATTTCATTTCTGCTTATTTCAAATTTGTTGTTTCATTTCTGCTATGTCATTTTTTTTGCTATTTTGTTTCTTTTGACTTCATTTCTTGTCAAAATAAAATGTTGGATCAATTTTTCCACAACGACGCTATTCTGCAAAGTAGTGTTAATCAATAACAATCAGGTTACACAACTGTCATGATGTTCCCCTTGAAATCATCATTGAAATTGTTATCTGCTTCAACTGTTGTTCTATAAGATAGTTGGTTTTATCCCTCTTCTACTTTCCTTTTCTTTCATCTTCTTCAATATTCAAAAGAGAATATAAAAAAAATTGTCTCCTTGAAGTCAATAACACTTTACTATGATTAATCAAATGATTATGCTTACAGGGATAAACCCCCTCATTACTAACACTTTCCATGAGTTATTCCCAAATTCCAGGTCATTTTCCCTTAAATCCGCTCACTTCCCCATGTTGCATAATAATTTTGATGTATATCTTCTTGATTTGATGTTACTGGTATGCAAAACTAGACATTTTGAGTTCTTAATCTGCTAGAAACAAATTTCCCTGTGGATTCGTTAGTTTGTTGACGATTAAAATTGCAACGATGAATTCCTCTCGCAAAGGATTGCTAAAGCGATATTATTTAATTATGATAATAATATAATACTAGTAGGTGGGACCCCCTTGTAGACTAGAGGAGAAAATATAGACATGTTACACAACCCTACACTTTTGATGATGCAGCCTTGGTTTCATTTGTTATAATGATGGGTGGTTGATACATTGTTGCTAAATGTTGTTGGTATTTACTTGCGATACAAAACAGTTCCATGGGTATGAGAATCATTTTGTTCATAGATGCTATATTATGTTATGTTATAACCTTGAGTACTAATTCATATATTGATTACTAATTCATATATGGTCTATGAAAAAAATCAATAAAATGAGAGCATGATCAAAACAAAAGGGAAAACTATGGAAAATTTCTAAAGCTATGGAAATAAGATTATGTATAAACCTTTGTGAAATGGTGGACCTAGCTATTATGCTATGTGTTTTGGTTTAAGGATCATGCATTTTTTTATTAAAGAGTTGAATGGAGGCACATATAGTAACGTTGATATGTGATTATCGTATGGAGTTATGGCAAGAGGTTAACGTATAGATATGATATATCTCGGGTGGCACACTATGCAATTGATATGGTATCGAATTTATGTAAAATATATGGCATTGAATTTTGTGATTGGATATGGTTTGATGTTAATGGTGGATGTTATGTTAGTGGGATAGCTCGTACATGGAATTGAATAGGGCCATGTGAGGAAGCGACGTGCATTTACTTCACGTCACTCCAAACCTCCCTTGAGCCTGTCACCTTAGCATAGTTGCATTGTTGCTCTATTAGTTGTGGAAGCTCCGCGTTTTTAGGATTGGTAGGGGAAAACTTGACCAGTTCATTATTAAAGTGATTTCCTCACAAGTATGGCTCTTAGATTTCCATCCATGATGGACTCTCTGTATTATGAATCAAATGGTGTCTCAGGAATGCATGGATATGTGTTTTCTTGAGTTTTCGACTGAGTGAAAATGCTATGTTATGGGTTCTCTACGATTACTGCGAAATGTTGGTATGCGTAAGTGAAGTATGGGTGTTATTGATTATAGAGTCTGCACATTGGTTATTGACTCAGACAACTTGGTTTTTTATGATGATTCTCTGTGGAAAATGGTAACAATAGTGCAATGGGTTCTGAGTTTTATTGTTGAATGGTTTTAACCACCAGTTTGTATTTCAGTGGTTGTCAACTTGTTTTCTCTCTCGGTCGTTGTTGTAATATTTATCCAAGTTGCAAAGAAACTGTCGACAATTGGTGTGTTTGTTTTGTCTAAGCCTCGAGCTGTTTTTTGATGGCCCGTTCTTTACTGTCATTTCACTGGAAGCTTTCCACATCCCAAACTTGGTTGGCCCAGAATAGAGGCCTCTGTATGCATCAAATTGATACGAGTTGTGTTCTGGTCTTCTTTTCACGAAGAGTTTTCACACCCGCTCCTCTCATCTCTGCTATAATGATGACTGTATGCTATGAGGCCTCACTTTCAATTTCTTTCAAAAGTTATCGACCTCCTGGGTGTTGGAAGGAGGCATTATCTCTTTGTGTTTTCGATTACCCATCACTATTTAAATTAATCCTCGTCACCTCTCTGCAAAAAAGTGTTAGAGATATTTGTGTGTGTTTGGGTTATTGAACACAGATTGCCTTGTTCCCACTCAAGCATTCTCATAGGGTTCTGTCAAGAGCTTGGAGTTATAAGTTGACGGAATGTGTTTTTTATAAAAGAGAATGGCTCTCTGCTTTTTCTTTTCAAGATTATATTTGTGGCCCATGGTTATTACTCGGTGGTAAATGGATATGAGGATATAAAAGACCATGATCCCTCTTTGTGTTTTTAAAGACAAGTAGGCTTCCGTTGCCTCTCTGCATTCAAAGTCCAAAAAGATCAAATTGGAGTCTGACTTACTTCTACCTTCCTCAAGATCCTTTTGGGGTTTGTCAAGATTTTGGGTTTAATGAATTGAGGAAATTTTAAAGGCACAGGCTCCCACCTCTTGGTCGAATCTCTATGTTCCTCTGTGTGATGAATTCGTTTGAACATAAAAGGAAGTATGATTACCTACAATCGAGGGCTATCCTTCTAATCAATTATGGTCTCTCTCACTGTGTTTAATCCCATCATGATTATGATTTCATTTAAATATAAGAAGACATCGTGTGAGTGATTGTTTCAACGAGCATAATCATGGTTTTGTCAAAGTTTAACATAGACTCCTGTGTGTCAATTTAGTTCTGTTCTCTTCATACATCATATGGGAATCATCGTGGATACTATGATTGTTTCAAAAATAATTCTATACGTATTAATTCACACAGAGATCAAGCTCGGGGTTATAGTTTTGGAGTTGACTATTGTTGTCGATTCAAGATTGTGTCAATTATATGGTAGAGGCCTGTGAATGATTGGTTCACCGAGGATGTCTTAAGTCTGTCCATGATTTTAAAAAGAATCAATGTGTGTTTAAATAGGCCCCGATTTTTATTAAATATCAGTGACTATTGATTGTTTATCTTGGGTGTATTATTGTTTTGTTGCCAAGGATGAATGTTGGGTATAGATGACAATGATCATTGTGCATGTTTTGTTTATTTCAAAAGAAGAAATCAACGTTAGCACATCCAATACTATGGTTCAAATGGTTACATTGTTATTGTTGAATTGGAAATGTTGTATAAGTCATAATACACAGACTGTTATAAATTGAAGATTTCTGGGAAATTAAATTGTTTTATTGAGACAAAAAGCAATTTGTATGAAATTGAGGAACATGGAATGTTTTGGTCTTGGAAGTGGATGTTTTTGGATTAAATTTGAAACAAAGTTATAATAGTTGATTGATTTAATTTATTTTATGAACAATATCCATGTAATTCCCTCTCATTTTCTCACTTTTTCACTCATTATAAATCCCCTCACGATCCCAAATTCATTTTGCACACCCTGTTCACTAAAATTAAATTAAAACTATGTATGACAACAACAAAAAATGACACAGAGATAGATGGTAGCTGATATGTTTTGGTATTGTTGCACAGTCATTTGTTTAATGAGTTGTCGATCAGTAATTGTATTCTTACTCCTTGTCATGATGTCACTTTTTCACTCAATACAATGCCATCAGATATCCCACGAAACCTATTTCACCCCCTACTCATTTGACAATTATTAAATACATTTTATGGATTGGATTGCATGGGTCTGATGTTAATTGTTGAGCCAAACTTTGTTTCATATTAAGAGAATGTCATGTATGGTCTGTTTAAGAGCTAGTTGCTAATAATTGTTGCATACAGGATGAGATTCTTCAGTAAAGGAAGTCATGGTCGAAACAATAGGGGAAGAGGAAACTGGAACATAGGACCTAGAAGGCCCAGATTCTCAATACATTTCGATGTCAATCCTCAAGAATTAAACCATCTCTTTCAAGATGTATTTTTCAATTGGATTGGACAACGAATGGTCCAGCCTAGGCTAGAGAGGCCTCCCTTCTAGCCCCAACATGTTCTTTGTATCCCTATGCCCCCTCATGTATATTTTCAACCTGAAGTTCCCGAGAATTATGGATGGTTGGATATTGTTCACCCAGTAGTCTCCCACCATCGGGGATGGAAAGTTTTTTTTTTTATCGCCTCCTCCTCCACCTATTAACCCAAATGTTCAGATTTCACCTGCACACTCACCTGTACATACCTCCTGCGCAAGTAAAATAATCAAATCTGAATCCCACCATATGCATGACAAAGGAAAAGTTGTTGCTTCCCCCTCCTCTCCTTCAAGTGACTCAACCAAGTCAATATCATCCCATATGCACTTGAGAGATGATTGTTCCCATGTCATCAGTGAGATCAAGCCTCAAGGTTATACCCAACCTAAGGCTAATTCATGGAAGTCAAAAGGGGATATCAACAACAAAGGAAAAATTGCCTCTCAAAGTGGCAAATACGGTTTTTGATTATGTGTTTATTATTGATTTATTGAGGATAGTGGACTACCGAAAGTTTTGGACAACACACTATTTTTGGTTATTGTGGATATTATATGTTTGAATATAATTTGAAATATCACTGTTATTTAAATTTCAAATTATGGAAATGATTATGGGAGCCACAAGGAGGGATGTGTTTGATTGATTGTCTAATTATGTTTATTTTTGTTAACAAATTAAAGGGAGTCACAAGGGGTCCCACCTACTAGTTATTATTTAATAAAATACCCTTAATTATTATTATTCCCCTAAACTAAAGTTAGTTGAGTTTTAGTTAACTTAACTAAATGAGGTAGTTTAACTACTTCAACTAATTTGGAATGCATAAAATCCAAATGAGAAGGAAGAACAAGGGGATAATAGAAGGAGAAAGCATACTAAGGTTTTCTCTTGAGTTTTATTGAGATAGTTCAGTTTTCATTCATTCTTCAATTCATTAAAATCCTAATTTTCTTTTATGACAACAGAGTCCTATTATAGACAACAAGGTTCAAAGCTGAATCATATCATTCAGGCGCTTGTTTCAGAGGTGTTGATCTATCTTTGATAGTCTGTGTAGACTTGTCTATTTATGAATTAAATTTCATGATTGATAAAGGATATTGTGCAGAGTCAAGTGGGCAACAGTCTGTGGCAAGTTGATCCATATTTTAAAGTTCAATTTTTACTTCTTGTAAGAGTCATTTTGTATGGTTTTCATTGGGGATATCTAAGTTTTACCTTGGTCCATTCCCCCATAGGGATTTTGTAAAGAGAACTATTCTTTTGATTTCTTGGAATGAAATAAAATGATTGATATTCTATCTCATCTGTGTTAATATGTGACTTGGTATTTTTGCTGTTGATCTCCGCATTTACTTTTTGCAATCTATTATATTCAAAAAATTATATAAGAATGTTATATTTTGCAACAATATTTTATCTTAAAAAATCATCATAAGCCCTCGTAATTAATACTTATAGATTGGGAAACACTTTTCGAGGATACAAACATAGGGTAACATTCCTGGCTATCTTTCCTTAGCCAAACAAGATTTGAAAATGATTGAGTAAGATAATTTCATATCTTTTCCTCAACACAGTCCATTCATTAGGCACATGAAAATAACTAGGGAATTTGATAGCCCAAATGGCACTACCATAAATTCATAATGCCCATATCTTGTTCTAAACATTGTATTGTTGATATCTTATTATTTTATCTTCACTTGGTGATAACCTTATCTCAAGTCAATATTGGAAATCATTCTTGCACCTTTCAATTGATCAAATAAATCATCAATCATTGGAAAGGGATATTTTTTTTATGGTGACCTTATTTAGTTGTCTGAAATCAATGCATAGCATTAAGATTCCATATTTCTTCTTCACAAAAATAATTGGGGAGCTCCAAGGTGACACACTTGGGCATATATACCCCTTCTTTAATAGCTCTTCAAGCTGCATTTGCAACTCTTTCAATTACAGTGTGCCCATTATGTAAGGTATTTTGGACATTGGGGCATATCATGACACCAAATCAATAAAGAAATCAATGTCCCTCTTGTTGAAATAATGTAACTGCGAAGAGCATTCTTATTATTTTGTTATTGGATTAAATCCCCATTGTGGATTAATCATGTCATTATTATTATTTTCATTATTAGATTAATCCCCATTGAGGATTAATCAAGTCGGTAATTGTATAAGGACCAAATCCCCTTTTGCGGATTGGTCATCAGACAATTATAATGTACAGAATAAGAAGTCATCCCCAACAGTTATAATGAAAGGGCCAGATTTAATTAAAGGTGGATTTACCCACCTAGTGTGAGAGGTCGGCCCAGCTAGTTGGTAACTCTTCACACATGCCAGAGTGATATAAATAAGAGGCTAGCGCCTCACTTCTATCACACACTTCACTTGCTCATTCTCTTATGAGGCAAGTTGCTATTTCAAGTTGGTGAGAGGAGAAGAAGGGTGGCACATCTCTTGGAGGAGGATTTTCTGTA
>ML779886.1:517662-529904 GCA_009831015.1 Picea engelmannii | reverse complement strand
TGGAGGAGGATTTTCTGTATTGGTTGAGTTATCTCTTGAACATTTGATAAGCTATTTATGATAAGGAAGTTTTGCTGGGTTTTCTTCCCCTAGAGGGTTTCCCAGGATAAATGTTGTGTCTCTTGTGGATGTGTATTTCTCAGTGATCTTGTTCTTATTATGCTCTTATCTTTATGAAATGCAAATAACTATAATAATGGCATAAACATTAACACCTCTTTGGTGGTAGTCTTGGGATTTCCCCAAAAACATCTTCAAAATCCTTCAAGACTAGATGGTCTTCAATACTTTCCACTTTATCTTTAGTTTCCTCTTCCATATGGGCTGCAAAAATATGACATCGCTTTCTGAAAATGTTTTTCAACTACATGGATGAAATTTATCTAACAATTATAGCTCTTGGAATGCCTTGAATCTTACCTTATTTTCCTTCCTCATCAAGAAAATTGTTTGCCTTGTTGTAACAATCTAGGATAGCACGGTGTTTCTCCAACCAATCCATTCCAATTATAAATTAACATGACCCCAATGGTATGATGTTCACATCTACATTTTTGTTGATTTCATTCATGTCTATTGAGCAATCTTTAACCAACTCATTGATTTTCCTTTTAACCCCTGCGACCAACTGAACTAACCAATATTTCTTATGCTTACTCCTTTGTAAGTGAACTATTTTTACAATGTTAAATTTTATGTAACTATGGCTAGCTCCAAATTCATTTAAATTTTTTATGGGATGATTATCAATCTTACCTTACACTTCAATCATGGGGGATTGGTATTTTGCTTGTTTGTTGTCGAAGGCTTCATAAATAATTTTCATGTTTCTTCCCGTGTCTTCAATTGTTTCAGCCTCTTGAATTTTGTGGACAATCCTCATTATTTCACCTTTGTGAGAGAATTCCCTATATAAGTGATTTCCCTCACATCCCCAACATTGTACATGCTGCTTCCTTGGCCTTTTCATGAATGAATCTATCATCCTAAGTTCATTTTGGGTTTATTGTCCTTGTTTGTTTGCTTGAGAGTTATTCTTGAAGAAGGGTGGACTAAAACCTTTCTGCCTTTGATCCTTGTTTCCTTTCATCTTGTCATTCCAAGATTTTTGGAAAACCAACCTCCCTCTACTCTGCTCATAAATAAGATTTTCTCTCCTTATGGTCTCCTCCAAATTCTTTGGGTTATCATAGTGTATATTTTCAATTTAGAAGGAGGGTAACCCACTCAAAAACCTTTGGATTTTGACCTTCTCATCCTTTATGAATCCCAAATACTTCAACAACTCAAAGAACCATTCTCATATTCATCCATTTTCATGCTTCCCAGTTTGATTTCAAAGAACTCTTTCATATTTCTTTCATAGTAATACTTGGACAAATATTTATTTTAGAAATATTCTTTGAACTTCCTCCATGATAACTTATTCTCATCAAGGTGCTTGGCTTGCTTAAGTTGATCCCACCACATAGTTTTCTTTCCTTTCAAGTGGTAGGTTTCAATTCTTGTTTCTACCCTTGAGGGATAATCATGCAACTAGAAATATTTCTTCATTTCCAATATCCAGGCCTCTCCCTCTTCTCCCTTCTTATGCTCACCATTGAAATTTGGTGGATTTATTTTCTTGAGTTCACCTTGCAAGATGTCTTCCTCAGTCCTTCTCCTCTTCCTCCTAACAGGAGACACACTTGGGTTTATCCTTGATCCTCACCCACACAAGCTCTTCTAGTGTATTTCTCTTGGGAATGATTATGCCTACTCATACTCCTTGACTTCATGTCATTCCCATTCTCATTCCTTTTTTATGGGATTTTCATGCTGCCACTTGTCTTGCACTAGTTGATTTCTTTGTGCCAGAGTCTTTATTGACTTATCTATGCAACATATTATGTTGGACATGGTGTTGGCATTACTGTCAAAGGATATAAATATGTTCAATATTGGACATAATGTTATGAAGTTGACATTGATGTCAAAGAGGGGGAAATATCAAAGTCTGGTGCTCAATAAAATGTGCAAAAGGGTATGTTATGAGAGTCTCTATTAGACATCTTGATCTCTGGCTTGGAAAACTTTGACTAGAATCGCCTTCTACTTCGACTTGCATTTCCTTCGAATTCGACTTGGATAACTTTGACTAGAATTGCCTTCGACTTCGACTTGCATTGCCTTCGAATTCGACTTGGATAACTTCAAATTGCATTGCCTCTGACTTCAACTTGGATAACTTTGACTTGCATTTCCTTCAACTTCGACTTGCATTGCCTTTGAATTCGACTTGCATTTCTTGACTCTTGGTCGACTTGACTTTAGTCAACTTACTTTGCCTTGAACCGACTTGCATTTTGGCCAACTCATTTTTCCCATTTCAACGTCCAGGTGGTTGACTCTATTTTATTTTCCGACTCAACTTTGGTCGACTTATTTTTCCTCGAAACTGACTTGCATTTTGGTCGACTCATTTTTCCCATTTTGAATTACAGGTGGTCGACTCTACTTTATTTTCTGACTCGACGTGTGGCTTGAGCGGTCGAGAATTTCCCATAATATAAACATTCAGAGTTAAAATTGTTTTAAATAGAGTATTCCATGTTGGTGAGATGGATAGAGCCTCCTATTTACAGATCAAACATATTGATATTCAATGATCCAACAAATACAATATGCCCAGAGTAAGTGTAGAGGAACAATTATTGGATGGATGAGGTTGATAGACAATGAAATCATAAATTCTATGGATCGACAATGGACAACAAAGATTGATCGTAGATCGTTGGATCAATATGGAATTGTGAGACCAAAATAAGAAGAGTCGATCCATAACTAAGGTCGACTCATAAAGGATAAAATATGATTAAAGATAATTAACACCATAGGATCATGGTTTGTTCAAGGAATTGTTACAACAATAGTAAACAATGTTTAGCACCGAGATATTCCATTAATGATGAAAAAATTACAAGGGATTTGAAATCTTTTGAATTAAAGACAATTTTTTCAATGAAACAATGTTAGCTTTATTATTAAATTAAATGAAGAGGTTCTCTAGCTCATACAACGAGACACAATGGTTCAATTTCATACATGTTGGAATACTATATAAACATAAAGGTATAGTTGAAGAAGAGTGTCTCTGCGGTCTAAATCAGAAGATAAAAAATATAAGCAGAGTCCAATAAAGTATATGAAACCTGAAACATACACATGAAGTGAGGGTGGAAGGGAGGAGAAAAGGAGGATTGGATTCCTCTACAGGTTGAAGCCTGAAAAAAGGGAGTTGGTGCTTAAAAACAAGGGAGTTGGTGCTTCTTCAAGTTGGTGATTAAAAACAAGGAGTTGGTGCTCTAAAACAGGGAATTGGTGTTTCCTTGAGTTTGTCCTCAAAATAAGAGAGATTGGTGTCTCCCACACATTGTAACTTGTACTTTTTGTGATTATTATATTTAATTTATGTTCTCAGTACATTCTTGTTGATCAATTGTTGTGATTAATAATTAATTATTATTAAAAATTGTTAAGAAGAAGCAAGATTGATTCAACCGCCCCCCCCCTTCTCTGTATTGGCCAACATTTCAACAATTGGTATTATAACAGTTTCGTTCACCACAATTTAACCACTTGAAGGCATATTCTGAGAAATCCAATGGATCAACGAGAAGGAATTTCCTCCAAGAGAGCACCATTGTTCAAAGGAAATGATTATGCATTTTGGAGTATAAGGATGAAAATTTATATGATGGCTCTTGGATGTGATGTTTGGCTATATGTGATAAATGGTTACACTGCACCAACCACTGCACCTTCATATGTTGTTGCAAAGAAACTCTTCAATGATAATTCAAGGGTTGTTAATGAAATTATGGGTGGATTAACAAACACCATATTTGTAAAAGTGATGCATTGTAAATCAACAAAAGAAATTTAGGACAAACTTAAAGTCATCTATGAAGGATATGGAAAATTTAAGCAAGAAAAACTTCAAAAATATAGAGGGAAGTTTGAGAGTCTTACGCTGAAAGAGGAAGAAAACATTGCAAAATATTTTCAAAGAGTGGATGAAATAGTCAATTCAATCAGAGCATTGGGAGAAGAGCTAAAAGACAATATTATTGTCCAAAATGTGTTGAGATAATTACCAATGAGATATGATGGCAAGGTATCTCCTTGGAATATTGAGAGGACCTTTTCAACCTTACAATGGATGAACTTCATGGGATACTTATGGCCTATTAAGTGAGAACCAAGAAAAAAAAGTAATAAAAAAGGGAAACAAAATTCAAAGCATCAAAATCAACAAAGTACCATGAGCATGTTCCAAATGAAAATCACTCAGAAATATCAGATGAAGAAGAGGCCAACTTTATAAGGAAACTCAAGAAAGGGTTTGGAAAATACAAAGGGAAGTTACCTTTCAAATACTTCAGCTGTGGGAAAATTGGACACTTTGCTAACAAATGTCCCTATTCCAAAAAAGAGGATAATGATGATTAATAAGATTACAACAAAAAATACCATAAAATGGATAAAACCCAATATAGAAAGAAATTCTACAAGAAAAAGAAAAACTTCTACTCCAAAGAAGACAATAGTTCATCAGACATGAGTGAATATGAGGAGACATAGCTTCTATTTATGGGCATAAAACCTCCAAATGAAGATGAAGGAAACTTTGAAATTGAAGGAGAAGTAGAACTTGAATAAGAAATTATTAGTTCTCTTGAAGAACTAATAAAATATAAAAAGAAGAATAAATCATTAAGAGAACAACTACTAGAATATGAAGAAGTATAAAAATCAAGAGAAAATGAAGTTTCAAAAACCCTCAAGAAAATAGAACAAATCATTATTGATTTGAAGACTCAACTCCAATAAGATAAAATAATAGAAGAAGTAATTTTAAATCAACTCAATGAAAATCAACAATATTATAAAAAGATAGAGGTTGCGATTATCCTCCTAAAAAGGGAACTTGAGAAAGAAAATAAGCAATCAAAATTTGAAAACAGTACAAAAATCTTGGATGATATTCTTAACAGTCAAAGATCATCAAACAATAAGACGGGACTAAGATATGATCAAAAGAAGTATAACAAAGGATCTATCTCTACATCTCAGGAATCTGACAAGAATCCAAAAAGTTATGCAGCTTCCTTTCAAAGATCCTTCAATAAAAAAGAAACTAAGATAAAGAATTATTCTAATCAACAAAAATACGCAAAAGAAAATTAATTCAGATGGAATATAATTAAAAGAAGAACTTCCCCCAAAAGGTATCAACATATCTTTCTTGGATATTGCTTCTCTTGCAATAATTTTTGGCACAAAGTAGTATATTGTAGAGCTTATGGAAAGAGAAAACATAAGAATATTCAAATATATGGTTATAAGAACAACAAGAATAATACTAGTCAAGAAAACATGTAATTCATTCTCTCCACCGCAAAATTACAATGTTGAATTCCACAAATGTAATAATTATGGTCACAAATCTAGTAACCGTAGACTACCAACTCATCCCATAGAAACTTTTAAAATTCAAGAAGATAAGCATAAGAAAGCATGGGAGGAAAAAAAAATAGAATAAAAAGAAACAGAGTGTAAGGTAGCCTTATATGCTAAAGATAAAATGAGTCAATGGTATATTGATAGTGGATGTTAAAAGCATATGACTAGAGATCAATACAAATTTCTCATTATGAAAATTAAAGAAAAAGAAAGTGTTACATTTGAAGATAATGTCTCTGCCAAGATACTTGGAAAGGGCATAGTCAGTCTAGGAAATAAAAAAGATAAAGAAGAAAATGTGCTATTAGTTGAAAATTTGAAGCCTAATAGCCTTAGTGTGAGCCAAATATGTGATCAAGGACACATAATTATATTTAACTCTAAAAAATGTGAAATTAGAAAAGAAGAATCAGGAGAATTGGTAGATGTTGCACCAAGAACACCAAACAATGTTTATGTTGGATTACTGAGAGGGGGGGTGAATCAATAATAGAGAAATTTAATCATTTTTAACCATAAAATGCAAGTGTTAAATCAATGTAGCATTATCATCCAATAGTTGTTGAGTAAATAAACAATGAATAAATGAAAAATCATACACATACACAATACACCGGTGTTTTTACGTGGAAACCCAAAGTGGGAGAAAACCACATAATGTGTTTTCTTATATGTATTTAAGAATTACATTAATTGGAAGCACCAACTTCCTTTGTTTTCTAGCTGCAACTAGAAGGAGGCTCCAACCCCCTAGTTTCTTAGGCTACAACCCGAGGGAAGCTCCAACTCCCATATTCTATGGCTACAACCATAAGGAGGCTACAATCCCCTATGTTCTCTGGCTACAACCGGAAGGTGGCTACAACCACCTGTCATTGGCCCATCTAACCGCCTTGACGTATAAGTAGAATGATGAAACCACTGTCACACTATCACTGTGAGATATACTGTTGTAAAACTGTACCAATCAACCTGAACCAAAGAACCTGTACCAATAACATGAACCATGCAACAAACTGTAATCAACCTTTGCCATAAACAAGTGCATCAACCATGCACCATAAACAAGTGCACCAACCATGCACCAACCTGTACCAAACAACCCGTAATCAACTTGTACCATAAACAAGTACATCAATAATGCACCAACCTGTACTAAACAACCTGTAATCAACATGTACCATAAACAAGTGCATCAACCATGCACCAACCTGTACCTCAACCTGTACCATGAAAAAGTGCATCAACCAAGAATAACACACCAAATCATAATCATCACCAAGATCAATATGTGCTTCTAATAATATACCAATACAAGTATGCTACATCATCCATAAACCATGTGTCAACAATACTACTAACGAGTCCCTCCAATGATGTACCAAGTATGTACCAATCATGTATCAACTACTCATCAACTATGACTCATCAAGATGTACCAACATCATCAACTATACACCTCATGTATGTGCCAAGTCATCAACTACTTGTCTCAACCATGTACCTCGACCAAAATGCCTCATCAATTTCATCATCCAAATCTGATTTGTAACTCTGTAATAGACCTGGTGTATATGATCACATACTTGCAAACCTTCCTTAACTTTAACAACAAGAGACTAGCGTTTTCATCAAACTTTACTTTAGTCTCACATGACTAATTTTGTATTAGTCAACAACCCTAACTTGAAATAATCATAAATATGTACCTGTAATGAATAAAGATATGAAAATAGTACACAATATTCTTCAATGTCTTTAATGCAATTCCTCCAAGTTTCACTGCTTGGAACCTCTCTGAAGAAGAGTTATAGCAAAAATGACATACCTTATTGAATTCTAGCTTATTCTAGAGAGCGAACTTGTAGAGAGTGTCCTGCGTGAAATATGTTTTTTGTGGATCTGAAAATTGTACACAAAATACTATAGACTGTAATCTAACCAATAAATTTGGTCATATTGAATTTGTATCTATTATGAAGACGTTATGACGTTTTTAACCGAAACACTTGTTTTAGACTAGTTTCAGGACTAGCCACAAACTCTATTTTCCACGCAGTGTAACTCCAAAAATACAACGATCCACAAGATGAAATTTGCATCACAACTACTTGATATGTTTTCTCCACAACCTCCTAATTTCACGGTCTGACTCATTCTAGAAAAAATGTTATTGCAAAAATGGTGGGATGACTTGTAAATAACATACCTTAGAAAACATCATCAAAAGAATTTTTCCTCCATTGAATTTCAGCCTTCTTTACTTCACCTTCCCTCTGAAATTTGGCTTAGATATCCTTTGGTTACCTCAGTCACTTGTAGATATTCAATATGCTCAAGTGTGATAAAAATGAGAGAGTCTTACCTCTTATGTATACTTTCATGTAGCTTCCTCAAGGGGTTACCTTTTAACCATCTTAACCCACTTTCCGTATTTTAGGGTTAACTCACTTCTAACCACTTGTTCACTTAGTAATTTCTCCATTAACTTTATTATTTAAATAATTTATTTTTTATCCACTTTGACTTATAGTACACTCATCACTTCACTTTATTATTTATCTTCTAAAATCTCTTAAACCATTTTCCTTATTTTAGGGCTAACCCACTTCTAACCACTTGTCCACTTAGTAATTTCTCCATTAACTTTATTATTTAAATAATTTATTTTGTATCCACTTTGAATTATAGTACACTCATCACTTCACTTTATTATTTAAATAATTTATTCTTTGCAAACACTTTGACTACTTTGACCTTTTGGAGCTTCTAGATGACTCATGAGGGTTCTCCAACTTCACATGGCCATAACTCTCTAACCGCGAGGAGTTATGCGACGTTCCACACACCACCGGAAATAACATGATATGTACTATCCATATAGAATAGTCTTACTTGAAAATATATCAAAACTCATACAATTTTCCATCAAACAAACTTGGGTCCATTACCCAAACCTTTGTGCTACCGAAATTCGCTACCAGACTTTCTTCAAGGGTTGACATCAATGAAAACCAACCCAATTAATCAACAATATCCACCTTTGGTATTGATGGAAACACTCTGATGCAATACTGAAGTCATATCACTCATGCTCCCCCTGTGACCATTTCTCCCCCTGGAACCATGCCTCTGTGCTCTCTCTCCAAGTATTTCTATCCTGCATATGATAAATCTCTCGCCCTTTGTCATCAATGGCAAAGGTATATTTCCATCTAGGGCTGCTCCCCCTAACTGAAATCTTCTTGAAACTGATCTCCCAACTTGAACTATCCTCTTTATGGTGCTTCCTTGTGTAAATATAAGACATATAAGGTAAGCATTCAAAAACATTCATTTTGGAGTAGAAATTACTTCGAGTCTCTAGAGAAGATACTCAAAGGCTTCCTGTGGAAGAAGTTTTGTAAATATGTCTACCACTTATTATTTTGTGCCCACGTATTCAACTCTGATGTTCTTCTCTGCAACCTGTTCCTGTAGAAAGTGATACTTGATTGGAATGTGCTTCGTTTTGGAGTGCATCACCGGGTTCTTTGAGATACTGATGGTGTTTGTATTATCACAATAGATTGGAATGGGCTCATGATACTCAACCTGTATATCTGTCAGAGTTTGTTTCATCCATAGAACTTGTGTACAACATGTTGCTGCTACAATATACTATGCCTCATATGTAGATAAAGATACTGATGATTGTTTCTTGCTTAGCCAAGATACTAAACACTCACCCAAGTAGAACACAACTCCACTGGTGCTTCATCAATCATCAATGCAACCTGCCTAATATGCATCTGTGTAGGAAATAAGTGATATATCCTTTCCTTTTGGATACCATAATCCAAACTGTTCTGTTCCTTTGAGATATCTGTAATTCCTCTTCACTACTATGACATGTGATTCCTTTGGTGCTGCTTGAAATTGTGCCACCTGTTCAACTGAATGCGTTACATATGGTATGGATGTTGTCACATATAGTAAGATACCAATCATTGACCTATATTGCCTCTGGTCTGAAGACTTTGAATCATCATCTTTTCTCTACTTGCAACTGGTTTGCATAGGAGTGGTAACTAGTTTGCAATCTTCCATTCCAAACTTCTTTAACATTTCTCTGATATACTTAGTTTGAGAAATAAAAATTCCGTGGTTTCTTTGACGTATCTGAAGACCCATAAAGAAGGATATTTCTCCAAGTAATTGTTAAATTTTTAATTAAAATAAAGTACCAAGGCAAGTGTTTCTCTTCCCCAGGCGCCTAAGGGGGAGAAAGTGCCTAATGTGGGTCCTAGTCAAATTAATTTGTGAGATGCAAATTAAAAGATAACTGTATGACTAAAGTGAGGGTGAATGAAGAGACACCAAATCTCAGCCACCCATCTAATCTAATCTCAACCGTTAGATTAGAAAACCCCTCACCTTCCCTCATGAGGTCGACTAGGGTAAGAGGGCACACCCATTCTTGGGTAGTTCAAGCATTCTTGTTGAGAGAACAAGAGAGAGCAAGAGAGAGGTCAAGCTTAAGAAAAGAGACAACATTTGCTGAAGGAGAGCATGCATCCCAAGGAAAAGAGCAACACAGATTTCAAGGCAACAAACAACAAGGAACAACAGGCCATACTGTACGGATTTGTGGAGGTTGTACAACATTTACTGTGCACAGAAATCAAGGAGGACAACAACTGCAATTTCTGAGAATATTGGCATGCATTCCAAGGCTGCCATACAACATTTATTGGCACAAAAATCAAGGTAACTACTGTAATAAATTTCTGAGTGTATTTCCATACAATCCGTACAGTTTGGCACAAATTTTGAGGGTCGTACAACACAGTTTACAAGGAGCTGTTCATGCTGGGTTTTTCGTATAGTCTTAGCAGAGTTTTGGCACAAATTTTGAGACAGTCCGTACAACATTAATTTCTAGGACAGCCGTACAGTTGTACGGATTTCTGGGACAGAAATCGAGGAGCATTTTCCAGGACTGTTCATAAGGATTTTAGCGAAAGAAAGTCCAGATAAGTTTGAGTAAATTTCTGAAGATGAATATGCTGTAAAAGAAATTTCTCAGAAGCTCATAAATAATAAAAAGCCCTCTCTCACTGGTTTTCCCCTTGTGGGTTTTTCCAGGGTCGAAGTTAGACCAAAAATCTTTGTGTCTATATTTTTTGAGTTTTGCATACTGCTGATATTTTATTTCTGCGTTGAAAACGATGTTTAGAATCCTCATGTTTCAGTTCTGAAGTTTATTTTCTGTTAAGTTTTTATATGCTGAAACAGTGCTGAAACATATGCTGAAACAATGTTGAAATTATGTTGAAACATATGCTGTAACAATGCTGAAACATATGCTAAAATAGTGCTGAAAAATGCTGTAACATATGCTGAAACAATGTTGTAACTAGTGCTGAAACAGTGTTGTAACATATGCTGAAACAGTGCTGAAACTGGGTTTGGGCATTTAACTTTGGTTGATAAATCAGCGAGACTAAAACTGGG
This sequence comes from Picea engelmannii, assembly GCA_009831015.1. Lineage (NCBI taxonomy): Eukaryota > Viridiplantae > Streptophyta > Pinopsida > Pinales > Pinaceae > Picea > Picea engelmannii. The sequence continues at coordinate 518,903 of ML779886.1, read as the reverse complement.
TTGGGGTCTGAAATTTTTTACATGGTATCAGAGCTGAGTTGAAGAGAGAAAAAAATTTTAGCAGACAAAAAGTTGGGATAGCAGTCACTTCACAGGGCAGATTTTTGAACTTGTGATTTTTAGCAGAAAGAGGGTCATGGCTATTGGTTTGAGGGTTGAAGACAGACTTGATGGGGCAAAAAATTTTGGTGCTTGGAAGGAGAGGATGATCTTTCTTTGCAAGAGAACGAGTTGTGGGACATTGTGGAGAATACCACTACTCATCCTGTTGTGGTACTTACTGATGCTACTCTTCTTGCAACCTATACTAAGAAGAGTATCAAGGCTAAGTGATTTATTCTTGATTCCATCAAGGATCATTTGATTCCTCACTTGATGGGGAAGACACATGCCTATGAGATGTGGGAGTCTTTGACTAAATTGTACCAGAGTACAAATGAGAACTGGAAAATGGTTTTGAGGGAAAAACTAAAGAGCATAAAAATGACCAAGGCTAAAAATGTGGTCACATACCTTACTAGATTGACTCAGGTGAGGGATGAGCTTGGAGCTGTGGGGGAAGCCATAGATGACAGTGATCTTGTGATAACAGCATTGAATGGTGTTTCCAAACAATGGGCGGTTTTTATGGAGGGCATTGTTGCTAGGGAGAAGCTTCCCGGTTGGGAATGTCTTTGGGATGATTTTGTTCAGGAGGAGACCCGGAGAGGTTATGTGCATGGAAGTTCATCTACAGGTCATGAGGAGGAGAATGTGGCTCTTTCTACCACTAGCAAGAAGAAGTTCAGAAAGGGTCCAAAGGGAGGACAGAAGCCCAGGGGTGAAGGGAAGAAAGACATGAGCAAAGTCAAGTGCTTTGCTTGCCATAAGTTTGGGCACTATGTAGGATAGTGTCCAAAGAAGAAGAAGAAACAAACAACAACTTCAGCATAGGTGGAAGAGTTTTCCACCAAGTTTGACAAGGAATTTTCCTTGATTGCATGTCTATCCTCGAGGACCACTACTCCTGATACTTGGTATATTGACAGTGGTGCCTCTCGTCATATGACAACAGTTCGTGAGAACTTGACAGATCTTACACAGAGTGGAGATGCAAAGGTAGTGCTTGGAGATGACCAGGAGGTCAAGGTGGCTGGTTGTGGGACCGTATCATTTCGGAAGGAGTCTTTGCCTCCCATGACTTTGACAGAGGTTCTTTATGTTCCGGGCTTGAAGAAGAACTTAGTGTCAGTTTCTACTAT
>ML779886.1:471638-492689 GCA_009831015.1 Picea engelmannii | reverse complement strand
AATGCCCAATCCCCTGGTTGAAAATGATTTTTCTTGATATACTTGTCATGCCATTTGTTGCGTTGGCTTTGCACAAGGATAGTCCTTTGAAGAGCATCCTGCCTCATCTCTCCCAATTCATTAAGTTGCATGACTCTCTGTTTATGTGCTTTACTCAAATCCAACCCCAACTCTACTGCTAGGCAGAATGTATGGATTTGGAATTCTATGGGTAGGAGAATTTGTTTACCAAATACCAACTCGTAAGGAGTATGACCAATGGTATTTCTCCATGTAGTCCTGTATGCCCATAAAGCTTCTGGGAGTCTATCTGCCCAATCTTTATGATGTAAGTGTATGGTCTTGGTTAGAATTTCTTCCAGAACTTTGTTGGTAGATTCCACTTGCCCATTGGCTTGTGGATGGTATGGAGAGGACTTACAGTGTTTGATCCCATATTTGTCTGTGAGTTCTTTCATCAGTTTGGAAGTAAATTGGGCACCTTGGTCGGTAACAATTTCTCGTGGAACACCGAAGCGGGTAAATATCTCTTTGTACATAAACTGAATCACTGATTTCTCAGTTGCTTGATATAAGGCTTTCGCCTCTACCCACTTGGTCACAAAATATGTGCACACCAAGATATACTTCTTCTTTCTTGACATGGGAGCAATTGGCCCTACAAAATCTAGTGCCCATTTATCGAATGGTTCAATTACAACTTGAGGTCGTAAGGGCATCTCATCTGCTGCAGTGGGCCTTCCCATCCTTTGACAACTGTCACAGCTCCTCACATATTTCATTGCATCCTTGAACATTGTCGGCCAATAGTGTTGAAATAGTTTTCATCCTGTAATCATAGGAGTGCTCATAGGTTTGCAATCTTCCATTTGAAATTTCTTCAACATTTATTTAATGTATTTGGTATGAGATATGAATATGCCTTTTTCTCATTGTGAAACTTGTAATCTGATCCAGATTTTATGAGCAGAATGAAATGGATACAGATTATTAACAAGTTCTTAACACAAAATAACATAGATACAATAAAACTGGTTTTCTATTCAATAACGAAATAAGCTGAAACTGTAAAATGCAGCGGAAACAAGCTTGCTGGAATGGTGGCGGCTTATCTCTGAGAAGAGATGTGACAGCAGTGCGCATTCGCAAGAAGAGAGTTACAATGAGGCTCTGAAGGCCTTTTTACAATAAGTAAGAATTAAAAAAACCCTAGACGTCCAAAAATCTAACCCTAGGAGATGAAGCGCCAAAAGTCATGTGGGCCCCGTTTGGGTAAGTTAGTACATCAACTTCCCGGGGTCGTAACTTTTGTATATGATCTTCGTTTTAGGCGTGTGATAGCCCGTTGGAAAGATATCATTGAGGAGATTCATTTTGGGGGCTCAATCATGCCTTTAACTATCATTGAGGAGCTTGATACCGAAAAACCTTCATTTAGGCCCTCAAAATGGCCCTAGAAGTTAAAACTTCTAAAAATAGTAAATTGCCAAAAATGTCAGAAAACTGTTTTGAGCCAGTTGGAAAAGGTGGATGGCCACCGATATCCATCTGAGTCATAATCCTAGGAAGAATGTCAGTTCACCAAGCATTGACATCTCGAATTATTTTTTCATTTCTGTAGCAAATTGTTTTCTTAGAGGATTTAAATTACTTCCAAAGATGATATCATCCACATATACTATAACAATAATCATATTCTAATTTTCAATTTTAATATAGAGATTGTTGTCAATGGATCCTCTTTTGTATCCTTGCTGTTGTAGATGATTATCAAGTCTTGAAACCATGCCCTGGGAGCTTGTTTGAGACCATACAATGCTTTCTTTAATTTTCACACATCGTCTTTATTTTCTGATAACATAAAACCTTCAGGTTGTTCTATATAAACTTCTTCCTCTATATTTCCATTTAAGACTATTGATTTGACATCCATTTGATATATTTTGAAGTTTTTAAAGCATGTAAATGCCAAAAACATTCTGATACCTTCTAATATGGCCATAGGGGAAAATGTTTCCTCAAATTCAATCCCTTCTACTTGTGCATATCCTTTGCACACTAATATTGCTTTATTCCTTATAATTTTACCATCTTCATTAAATTTATTCTTAAAAATCCACTTGGTCCCTACCACATTTTTTTTATTTTGGTCTTGGGACAAGTTCCCAGGTATGATTCTTCTATATTTGATCAATATCTTCATTCATGCCTTTAATCCAATCTTCATATTTTCTAGCTTCTTCAAATGTTTTGGGTTCTATTAGGGAGAGCATTGCTTATTCAGATTCATATGTTAGCCGCCTTCTTGTTTCAACTCCAACACTTGTGTTTCCAATGATTTGACTTTCAGGATGATCTCTTTGTACTCTTCTTGATGGTGCTCTTGATTATTCTTTTCTTGGTGATGCTTCCTCTTCATTTTATTCTTCACTTTGTGATTCTTCTTCTTGTATTTCTTTAGCTTCGTCTTCATCATCATCGTCTCTTCTTCTTTCATCATCTTGTGAATTGTCTTGAGATTTGATTCTTCTTGATTTTAGATCATCCATCTTTACATTTGCACTTTACACAATTTTGTGCAATCTCATATTGTAGCATCTGTATGCCTTTTTATTGGACGAGTAACCAAGAAATATTCCTTCATCTGATTTGGAATCAAATTTTCCTAGATTATATGTTGGACCTGGTGTTATGGTGTTGGCATTTATGTCAAAGAGGGCCAATATGGTTAATGTTGGACATGATGTTATGATATTGGAATTGATGGAAATAGGATCAATATGGTCGCGAATAACTTTATTAACTTGATTAATGTTAAAGTATTCATATCAGTATCCTAACAAAAGGTTATGTCAAATTATGTTACTCGCATCCATTTACAGAAGAAGCAATTGAATAAAAGTGAAGGGCATGTTCACTCCATGAAGATATCATTGGAAGACCTTTTCAATGGAACCTAAAAAAGAAGTTATTATGCTCTAAATACAAGAAGAAATGATCAAATTTTGTGCTTCAATAGAATACAACAGGTGTCAAGGATCTGGTATAAAAATCTGAGCAAGGAGGATTATTCACAGATTCTTCATTACTTAGTTCTTGAAGAATCTTGTTATAGAATTTATATATCATTGTCATCCATTCTCAAGTGAATGAAAGCAAGGCCAAAAATCATCTCTCAAGGCATATAAGATATTTTATGAGAATTGTCTCCAAGAAGGTGTGAGAAATATTCATCATAGATCTCATTATGATCGTTAGCTAACTAGATCAAAGTATCAGAAATAGTCGAATCATGCTACAAGTGTTGCGACTCACTGCAAATCCCACCCTGCAACTCCATGCTACAATATTAGTGCTACAACTTGTTGCAACTCCATGCTACAATATTAGTGTCGTAACTCGCTGCAACTCCCACGCTGTAACTCCATGCTACACGATTAGTGTTGCGACTTGCTGCAACTCCATGCTACAAGATTAGTGTTGCAACTTGTTGCAACTCCTATGTTTCAACTCCACGCTACATGATGAGTGCTGCAATTCCACACTACATGATTGGACATGGAAATTTGACCAGATTCAACACAGATGTGGAAGCGAAGACGTCATTTAAAATATGCTCTTACAATTTTTGATTCCACTCTATTAGCTTGATGATAAAGGAGGAATGTGGATCTGTGACCAAATCTCTACTATTGAAGTGGATGCTTCATTTGGCAAGTTTAGAAGGTGGTTGTAACAGTAAATATGAGTAATTTTCCTTCAAAGAACCTCTTGTACCATCCACCTCGCACATTTTCTAAGGAAATTGCTCGCGAGTTAGCTAATTAGGCATTTTCTACACAAAACCCATGTTGTATAATTTTAGAATGCATTTCCATCACTCCGAAATATTTGTACAAAAAAAATTGTTTGATTTGGATGCCTTTTTAAATTAAAATCAAATAATAAACAAGCAATTCAACATTTGCGTTAATTGAATAAAGAGGTGAAATGTTTTATTATTAAAAAGACACATTGGTTCATTTTATCTTTTAAAAAAACACATTATTTAAATATCATATACCCCTTGAGAGACTATATAAACAGATAAAAATGGTAAGAAGGAAAGTGTCTCTGTGGTCTATATTAGAAGATCAAAAGAAGAAGTCGAGTCCAAGGAAGAAAGTTGAAGACACTCATGAAGTAAGGGTGGAAGGGAGGAGAAAGGGAGGATTGGTATCCTCTACATATTGAAGTATACACATAGGGAGTTGATGCTTCTATAACGTCCCCTTCGTTACGACATCAAAATAGGTGAGTACAATAGAGGTAATTTTTTTTTTTAAACAAATGTTAGGACAAGTGATATGCGACAACAACATACATCAATAATTACACATTCAATCTCATTACATCACCACACAACAAAAAAATGAATACAACATTGCTATTATTCAAGGTCAACCATATCCCATAAACATAACATGAGATAGATACCCACCCAACTTATCTTGCAAGGTTAGGACCTCCAAGACACATAATCAATGCTCAAGTCCAGGATTCATCCGATTGATTTTGACCATTTAAGGTCTTAGTACTGAAGATTGTTCTGAGGAACAAGGAGGTATCTAATTCCCTTAACCACAATCCTATTCCAAAATTCAAGACTCATTTCAAAAACAATACTTAATCATAAATTCTCCTAGGCACAAAATAATAATCTACATCGCAAAAGCAATAATTTAAGCAACACCCATGCGTTTTGAGAAAGAACATAATATAACTTTTATTATGAAGAATAACAAGAAAAATCACCTAATATGAAAACAAGAGTATATTCATTAAGTCCTCTAACCAGACAGTACTGTAGATCTTTGCTACCCAATCAGACATGACACTCCACACATCAATCTTGATTAGTACTACTACATATGCACCACAATTCTTAGCCAAAACTTTCACAATACATTAAATGCATGCAGAAAATTATGTAGCAAGACATTCAATAAAAGAGGTTGTATTCTGAAAAAAAAATCTCAAGAGAGATGAAAATCCATCAATCAATTGACCTAAAGAAAACTTAGTGAAATGTTGTCATTCCATTCGGAGATTCTAAGTTTTCTCAAAGTTTAATTTCTCTTTGTTCTCAAGATATAAACAAGAATATATTTAATCTAAAGGTTTTGTATAATCTTTTGGTACTACGTCAACAACTATTAGTTTTAAGAATTAACTTAATCATTCACATTTAATCAAGCATATGCATATGGATATGTTGTTATCATCACTAAATGGTCGTCGCTAAACTAATTCAATTTCTAGGTAACTGACACAATTTCCTTCTTAGTCAAGAGATAAAAGTGTGAAAAATGGTGACAAGAATTAAGTTGAGTATCATATCATCAATTTAATATGAAAATTAATGAGACATAAATTTAAAAATGCTAGCTAATTCTTAGTTTTGGTTCATTGATTCGAGCCTTAGCATTCTAATAAAGGGGTAAGTAATAGAGATTTCCTTAAAAGAGTACGTTAGGCAATAATAACAATTATTTCCTTTAGAAAACTTGAGTTAGCAATTTAATTTTTGTGGTGAATACAAATTCAACTTACATAAATTCTAAAAAGATTGCCCACCTAGGAAATGACATCAACAGTTCATAAATCCTAAGTTATAATTCCAATTCTTCCTTTTAAATTGGCAGCGACTAAGGACAACTCTAGTTGCCAAAAATGTGTAACTAACAATACAACGTCCATAACTAAAACTCAACTAGAATGCACTGAAATGCTACATTGTTCCTAACAAAGGTAAACTTCCAGACTATAAATAAAATAGAGGTGACCACACAAATTTGTAAATTTAGGGTCTATACAACAGTTTGAAAGTGATCACAAGGAAGATTCGCACAAGGAAGATTCGAAATTGAAATATAGATCGAAGTTATAACATCACTAAGGAATATATTTCCATACATATAGTTGACTTACACAAGGAACCTATGGAAAATTGATTTCAACTTCCACTCAAAAGACAACAACCAACCAATATTAGCTCCCAGAAATTGCAACATCCATCAAGCCAATCTAACTTTCTCCATGAGAGCTCCTCTCCTTTTATAAGATGAAGAGGATAAGGTGAGGAGGTTAGGAAGATCCCACTAAATCATGAAAGCGAGTAAGATCCAAACCATTTGGAGGCCACCTCACCATAGAAGCTTCTCCTTCTAGAAGCATCGAGAAGACGCTTGTTTTTCCCATGTACAAGAATTTCCACACCCTAGATATAGAGCAACCTGCGGAAACTCCACAACCTAGCTATAGACCAAGGTGCGAAAATCAAGAATTTCCACACCTTGTTTATAGTGCAACCTGTGGAAATATTCCTTAATAGGGTTTTTAAAAAGGAAAATACAACTTCCTCTCTCAGGGAAAGTTCTTTTCCCTTCTTTCTTCGAGAATTCAGGCTATTGATCCCTCTGAAGGAAAAAAATAGGCTTACATCATTAACGGTCATAGGGATGATGAAAATAATGTGTAACAATACCATAAGAAAAAGTCCAAGGTGCCTTTGAGATATACAAAAATCCTTTTAATTGCCTTCATATGTGTCTCTTTAGGTGTAGATTGAAATATGACAACTAATCCTACAACTTGCATGATGTCTTTTCTTGTTGTTGTTGCATATAATAGGCTACCAATCATTGATCTATACATGGTTTGGTCTACATTTAATGATTCATCATCTTTGCTTAGTTTTCATCCTGTAATCATAGGAGTGCTCATAGGTTTGCAATCTTCCATTTGAAATTTCTTCAACATTTCTTTAATGTATTTGGTATGAGATATGAATATGCCTTTTTCTCATTGTGAAATTTGTAATCCTAGGAAGAATGTCAGTTCACCAAGCATTGACATCTTGAATTATTTTTGCATTTCCGTAGAAAATTGTTTGCTTATAGGATTTAGATTACTTCCAAAGATGATATCATCCACATATACTATAACAATAATAATTTTCTAATTTTCAATTTTAATATAGAGATTGTTGTCAGTGGCTCCTCTTTTGTATCCTTGCTGCTGTAGATGATTATCAAGTCTTGAAAACCATGCCCTGGGAGCTTGTTTGAGACCATACAATGCTTTCTTTAATTTGCAGACATCGTCTTTATTTCCTGATAACATAAAACCTTCAGGTTGTTCTATATAAACTTCTTCCTCTAGATTTCCATTTAAGACTGTTGATTTGACATCCATTTGATATATTTTGAAGTTTTTAAATCATGTAAATGCCAAAAACATCCTGATACCTTCTAATCTGGCCACAAGGGAAAATGTTTCCTCAAATTCAACCCCTTCTACTTGTGCATATACTTTGCACACTAATAATTCTTTATTCCTTATAATTTGACCACCTTCATTAACTTTATTCTTAAAAATCCACTTGGGCCCTACCACATTTTTGTCTTTTGGTCTTGGGACAAGTTCCCGGGTTTGATTCTTCTATATTTGATCAAGCTCTTCATTCATGCCTTTAATCCAATATTCATCTTTTCTAGCTTCTTCAAATGTTTTGGGTTCTATTAGGGAGAGCATTGCTTATTCATATTCATATGTTAGCCTTCTTCTTGTTTCAACTCCAACACTTGTGTTTCCATAGATTTGACTTTCAGGATGATGTCTTTGTACTCTTCTTGATGGTGCTCTTGGTTATTCTTTTCTTGGTGATGTTTCCTCTTCATTTTATTCTTCACTTTGTAATTCTTCTTCTTGTATTTCTTTAGCTTCTTCTTCATCATCATTGTCTCCTATTCTTTCATCATCTTGTGAATTATCTTAAGATTTGATTCTTCTTGATGTTAGATCATCCACCTTTACATTTGCACTTTCTACAATTTTGTGCAATCTCATATTGTAGCATCTGTAGGCCTTTTTATTGGACGAGTAACCAAGAAATACTCCTTCATCTGATCTGGAATCAATTTTTCCTAGATTATATGTTGGATCTTGTGTTATGGTGTTGGAATTGATGTCAAAAAGGGACAATATGGTTAATGTTGGACATGTTTTTATGATATTGGCATTGATGGAAATAGGATCAATATGGTCACCAATAACTTTATTAACTTGCTTAAGGTTCATGTATTCATATCAGTATCCTTGTTATCAGACTAATCGGTAGGTGCGTACACTAACTGATCTCCCTAGATCCACCTAGATCTAGAACAAAACACACCAGAACATGACTCTTTCCTTAAGTTTTAAATATTGAATTTACTAACTAAAGAGTGATGAGTGACATACCATTTAAATTTTGCTTCCTCTCACCATCGCCATCCTAGCTCCGTTCCAACACTCATACAGTGATGATCCTGCAAACACAACCAACCAAAGTGATAGTAATAGCATAAACTCAATATAAACCTATGTATGTGATCAAGGAATCATACAATAAAACACAACAAGCTTTATAGGAAAGAATCATATTACTGTATCATATTAAATGTGAAAGAGATATTACAACCATGGCCTTGATGTCGTAAGGTCCCTTCCAACTGTCCTTCGTTCCCCACACACTTTCACTCAAAAAATTCTAAGAGCACAGATCTGATAATATTAACAATCTATCTTGACAAAGTGGCTCATCTAGCCAAGCTAAAAATCTCCAAAGCTCAATCCAATCCAAGCTAATCCCAAAAGCTCCAAAGCTAACCAAAGATAACTTTCTCCATGAGAACTCCTCTCCTTTTATAAGTTGAAGAGGATAAGGTTAGGAGGTTAGGATGATCCCACTAAATCATGAAAGCGAGTAAGATCCAAACCATTCGGATGCTACCTCACCATAGAAGTTTCTCCTTCTAGAAGATTCGAGAAAACGCTTGTTTTTCCCACGTGTAGGCATTCTCACACCCTGCCTATAGAGAAACCTGCGAACATCTCGCACCCTAGCTATGGTGCAACCTGCGAGAATCAGGGATTCTTGCACCTTGCCTATATAGCAACCTGCGAACTTCCTTTTTTACAGGGATTTTACAAAGAAAAATGCAACTTCTTTTCTTAGGAGAAGTTCTTCTCCCTTCTCTCTTTAGGAACTCAGGACACTGACCCCTCTGAAGGCAACAGATAGGTTTACATCATTAACGGTCATAGGGATGACGAAAATAATGTGTAACAATCCTAACAAAAGGTTATGTCGAATTATGTTACTTGCATCCATTTAGAAAAGAAGCAATTGAACAAAAATGAAGGGCATGTTCACTCCATGAAGATATCATTGGAAGAAATTTTCAATGGAACCTAAAAAAGAAGTTATTATGCTCTAAATACAAGAATAAAGGATCAAATTTCGTGCTTTAATAGAATACAATAGGTGTCAAGGATCTGGTATAAAAATCTCAGCAAGGATGATGCTTCACAGATTTTTCATTACTTAGTTCTTGAAGAATATTGTTATATAATTTATATATCATCATCATCCATTCTCAAGTGAATGAAAGAAAGGCCAAAATATCATCTCTCAAGGCATATAAGATCTTTTATGAGAATTGTCTCCAAGAGGGTGTGAGAAATATTCATCATAGATCTTGCTACCCACGCTTTTTAGGGATAACTAGGAGATCATGTCTCGAGGCCCACAGGTCCTAGACATGGAGTACCGAGAGCAGGATTGACCTGAGCATGGCCCTGGAGGGCCCATCCTTTTCTTCTTCCATCAACTTTGTATTGTTATCAACAATAACATCCATCACCCTCGGCTTGGTCTTGTATCAGAAGGGGTTCTTTCTCCATGAGGTAATTGGTCCAGGTATCATGGTATGTGTCACTTTTGATCATTGAAACCTTTAAATATATGTATCTGATTCCTTTTATCTCTAACAACTGCTTGGATCTTACATTAGCCCACTTGAACATGCTTGGGGAAATTGATAGGGTTCCCTAGGAAGACTGTTCCCATAGGTCTTGGTTTGCCACTGGGGGAATTTCTGAGAATCCATCATCCACTCCCATCATAGAACCACTGTTTCATCTTATCTCCCTCTCATTTATCCCATTCCCCTTGTCCGGGCATTGGGTTGAACTATTTGTAGGATTGCACCTTATCTTGTGGGAAGAAGTTGCTAAAGGCCCAGAAGGTAAAAACAGCTGCTAAAAGACAAAAGCCTAGAAATAAAACCTCGAGATGCTTCGCCCAGTAGTAAAAATCCTCTCAGCAAGAAACAAGAGGGACCCAGAAAATAACAAAACAAGACTTAGTCAAAGGATATGGGGTCTCATCATGAGCCAACCTATTAGGTCCATGGGTACCTAACGGTATCACATTGCCACCATCTGGTTACCATGCCAGGGCAGTGACCTTTGGTTGCATGAACAAGGGAAAGAGGGCCTCATCACGAGCCAACCTTCTCATCTCTGTGAAAGTACTTGTGGGTAACGCTGTCAGCTCTGGTCACCATGCCAAGGTAGTGTTCCTTGGTTAGTTCTTGAACAAAAAAAGAAAATAAAACAATAAAACAACAATAAAAAGAATAAAGGCAAGAATGGGCTTGGAAAAAATGCATCCATGACAGGTACAACTCGCCTTCTATAAAGGCACACACGGGTAAAACTTATGCATCCTTGGCCCTCACTGCACCCACATGTTTGGACATCCCCTAGCCACATCACCTCACTTACATGGCTTGGATGAGATCTTTTTGGAAAATTTCCTTTTATTGTGGACACTAGCCCAACAGGACGCCTTGTCCTTTTCTCCAATCTCGTATTGTAGGTTTTTGTAATGTCTTTGAGCTATTGACTGATGTATTAGGGGTTTTATGCATATGTTTAATAATATTGATGATGAGATGTGATTTACATTGCTATGATCCCTGTGACTAATGAGCCTATGGAGGGCGTAGCTTTTGATGTGCAGGACCATGCTCGATGGACATGTACCATTTGGACTGGTACACATGGGGAGATGACCAGTTCGGACCTCCATGGGGCTGAAGATCCCACCAGATGGATGCTGAGACCCCATCAGGTGGTAGAGACAAGACAGATCTTGATCAGGGGTTTTTCACCTGAGAGGAAGAGGACGTTCCACCAGAGACACACCGATAGGACTAGATCTAGGGGGGATGACCCTTTTTTCAGTGAAATGCTAGCCTTGGAAGGCTTAGGACGTCCCCATATTCACCATGATGTCATCCAGCTTCATGGACACTTTTGGAGGTATACTGGGCAGCAGTGGCACGTGTGGCATGTTGGAGAGGCCCCTGGGGGCTAACGTTTTGCTCCTGGATGTCTCATTTTCCCTAGAAAGGGTTAACGCCTCCCTTGAAGGGGATTTTACTCTCTTTACAGCTCAATTAGGGTTTTAATTTGACAATTTAATGTAAAAACAATATGTTTTTGGTATTATGGCCTTATCGACCTTTTTATGACCTAAAAAGTAAATTAGGTCATTGATACACTATATATTGAGGGTTTGGACTCTCATTTTATCATCATCTTTCACTCACCACTTGGTGAGGTCTAAAATTTGTGCCCTATTTGGGTTATTGGCTGATTTAAGGAAGGTGCACTTGTTCAAGGAAGAGATTTTTGGCATTCTATAGTGTTTTTCTTGAAGGAAGGTGTTACAACTAGGGTTTGCATGATTATTTATTAATGAATTGTAAGTATTTTTCTGCAAAACTTCTTGATTGAATGGTTGTAGTCTTATTTTCTTACATGTATTTATAATTTGCTGAATAAAAACCCTAGGTGACAAGCACACAAGTAGGTCCTTGTCTCATGTCCCCTGATAGAAAAGATTTTAGCCATTGAAGAAGAAGAAGAGATCCTAGCCATAGCTACACTCCTTTTTCTTCTTCCCTTTAGCTAGTCGTACCTTTTTTACCTCAAGAGGAAGAGGACGTCCCAGGCCTAGGTTATCTACACCTAGGGCCGTTTTCTTTTAGGGTTTGATGAAAGAGCCTTGCCTTAACAACTCTCTTCCTCTTTAAGCCCTCTTGTCTTGACTTTGTATTTCATTTGAGCTAGTTGTTTGTCGGGAAGGAGGAGAGAGCACGAGGCCTTACTTTAACAACACCAGGGTGAGCCTCTCTCCCCTAGGGTTATGATTTTGAAACCCTTCTTTAGCAGCACTTCAAAACTTATCCCTCTAGTCCTTTAAAATATCACCTCCTTCAACTCTTGCATCCTTCACTTATGACTCCATTAAACCCTAAGGCAATGATCTAAGGCCTCAAACGTTGAAGTAAAACTTGATCTAAACACTCTCAAACCTTTTGAATTGAAACCCTAACTACACTAACCCTAGCTCTAGCTAACCCTACTAACCCTAAGTTGCTAACGTCATCATTGAATATTTCATCTTTAATACAACAACGTTTTACTTTATGAGCAATTGAATGGTGGCTTAAAGCATTTATTAATGAAGTGTTGATTGGTTACATTGAATGCCATATCATTCTTGTATTTATTGACAATTGATACATTTATTATTGCTATTTTGTAAACATTGACTTCGTCACCATTTACTTTTGAATTGCTTATATTGAATATCAGATAGTCATTGATTTATATGAAGTACTAACCAAGATCGCACGTATCAGTTTCCTTGTTGTATTGTCTCAAGCAAGTGCTTTTTGTTTCTTTGGTTATACATTATTATTGGTTGTTTAGCTGAGACTATCTGATTGGTGGTGATATGTGAAGATGAAATTTGTCCTTATCCTTTTATCCTTTTCCCTTTCAAAACCCTAGGTCACTGGGGACGTCTCCCTTGGGCCTAGCCTCCCTAAAGAGAAAGAGCCTTCCCATCGTGGTGACATTGGGTGGGATAAGTTCCTGTTACACCAGTTTGGCCCTCTACCTTATAGCCCTTTGCTCCTAACTACAAACTGTGCGATAACATTTTGGCATCACTTCCGGGGAACACTAAGTCAATTCTCCTCAAATGACAAACCTTTTCGGTAAGCCTTGCCTCAGAGCCTTATCTTACAAGCTTACATGGCAACTCCACTAGGGTATTTTCTCTTATCCTTTGATAGCTTCAGGCAAATTATCTGGCAACTCCACTAATATTTCTCAGGGTGACACCTTACTTTCTATAATATTTCCAAGTTATGGGATCATGGCACACTCGGAACGAATGTATTCGACTATTGATTTCATCAAATTTCAAGGATACCCAAATTACTTTGATACAAAATGGCTAAACAACTCTCCAATATTTTGTGGTCTCCCAACTCCTCACATCGTAAAGTTTTTGGACTATATGAGCAAGACGAAGTTGGGAGGAGAGGATGCCCTTATAAAATTGTTCATATTCACTCTGCCATCCTACTTGCAAGATCGGTTTAAGGGTTGTTGCAAATACAAGGGGTATATCATCTTTCATACACCTCATCAGTAGGTTTATTGACTTTACCAAGCCATGCTACCAAATGTATGAGGATTCCCTTCATAATCTCACAATAGCCTTGGAAGATGGGGGATTCACTACTTAGATTGTGGAAGATCTCAGAAATTCTTATCATGTTCAACATCAAGAACCCTCTGATGTTAAACAAGAGATTCATGAAGAACGTTGTCAACCTCTTAAAGAGGAGCAAGATTTTTCCCACGATTCAATAGAATGCAGTGAAGATACAACTAAAGAAGTGAATTATGAAGCACCAGTAACCACTCCCCAGTCTGATGAAGCTCTCCAAGATTCCGTCCCTCCTGCACAAGATGAAGAGAATGAGGTAAGTCATTTTCCTTTCCAGTTCTTTGATGATACCTTGTTCTATGACTCAGAGAGTGAAGAAGAAATGGAACCCTTGGACGAGCTTGGTCTTCTATATCTCAAGGCTGAAGATGTAGAGGAAAATCTTCCTCTTGATGAAGTTATCCAAACACTTGAATCTCCTACATAGGAAGGATTAAAAAAGATGAGTTATTTCAAAACTTTCAATGATTCTTTATTTTATGATGTAGAGAGCAAAGAAATATCAGATGTTTTAACCCCTTCATTTTATGATGAAGATAATGACTTTGTTGATAATTTTGATGAATTCATACATGTCTGGAAATGTGGATGGGATATGATCATATATGATGGAAATCCCATGTATGACATTGATGGTCCTTTCCAAAGGTTTCTTTTTCATTTATCACACGAAATTATTGATAATTTTGGCATCTGGAAACAAGAACTGACCTTATTCAGATACCCATGGATGACCTAATGTTATGCTCTCCAATTAATTTTCGATCATACCTTGAGGACTTTGGTGACTATCCATATGAGCACTTAGATTTATCCTATGAATAAATTTATCAACCAACGTTATGCTCAGATATTGTTAAAAATGAGGAAGTTACTCCCCTGAAGCAAGATACTTGTGATAAGATTTTCCACCCCCCTTTGATCACTTTACCTCCCTATGTCACTGAAGGTGTGGTTTGCAAACATGTCCCTTATCCCAAGTCTCCTGTAAAGAAAAACCTCATTCTGGATTTTAAGGGAAAGTTGAGTGCCTCAAGAAGAAGATTATTAGCACAATTTTCCAACCTCCCCTTTAGGAATGGTCAGTCATCCTTTTAGTTTTTGCTAATCCCTCCTCAGGCCTCAAGTTGTGAAGATGTCCAAGGAAGCCAGTTTTCAGATTCCTCGAGTTAGTCTCCTGAACCTTTGACTTTTCACAATCCATTCCTGAGATGGATTGAGCACTCTCCTAAGAGTATGTATTGGGATCACTTTTTCCCTCCTATCCGCCTCCATGAGTTAGAATTTGAGATTTCCAATGATATCATATATATTCTAACCCATGACATTTTTGTTCTTGATTTATCGCTATTTTGGATTATGATGAAGCACAAAGGCAGGTATCAAGGAACGTTGTTGGAATGGCTTCACTGGTTGTTTGACTACACCCAACATTCCAATCGATAGGTAAGTACAGGTAAGAAGTTTTCTTTCATCTCCTTACTCATTGATTGCTTTATTTTATTATATATATCTATCTATGATGGGGTGGAATTACCGCCCCAATTTTGTTACTAATACTTCTATCGAGATTGAGCAGGTCTGCAGATTATGCTAGAGATGCTGAGGTTCTCATGCGCTCTAAGGTGAGCACATGTCCCCGAGTTGGAGCCAGATGTTATCCCCGCTTTTTAGGGATAACTAGGAGATCATGTCTCGAGGCCCACAGGTCCTAGACATGGAGTACCAAGAGCAGGATTGACCTAAGCTTGTACCTGGAGGGCCCATCCTTTTCTTCTTCCATCAGCTTTGTATTGTCAGCAACAACAACATCCATCACCATCGGCTTGGTCTTGTATTAGAAGAGGTTCTTTCTCCATGAGGTAATTGTTCTGGGTATCATGGTATGTGTCAATTTTGATCATTGAAACCTTTAAATATATGCATCTGATTCCTTTTATTTCTAACAACTGCTTGGATCTTACATTAGCCCACTTGACCATGCATGGGGAAATTGACAGGGTGCCCTAGCAAGCCTGTGCCCATAGGTCTTGGTTTTCCACTGGGGAATTTCTGAGAAGCCATTGTCCGCTCCCATCATAGCACCACTGTTTCATCTTATCTCCTGCTCATTTATCTCATTCCCCTTGTCCGGGCATTGGGTTGACCTATTTGAAGGATTGCACCTTATCTCGTGGGAAGAAGGGGCTAAAGGCCCAGAAGGTAAAATCAACTAGTAAAAGACAAAATCCTAGAAATAAAACCTCGAGATGCTCGCCCAGGGATCCCCGAGAAGGTAGTAAAAAGCCTCTCAGCAAGAAACATGAGGGACCTAGAAAATAACAAAACAAGACCTAGTAAGAGGATAGGGGGTCTCATCACGATCCAACCTATTAGGTCCATGGGTACCTAACAGTATGAAATTTCCACCATCTGGTTACCATGCCAAGGCAGTGACCTTTGGTTGCATGGCCAAGGGAAAGGGCGTCTCATCACGAGCCAACCTTCTCATCTCTGTGAAAGTACTTATGGGTAACGTTGTCAGCTCTGGTCACCATGCCAAGGCAGTGTCCCCTAGTTAGTTCTTGAACAAAAAAAGAAAAGAAAATAATAAAACAACAATAAAAAGAATAAAGGCAAGAATGGGCTTGGAAAAAATGCATCCATGACAGGTACAACTTGCCTTCTACAAAGGCACCCATGGGTAACACTTATGCATCCTTGGCTTTCACTGCACCCACATGTTTGGACATCCCCTAGCCACATCACCTCACTTACATGGCTTGGATGAGATCTTTCTGTAAACTTTCCTTTTCTTGTGGACACTAGCCCAATAGGACGCCTTGTCCTTTTCTCCAATCTCGTATTGCAGGTTTTTGTAATGTCTTTGAGCTATTGACTGATGTATTAGGGGTTTTATGCATATGTTTAATAATATTGATGGTGAGATGTGATTGACATTGCTATGATCCCTGTGACTGATGATCCTATGGAGGGCGTAGCTTTTGATGTGCAGGACCATGCCTGATGGACAGGTACCATTTGGACCGGTACACATGGGGAGATGACTAGTTCGGACCTCCATGGGGTTGAAGAGCCCACCAGATGGATGCTGAGACCAGACAAAGCTTGATAAGGGGTTTTTCACCTGAGAGGAAGAGGACGTTCCATGAGAGACACTCTGGAAGGACTAGACCTAGGGGGGATGACCCGTTTTCAGTGAAACGCTTGCCTTGGAAGGCTTAGGACATCCCCATCTTCACCATGACGTCATCCAACTTCATGGATGCTTTTGGAGGTAGACTAGGTAGCAGTGGCACGTGTGGTGTTTGGGCTTCAAAACGTCATACAAATATCACTCATTACCATACATTTTTCACCTATGCTTCCATTATATCACTCATTATTCACCACCATGTCACTTCATTTTCCCTATTGTTCATCATTAATGGGTCTCATTTATATTTTCCAAATATTATTTATTTTTAAGCATTTTTAAGAGAAATTCTTTATTAAATATTAGAAAATAATATATTTTACTTTATATATGGAAAATGGATTGTTTTTGTGACATGTGTAGGTGCCAAGGAAGCTTCCAAGACACCTTTATGTGTCCTTGCATGATCAAATTCGAATTTGAGAAGATAAACCTCATGGAGAAGATCAAGGACAAAAGGGGGTTATGTGTCTAGATGGTTGAGAGATGTATGGAACTAAAGAGAGATTAGTGGATGACATTTATGAGTTTATTATCATAGCTCTTGTATAAATAGGAGTGTTACCTCCTCCATTTGTAATCCTGAAGCTGGTAATCTGAGGATTAGAGAGAGTTGTAATCTTAGAGTTGGTTTTGAAGATTTTGAAATAAAGAATCATACTTTGATTTCGTTGCTTCCACATTTGAGTCTCCTTTGAAGTGGTGTGCTTGTGGAGTTATGGAGGGCCCCCATGGCCTCACTTGCATACCTATTTTAATTTAGATGCTGTAAGCTTGTGAATTTTGATTAGGAATATGTTTATTGTTTAATCATCATTTCTGCTTTATGTTCATGGTTATAATTGAGAACTTCAATTACACAATACATGATTAAACCTTGAAGAGGATTCAGTTGTTGATTGAATTCGAATTATTGCCTTGAACCATGTTTTCAATGAGTTTGATTTCAAGTATGATTGATTTGAATGAGACTTTGTGAGTTGAGTCCTTGTAAGGGGACTGGAGTTTCCAACGAATCTTAGGAATTAGCTAACAGATTTTAGTGTGTGTAAGAGATTTTGTGAGTTGAGTCCTTGTAAGGGGACTAGAATCTCAGGAAAACATAAGCACTCTGCTTTTAGTAGGTAGATTTGTTTAAATTGAAGAGGTGTTTAAGTGAAAAGGAACCAAAGTACAATCTCTTGTAAAAGAGTATTGGCTCCTGCTATGTCAAACCCTCGTGAGAAGGAACCAAAGTACAATCTCTTGTAAAAGAGTATTGGCTCCTGCTACATCAAACCCTCGTGAGAAGGAACCAAAGTACAATCTCTTGTAAAAGAGTATTGGCTCCTGCTACATCAAACCCTTGTGAGAAGGAACCAAAGTACAATCTCTTGTAAAAGAGTATTGACTCCTGCTACATCAAAACCTCCTTTAGGTAGTTGAATCTTTCTAGATCTATATATTTTAGGTAGTGCTTCTAAGTTTACCTTCCCGGGTTGACATTAAATAAACTCTGTTTGACATCATCAATTAGAACTAAACATTTTGGTGCCATTGCCGGGGAAGTGCGACTAGAAGGATTTAGTAATTATTTATGCATTTGTTTTTATGAACTAATTTGTGGAACTTGGTGACAGCAGGTTCATAAAGGAGTTCAAAGTTTGGCGCATTTTTTTGCACATAGTTAATTTAAATTCAGTGTTTGTTTTAAACCCCCCATTTTCTCACTAATCCATCTACGGATGAAGAATTTGACGATGATAAACAAGTACTTCTTGGAGAGCAAGAACAATAATGAAGACTGGTTTCAAAAGAACCTTGCGCCAACTCCAAGAATAAGACAGGTTACTCACATCCTTGCAAACAATCAGGTAAAAATTTTAAATCTTGATGTGAGCATTTTTGAATTTTTAATCCGTAGATGGCTTCACTGGAAGCATTCTTTTACTTATAAAATAAAACATCTTTCAAGTTAATGTAGAATAGCTTAAAAATCAAAAATAAAACGAGATCTCGTAGAATTTCTTCGTAGAATTTTCTCGTAGAATTTCCTTGTAGAATTTTCTTTTAGTCTTGTTTTTTAAATATCATCATGAATAAAAAGAGTTGCTTCATCTTTGCATTTCTATGTCTTGTTTCTGTATCACGGGTGAGCCAGGAGCTTGATTATCGGAAAGCTTTGTCTTCCGAGAGTCTAAACGCCCTCATGACATTGCAGAAAGAGTGTAGATAATGCAAGGTTTTGTCACAGATTTTAATTGTGTTTTATCCATCCACGCTAACCTGCATAAATAAAAAAAATCAAGAGATTAGTATGCTCTCTTCCTGCGCTTCGTGCGATCAGGAAGATCAAAAAATCAATCGATTTATTTCAAATAAAAATGCTCCCACTGAAAATTGATCTACGCATTTTATAGATTATAAGAAATTTGCAATTATTGTAGGCCAAAGTTAACATTGTTTGACATGCCCCTGCTGTACATCCACGAGGAGAAATTCAATCAGCCAATACTTTTCTGCAACAATATCTCAGAAAAAGTAGACAACACATTCTTTCAAGATTATTTTTAAAGAAGGTGGCTGTGGGACTTTTATACATCAATTCTTTTCTGTCCTCGCTCAGCTAGGATGTATTATCAAATGCTATCTTCTTCCGCTGATGTGTCAGCCAGAGTTGATCCTCTGCAAATTGGAGAACCTCCAGCCGAGACAATTAATCGAGCGTTCATGAATCCAAATGACCCCAGTCTTTGAGAATTCCTTTACAAGCTTCCTCAGGAGATGGCCACAGTCTTTTTACAATCTTCATAGCTTCAAGATGCGATGATCTGCATGTGTTTGTTCTGGTGTCCCAGAGATCTCAACATTTTGGTGGTTTAAGAAAAAAAAAAACTTGCGAAAAAATAAGCCAAACCCTAAAAAAACACTGAACTGAAAGAGAGGCCTCGCAGAATGCCAAAACAACAAGAAGAGGCAGAATAGGGCAATGGAGAAAGCTTTGCGTCTCTCTTTGTGTAACTCTAGGTTTTGATTCATGCAACTTGACTTTTGCTCCTGAAATCTCATGAATTTAAGATATATTAGATCCACCTCTCCCGAGAATAGAACCAATAGATTTATTTGGTATTGTAACCTCAACGGTAGACCCTGATTTAGCTACTTCGGTAGGAAACCCCCAGCTGGAGCACGACTTGTTCCACCTCTAGGTGTTTTTACAAAGGAGTTCATAAAGGAGTTAGAAGTACCTGTTTATCATCGTCAAATTCTTCATCCGTAGATGGATTAGTGAGAAAATGGGGGGTTTAAAACAAACACTGAATTTAAATTAACTATGTGCGAAAAAATGCGCCAAACTTTGTTCCACCATTCTACCATGCCCACGTCCACACCCATTCTCCACATCCATACACGTCCAAGATCTTCATGGGAGTCATCTCACTCCGATCCAGGAGGCATAATATTTCTAATTCATGATACTGCAAATCCTGGGCTTCAAGTGCGAAAGGACGAGTGCTGGATTTCTATGAAGCCGATCCCCGATGCTCTCGTCGTAAACCTAGGCGACCAAATTCAAATATTCACAAGTGGCATGTACGAAAGCGTTGATCATAGAGTTGTTTAATGTGAGAGAACACCACCTTGATTTTCTAATTATGGGGGGAGGCATTTCCGTTAGATAGTTAAGATCTTTCACCGATAATGTAACGAAATCCTGGCCACCATGCCACCGCCATCCATCCCTACCGCTCTGCCTCCATCTAATTTCTTCTCTGCGGATCAACCCGAAAATCACGTCAATGTCGGCCAAGTGGAAGCTCCAATGAAGCCAATGTTTTCTTCAGTTTCGAAAGAATTATTAGCCCTTCCAATCCAGATTCCACGACTATCGAAGGAAGGGTCTATAATCATCTTCCGCTAGATCAGACTTGATCCCAAAATACTTCTATTTGGCAGGAGCCTGGAAGAGGTTTGAAAGATTTTGGATGTTTTCATGTAAAAACAGTGATAAGATATATATATATATATATATAAAAGGCTTCTAAAATATCTGATCGTGTAGGGTTTGCTGAGATTGAAAGAACCAACATTACAACTGCGTTGCAGAAAGGCTGACGGGTGGTTTGTAGAATCTATTCTGGAAGAAGCAAAGGAGGAATATGCAGAAAAAGAAAATGTACATGCACCCCAGATAATCCTTGATGAACAAACCTATCTTCCACCTGAACCAAGGCCTGATGGAATTGGAAGTTCTTGTGTTGGAGGAATAGTTTTGTGTTAAGAACCAAACATCAATATAGCATAGAAAAACCTCAGGAAAAGTACTCAACGCCTTGAAAAAGAGATAATTTCAGATAATAAGCCTCTTCGAGGGGGCAACCTCCTTTTACCCCACTTAAATGTTCAAGTCCAA
>ML779886.1:437510-461784 GCA_009831015.1 Picea engelmannii | reverse complement strand
GTAAAAGAGTATTGGCTCCTGCTACATCAAACCCTCGTGAGAAGGAACCAAAGTACAATCTCTTGTAAAAGAGTATTGGCTCCTGCTACATCAAACCCTCTTTTAGGTAGTTGAATCTTTCTAGATCTATATATTTTAGGTAGTGCTTCTAAGTTTACCTTCCCGGGTTGACATTAAATAAACTCTGATTGACATCATCAATTAGAACTAAACATGTGGCATGTTGGAGAGGCCCCTGGGGGGCTAACGTTTTTCTCCTGGATGTCTCATTTTCCCTAGAAAGGGATAGCACCTCCCTTGAAGGGGGTTTTACTCTCTTTACAACTCAATTAGGGTTTTAATTTGACAATTTAATGTAAAAACAATATTATTTTGGTATTATGGCCTTGTCGACCTTTTTATGACCTAAAAAGTAAATTATGTCATTGATACACTATATATTGAGGGTTTTGAATCTCATTTTATCATCATCTTTCACTCACCACTTGGTGAGGTCTGAAATTTGTGCCCTATTTGGGTTATTGGCTAATTTAAGGAAGGCACACTTGTTGAAGGAAGAGATTTTTGGCATTCTATGGTGTTTTTCTTGAAGGAAGGTGTTACAACTAGGGTTTGCATGACTATTTCTTGATGAATTGTAAGTATTTTTCTGCAAAACTTCTGGATTGAATGGTTGTAGTCTTATTTTCTTACATGTATTTATAATTTTCTGAATAAAAACCCTAGGTGACAAGCACACAAGTAAGTCCTTGTCTCATGTCCCCTGGTAGAAAAGCTTTTAGCCATTGAAGAAGAAGAAGAGAGCCTAGCCATAACTACACTCCTTTTTCTTCTTCCCTTTAGCTAGCCGTACCTTTTTTACCTCAAGAGGAAGAGGACATCCCAGGCCTAGGTTATTTACACCTAGGGCCGTTTTCTTTTAGGGTTTGATGAAAGAGCCTTGCCTTAGCAACACTCTCCCTCTTTAAGCTCTCTTGTCTTGACTTTGTATTTCATTTGAGTGAGTTGTTTGCTGGGAAGGAGGAGAGAGCACGAGGCCTTGCTTTAGCAACACCGGAGTGAGCCTATCTCCCCTAGGGTTACGATTTTGAAGCCCTACTTTAGCAACACTTCAAAACGTATCCCTTTAGTCCTTTAAAATATCACCTCCTTCAACTCTTGCATTCTTCACTTATGACTCCATTAAACCCTAAGGAACTGATCTAAGGCCTCAAACATTGAAGTAAAACTTGATCTAAACACTCTCAAACCTTTTGAATTGAAACCCTAACTACACTAAACCTAGCTCTAGCTAACCCTACTAACCCTAAGTTGCCGACATCATCATTGAATATTTCATCTTTAATACAACAACGTTTTACTTTATGAGCAATTGAATGGTGTCTTAAAGCATTTATTAATGAAGTGTTGATTGGTTACATTGAATGCCATATCATTCTTGTATTTATTGACAAGTGATACATTTATCATTGCTATTTTGTAAACACTGACTTCGTCAACATTTACTTTTGAATTTCTTATATTGAATATAAGATAGTCATTGATTTATATGAAGTACTAACCAAGATCGCACATATCAGTTTCCTTGTTGTATTGTCTCAAGCAGGTGCTTTTATTTTCTTTGGTTATACCTTATTATTGGCTGTTTAGCCGGGATTATCTGATTGGTGGTGATTTGTGAAGGGGAAATTTGTCCTTATCCTTTTATCCTTTGCCCTTTCAAAACCCCAGGTCACCGGGGACGTCTCCCCTGGGCCTAGCCTCCCTAAAGAGAAAGAGCCTTCCCATCGTGGTGACATTGGGTGGGATAAGTTCCTGTTACGCCAGTTTGGCCCTCTACCTTATAGCCCTTTGCTCCTAGCTACAAATTGTGCAATAATAGATCTCACTGTGATCGTTAGCTAACTGGATCAAAGTCTCATAAATAGTTGGATCATGCTACAAGTGTTGCAACTCACTGCAACTCCCGTGCTGTAACTCCATGCTACAATATTAGTGCTACAACTCATTTCAACTCTATGCTATAATATTAGTGTCGCAACTCGATGCAACTCCATGCTACAAGATTAGTGTTGCAACTCAATGCGACTCCTATGATGCAACTCCATGCTACAAGATTAGTGTTGCAACTCAATGCAACTCCCACACTGCAAATCCATGCTACAATATTAGTGTTGCAACTCGTTGCAACTCCACGCTACAAGATGAGTGTTGCAACTCCACGCTACATGATGGGACGTGAAAAATTGACCAGATTCAACACAGATGTGAAAGTGAAGACGTCATTTAAAATCTTCTCTTACAATTTTTGAGTCCACTCTGTTAGCTTGATGATAAAGGAGGAATGTGTATATGTGACCAAATCTCTACTGTTGAAGTGGATGCTTCATTTGGCAAGTTTAGAAGGTAGTTGTAACAACAAATATGATAATTTTCCTTCAAAGAACCTCCTGTACCATCCACCTCACACATTTTCTAAGGAAATTGCCCGTGTGTTAGCTAATTAGCCATTTTCTACACAAAACCCATGCTGTATAATTTTAAAATGCATTTCCATCGCTCCAAAATCTTTGTACGAAAATAATTTTATGATTTGGACGCCTTTTTAAATTAAAATCAATTGATAAAAAACAATTCAACATTTGTGTTAATTAAATGAAGAGGTGAAATGTTTTATTACTAAAAAGACACATTGGTTCATTTTATCTTTTAAAAAAGATGCATTATTTCAATATCATATACCTCTTGAGAGACTATATAAACAGAGAAAAATGGTAAGAAGGAAAGTGTCTCTGTGGTCTATATTAGAAGATCAAAAACATAAGCATAGTCCAAGGAAGAAAGTTGAAGACACTCATGAAGTAAGGGTGGAAGGGAGGAGAAAGGGAGGATTGGTATCCTCTACATATTGAAGTCTAAAAATAGGGAGTTGGTGCTTCTATAACGTCCCCTTCATTACAACATCAAAATAAGTGAGTACAATAGAGGTAAAGTGTTTTTTCTTTAAAAATCTGTTAGGACAAGTGATATGCGACAACAACATACATCAATAATTACACATTCAATTTCATTACATCACCACACAACAAAAAATTGAATACAACATTGCTATTATTCAAGGTCAACCATATCCCATAAACATAACATGAGATAGCTACCCACCCAACTTATCCTGCAAGGCTAGGACCTCCAAGACACATAATCAACGCTCAAGTCCAGGATTCATCCGATTGATTTTGACTATTTAAGGTCTTAGGACTAGCGATTGTTTTGAGGAACAAGGAGGTATCTAATTCCCTTAACCACAATCCTATTCCAAAATTCAAGACTCATTTCAACAACAATACTTAATCATAAGTTCTCCTAGGCACAAAATAATAATCTACATCGCATAAAGAATAATTTAAGCAGCACCCATGCGTTTTGAGAAAGAACATAATATAACTTTTATTATGAAGAATAATAAGAAAAACCACCTAATATGAAAACAAGAGTATATTCATTAAGTCCTCTAACCAAATAGTACTGTATGTATTTGCTACCCAATCAGACGTGACACTCCACACATCAATCTTGATTAGTACTACTATGCACCACAATTCTTAGCCATAACTTCCACAATACATTAAATGCATGCACAAATTTATGTAGCAAGGCATTCAATAAAAGAGGTTGTATTATGAAAAAAAATATCAAAAGAGATGAAAATCCATCAATAGAGAGATGAAAATCCATCAATCAATTGACCCAAAGAAAACTTAGTGAAATGTTGTCATTCCACTCAAAGATTCTAAGTTTTCTCAAAGTTTAATTTCTCTTTGCTCTCAAGATCTAAACAAGAATATATTTAATCTAAAGGTTTTTCCTAATCTTTTGGTACAAGGTCAACAATTATTATTTTTAAGAATTAACTTAATCATTCACATTTAATCAAGCATATGCATATGGCTATGTTGTTATCATCACTAAATGGTGGTCGCTAAACTAATTCAATTTCTAGGTAACCGACACAATTTCCTTCTTAGTCAAGAGATACAATTAGTCAAGAGATACAAGTGTGAAAAATGGTGACAAGAATTATGTTGAGTATCATATCATCAATTTAATATGAAAATTAATGAGACATAAATTTAAAAATGCTAGCTAATTCTTAACTTGACACCGAACCAAAAATTCAGTTTTCAAATGAAAATTAATTATGCAGCGATTATAATGAATTTTGAGCTCGAGCTTACCATAAATTTACAACAATCATATAAAAATCCTAGACTTCGGATTGTGGAAATAAATTGCAGCGACTCTTAAATTTCAAATTTCTAAACTGCAAGTGTCTTGACAGTGTCCACTCTATTTTTACAATAACAAAACGAAAATATTGATTCCAGAATTGCCAATAATTTACAGCGACCAGAGCAATTTTTAAATTCGAATTGTCTATTACTTAACAGTAGCTATACAAATTTTAGCTTCCAGAATTTGTTAACTATTGCAGCGACCAAGCAATTTCTAAATTCCGGATTTTCAATAATTGATAGTGAGCAAATAAAAATCAGAAATCTGAGTCTGTAAATAAATTTGGCAGCGACTATGTGCAATTCTGCATTTCTGGTAAGTAATTTAAATGGGCAGCAATCAATTAAATTTATGAGTTTAGAGTTTGAAATTTAATTTTCCATCTATCATTTTAATTTCTGAATTTCTGGGTTGTAAAATAAATGACAGCGAACAAAAGAATTTTCTGAATTCTGAGTTTTAATTTAAAATGGCAGCTAAGAAGGAAATTTCAAAAAATTTGGGTTGTAAATTAATTTGGCACCGATCAAGTGAAAATATGCATTCCGATTTTGTAAATTAAATTGGCAGCCACAATTTAATTTTCTGAATTTATGTTTGTAAAATAAAATGTTAAGGAACTATTTAATTTCTGAAAATTGTGGGTTGCATATTAAAATGGCAGCGAAAATCTAAATTCTAAAATTTCTAGGTTGTAAAATAAAATGGTAGTGAAATTCTAATTTTCAATTCTAGATCACACCATGAATCTTGAGTGAACTTTTCAATTTTAATTCAGAAATACAATTGTTCTACATGGATTTTAAACTTTTAATCTACAAAATCTACTCTTACTACATCAACAACTTCAGAAATAAAATACCAGAACCAATGAAGGTGGAGAATTGATGATGTTTGTCAATGACTTACGCTCTACTTTATTCCTGCTTGCTAACCACAAAGACTTCATAGGTACCTCCCAACTAACACTAGGGGTACTCTTCTTCCCCCTTATCCCCCAAGCCGCAAAGGGGCCACACACAAGAAATCAACAAACAATATCTCCAAGGCTTGCCTCACAAGATAGTGCTTTCACTCTTTCTACAAGATTGGTATCCCAACTCTCACAAGTAAAACATAGTCAAAACAATTTTGGCAGCATAATCTTATCAAGAATAAGTGAGATCCATTTTCCTTGTACACCATTTGTTTTATAGAAATTTCCTCACTCACACATGTCCTCATGCACAAATAATTAACTTTTTAGAATAAATTAATTATGATTATTCACCCACACACTTGTCACACTCTCCCCAAGTTGCACAAGTAATTACCATTTTTATTTTATTTAAAAAACCAATTTCCTCACATTCCCCAATTACCATTTTTATTTTATTTTATCTCTTAGTTGTCGCTTTGTTCTACAAATTCTCATTGAATGAGTGACTCCTAACTAGATCTTAGTTAGAGTTGGATTATGAGTCTTCTTCTAGTTAGACTAGTGGTAGCTTGAGTGTAGATACTATTCTATGTGTACACCTATTCTCTCATATTTTATTTCTTTCTATTTTAAAAATCCAATTTATTAATTTCATGCACACGTGTGCATTTTATCCTAACTTTAGATTTTACTCAATTTTTCCTAGAATTTGATTTATCTTAATTCTTTTAATATTTTTATTTAGTCCCCTAATTGAATTAGACTTAAGTTTAGTCTTAGAATTAGGCTTAGAATTTCATTGGAATTTATAATTAATAAATTCATTGTTTAATTAATTATGTTAATCCAACAAGGTTTAATCATTTCAATGTTTTCTAGGCCACCTAGATTTATTGACTCAAGTTTTTAATTATGGGACGTGCCCTTCAAGACGCACCTTCGTGCTCCAAGGGTGTCACTCACCTTTGACTAGTTTTGGAAGTTTGTCCAACCCTTGGAGTCAACACTCCACTCGTTCAACCTTGTGAGAGACTAAGAGATTCTAAGGAATAAGGACTCTGCCTTATTGTGTGCCCTTTAGAATATTCATGAAAGACTGTCTAAGTCCTCCCTCACGACATCGTGGACCTATCGAACTAGGTAATCGTTAACCTACCATCCGTCCATGATGAGATTTCTGGTAGGCTATGACAAGGACGTTGTAAGGTATCTAGAGAGGTAGTGGTTCTTTTGTATTCGGTATTGGGTTCTTAACAAGTGCTATCAGAGCACTTTCCTTGGCCGGAGTTGTGGGCAAATATTTTTATTTTTGCAGATTTTTTTTTCGGAGAAGAAAAAAGAGGGCCGTGAAATTCTAGACATTTTTGGTATATTTCTATGTAGAATTTGCAGAAACAGGTTGTAGATCTGAGTTCCTCTCAGAAAAACACCCAAGTTCAAAAAAAACATCGTCCAAAACGGAGTCCGGGAAGTCAAGATATTGAAGTTTTAAAATCTGCAATTTTCAGGGTTTTTTCCGCGGACGGCGACACATTTTTTATTTTTATTTTTGTAGTAGATGGAGGCCGAATTTTCTCAAACAAAGTAAAGATCTGAGTTCCTCTCACAATTTCACCCAATTTCAAAAAACAAATCAGTCGAAACGGAGTCCGGGAAGTGAAGTTATGAGCATTTTAAATTTAACAGTTTTTTAGGGTTTTTTCAGAAAAACCCGCGATTTTCTATTGTAACTTATTGTTCTATTTTTGGGGGTTTTTTCGTGACGGCTGCGGGACCAAAGGTTTCATAGGGTGCTCAGATGGCTATTTCTTCTGAAAACCTGAAAGAAATTCTTGAATCATTAAAAGCCCAATTGTTTCACACATTGGATGATAGATTGGATGCATTTGCACATAGTCTCACAGACAATCTCGCAAATAGCCTTACAAACGACCTCAATGATAGTTTTCGTAGTATTCAAGATTCATTGAATAACATGCAAGAGAAATTTCTTATGGAGGGCCTCAGGGATGAATATAATCAAGAAATATATGCTTGGTATGATTTTGAGGACGATTGTGATGATTGGTATATGGATAGTTGTCATTTCTGGGATGACAACCACTTCCATATTTTATTTGATGACTCTACTCCACCTTCTGTAGAGAACATCAATGTCCCACATCAGGAGCTAGTTACCAGTGTTCAGTCTGCATATTCTACAGTGGTATTATTCCTTCCAGATTCTGCTACGACCATTTTCCACTATGTGGATGAATCTTCTTATTTGGATCCACATGATAGGTGTTAGTCTTTGGAGTATCATTTGGAGTTGGTTATTGGGTTCCAAAATCTTCCACGAGGATTTCACATGAGCACTTGGACATGGGACCCAGGCTTACAATGGTGGTTGGACTACTTCAGCATGGTCGATTTTCTTTCTACATGGGACCTTGGTTCTTCAGTCTTCTTCAACATTATGGTCCACAATTATCCATGGGACCCTGGTATATGGTTGTGCATCAAGCATTGAGGACAACGCTTTCATAAGGGGGGTGGAATGTAAGGTAGCTAGAGAGGTAGTGGGGGGGCCCAGAGGGCCCATAGTGATAATAATGGAGGTCATTCAATGTAAGGTGGACTAGGTCCACTATATTATTAAATAAGACCCACTATGATAGTTAGATATAATAAATGAGTAATTAGATATAATAAATGTAAGAGGACTTCTTAGAAGGTTCTACTTCTAGAAGATTCCTCCTCTAGAATGTTCTTAGGTGATGGCAGCACTATATAAAGGGGTTCAAGTAATGTAATGAGACATAAAGATAAATATTGTATTTGGAGTGGTAACTCAATAGGAGGATGCCCCCTCGAAGAGGCAAGTGAACATGAGAGGATCCCTTCCATAATAGGATCCATTGTATGGTGTTGCCCTACCTCAAGGGTTTCTATAATAAAGTTGTGGTTTTCTATATGGTTTCATATATCTTGTGTGGTGATTTTATTCACATATCTTTAGATCTATTGTGATATTTTGTATTCAGTCTTTGGAACTTAACAGACGTTTCCACGCCTCTCCCTCAATTTTTAGTTTATGTGCATGGCCCCTCTACTCCTTATGTGAGTTGTATTAGCAAGCATTGTCAAACCTGCATCCACTGACAAAACAATGTCAATAATCTATATACACAATCATATCGAAATAAATCATTTGTCATATGTGTGTAAAATGAAATACTCAAACAAATACAATCCACTCCTTGACTCAATCCAGAGTCCAAGGAAGTCCATAGATGCTATCAACATCCGTAATCTGTCATGTACCCTGCACACTCGGGAAAACTAGTCAATAGCATATGTCAATACATATAGATCAATTTAACAATATGCCACAATACATCATCATCATCATATATAACACATAATCAAAATGAAATCATAATATACCATAATCGGATCACTTGCACACAAGTGTCCTCAAAGAATATGTCAAATAAATTGTGCTCAATAGAGAGGGATGTTACATACATCCTCTTTAGTTTTAAACTTATCCTTAAGTTTGTACATTATATAAATGCAAGTAAAAATGTATCAGACATAGATCTACATGTCTAATCTATCAAACAAGTAAGAAAATTGTTGATGCATTTCGTATGTGTCCTCCTAGGTAGCCGAGTGTGGACTATAGTTGTCCCACTAGACTTTGTCCTAATCTACTATTCAACATCGTAGTTTTCGAATGCAATGGTCCAGAATGCGGATTGGATCTGCCATGA
Source organism: Picea engelmannii (assembly GCA_009831015.1). Classification (NCBI taxonomy): domain Eukaryota; kingdom Viridiplantae; phylum Streptophyta; class Pinopsida; order Pinales; family Pinaceae; genus Picea; species Picea engelmannii. Next base: position 452,814 of record ML779886.1, on the reverse strand, counting down.
GGGCACCTTCATCTGACACTTGCAAAGAACTCATGTCAATAACATGTGACAGTTCACTAATATAATGTCGCAAAACAGATACATGAAATATATCGTGCATACGTCTCAAAGAATCATGCAAGGCTAGTCGATAAGATGTGAGTCCCTTATTTTTCACAATCTCGAAAAGTCCCACAAACCTAGGAGATATTTTATCACCTTTCCCAAACTTTATCGAAATCTTGTGTGGTTTTACCCATAAGAAAAATTTGTCTCCAACTTCATAGCTGCGGTCAACGCAATGCGCATCAACATAACTCTTATGTTGATATTGTGCTTCTTTAATCCTTTGTCTTATTGATTGCATATGTTCTTCCATTTCTTGAATCACTTCTGGTCCTACCAGTACCCTATCCTCAATTTGATCCCAACTTAATGGCGTCTGACACGGTTGCCTGTAAAGAAACTCAAACGATTCCATCTTAATCACACTCTGGTAACTGTTATTGTATGCAAACTCTAACAATGGAAAGAAGTCTTCCCAACATTTATATTGGTCCATTACTTACATATGCAAAATATCCTCCAAAATATGGTTTGTTCTCTCTATTTGTCCATTTGTCTTAGCGTGATAACATGTACTGAAATTTAGCTACATTCCCAAGGTTTCTTGGAAACTGGTCCAAAACCATCCTATAAACATCGATCCTCGATCGGATATGATTCTTTTTGGTACATTGTGTAACCTCACAATTTCACTGACAAATACTCTAGATATATCTGGCACCTGATACGTCGTATGCACTAGAATAAAGTGTGCGCTCTTTGTCAGAGTGTCAATTACCACAAAAATCAAGCCGTGTCTCCTTGTCGTCAGTGGAAATTCAACAATGAAATCCATCGAAGTGACTTCCCATTTCAATTCAGGAATAACATGTGGTTGTAACAATCTTGTTGGATGTCTATGTTCAACCTTCACTTGTTGACATTCTAAACATCTCACCACATAACCAACTATGTATGTTTTCATTTCCCTCAAGAACAATAAAGGCTTAAGGTCTACCTTCATCTTTGTGATTCCCAGATGAGCCATGTACACTGCTCAATGAGCTTCATTCAAGATCAAACTTCTTAATTCGTTATTAGGTAGTACGTAAATTCTTCCGTTAAATCTCAACAATCCATCATTGTCTAAAGAATAACCTTCAAACTTCGGTACCATCATGGTATTTCATCCAATATTATCCTTAACTTATTTATACCAATCATCGTCTATCTGTAAAGTTATAATCCTTTCTTGAAGATTTGTCTTAAGGGGTATTACCGAGAATATGTGTGGTCTTCGACTCAATGCATCTGCCACTCTATTCACTATTTATTTAATGTAAGTAATCTCAAAGTCGTATTCGCTAAGTAATTCTGACCAATGTCTCTGTCGCGTGTTCAAGTCACTCTCCGTAAATATATGTTGCAATCCATAGTGATCTATATTTAATTCAAATTTTCATCCAATCAGATAATTTCTACAAACTTTCAAGGAATATACAATTGCTAATAACTCCAAGTCATGTGTTGCATAGTTCTCTTCATGCCTTTTCAATTTCCTTGAAATGTAAGAGATCACTCGTACATGTTGCATCAAAACTCTACCTAAACCTTCCTTGGATGCGTCTGTGCATACCAAGAATTCCTTGTCTATGTCGGGGACTTTCAATATTGGTGTTGTCGTCAACAACTCTTTAAGATTTTCAAATGCTTCCGCACATTTCTTTGTCCAAACAAACTTCTTGTTTTTATTTTGAAATTCCATGATTGGATTTGTTATTTTCAAAAAAGCTTTGATGAACTATCGGTAATATCCTGCTAAACCCATAAAGCTACATACTTCGTGTACATTTTTCGGTGTTGGATATTCCATAATAGCCTCTACTTTCATTGGATCCACATTGATACCTTCACGAGATGTGATATGTCCTAAGTATTGAATCTTTGATTGGTAAAAAGAACATTTTGATAGTTTCACGTACAATTTGTTTTCTCGTAGACAATGTAGGACCAATCTTAAATGTTCGTCATGCTCTTCTTTCATTTGAGAATAAATCACTATGTTATCAATAAATACTTGAACAAACTTGTCCAAGTATTCATGGAACACCCCATTCATCAAACTCATGAATACCCCTGGGGCGTTCGTCAATCCGAACGGTAAAATTGTAAACTCATAGTGTATGAATTTCATCTTAAATGCGATCTTAGGGATACATTATTCCTTAATCCGTAATTGATGATATCCTGATCTCAAATAAATCTTAGAAAACATTGTCGCTCCCTTCATTTGGTCAAACAAATCATCTATTCTTGGAAACATATAATAGTTCTTTATTGTTGCTTTGTTCAATTAATGATAGTAAATGCAAAGTCTCCACGATCCATCCTTCTTTCTCACGAAAATAACTGGCGCACCCCAAGGTGAAACACTTGGACGTATAAGTCTCAAGTCCGACAATTCCTTCAATTGCATTTTCAACTACTATAATTCAGGAGTTGACATCCGATACGACATTCTCGCTATCGACTCAGTTCCAGGCTTCAAGTCTATTGTAAACTCCAACTCTCTTTTGGGCAGTAAACTTGGTAACTCTTCTGGAAACATGTCTGCAAACTCTTGCATTACAGGAAGGTTTTCTTATGCAAGAGCATCGTTAGAAAACACATGTGGAGAGACAACTCGGTGCCTCAGCATGCCTTTGAATCATTTCGGAATATGAAACACTGGCGTTTCCTGCAAATCTTTCTTGAACTAATTGAAAACTAAAGAAGATCAAAACGCTTGGGAGCAAATGATCACGAGTGATTTGGGAGTTTCACTCCTAGACTTTAATGTAATGGAACTAAGGGGTAGTTAGCTTATTTCGATAATAGAAGTAGTCATAGGGGACCCTAGGAACCTTTTTTTATATGCAGATGCATTGTATGCTCGAATGAGGTTGCTAGAGATTAGGTTACTGAATAGGAGGTAGCTGCAAGTTAGTTATAAATCCTCAGAGGAGGAGTAGGAGAGAAATAAATGAGACTCTGTTGTAGTCCAGTCTATGTACACATTTGTAATTAGACATTCATCTTAATACAAAGAAAAATAGTTTTTCCTGCACATGGTGTGTTTATGGGTTATCTGTATTATGTGAATGTTATCTGTGTGTTTATGCATGTTATAGATGCATGTGATAGGTTTCGTCTACAGTAGGAAGATAGAATTATCTTTCTTAGTTGAGGTTGTTATATTGTTCTGGGTTCTTTAGGCTATGCAAGCAGTGCACAACATAACATTGGAGGTTATGTAGCCAGCACAAGGAGTGCACATATGAACTCTGTTGATAAAAAAAGAACGTTCCAGGAGGGCACACCGGAGCAATCACAAAACTCAAGAGGAACCTTAAGGTTATTGAATAGCTTGGAGGAGAAACTATGTAGAGAAAGCACAAAGAGACAGAGTCACTGAGAACTTTGTAGATCTTTGACAGGTGGGCATCGAGCAGGTGCAAGTGTGAATAAGGAGAACTCTCAGTCAAATTACAAGAGAGGTGTATCAAAGGAAGATACTCATAGAGTTACTAAACACTCTGGAAGAAGGAGATCTGCAAGGTGTGCATCGAGCAAGAGGTTGCCGAGAGGGCACAAAGTTTTCCTTTGAAAGGAAGTGGAAGGGTTGAGACCCTTTTGGATTTCTGAGTCAGTTTTAATCTCAGAAGAGATAACACAAGGAGTGTGTAGGAGACAGACTTATTCCAAATCCTAAATCTCAGAAGAGATAAAGTTTTCAAAAGTGAAGATGAGACCCAAGATAGTCAAGTTTGCAGGAGAAAGTTCAAGGGTCGAAGATTTTCAACACTAATAAATTCTTCCAAATCGGAATAAATCTAAATCTCAGGAGGAGGAGCGACAACAACCATTAGATTAGATATGGGAAGGAATCTGGACCATTGAATCCACGTTCAAACACCAAAGGAATGCGCGAGGGGAAGAAATAGATCCCAGCCGTAGGATTTGAGTGCAGAGGATCGACAGTCGTCCGATCCAGGTAAAGTGCATGGGCCTTAACCCTTTGTGTGCAAAAGAGAGAGAACTTGCCAAAAGTCTCAAAGTGATTAGGGACCATCCATCATCCAGGGTGATAGGTGGCGAAATATCTGAGACTCCAGAGCGAAAGTACTTCGGAAGTTATCGGATAAGCAGAGGGCGAAATCTTTGAAGAACTGAAGGCCAAAATAGATCCAGGCCGTTGGTCACGAGGAGACACACGTCAACACATGTAAGTTTTCGGGTGAAAGCACTCCAAGAGTAATGACTATGCAGGAGTTGAAACTCCTGAAGCCCGAAGAGTCGAAGCGGATAGAGGTCGTCAGATCAAGGGGGAGACACGCATCAAGTGATCGTGTATTTCAGGTGAAAGCACTTCGGGAGGAACGAGAGCGTAGGAGTTGAAATTTATGAAGCTCGAAGAGCCGAAGAAAATTTATACCGTCAAATCCAAAAGGACACACGTCGACAGATCGCGAACTCTAGGAGGAAGCGAAGGTGGAGTGTTGAAAATCTCGAAGCCTGAATAGTCGAGGTAGCTGGGAGCCGTCAATCTGTTGGAGGACATGCGTCGTTATATTGTGGACTCCCTGGTAAAATAATCCAGGAGAAGCAGAGTGTGGAGAATTTGAGAGTTGAAAACTCTGAAGCCCATATGGCCGAAGCAAATCACGACCGTTGATTTGAAAGAGACACACGTCGATAGATCGTAAGGATTTGAGAATGTGTGATCCAGAGAGAAGTAAGGAAATGAGGCATATTTGAGACATTTTTTTTCTAGGGACAGGTGTCAACAAATCTTCCACTTCAAAAGATCTCCATTTCAGAGGGAAAGAGTTGAGAGTTGAAACTCTCGAAGCCCGAAAGGTGAAATCAATCATAGCCATTGATTTGAAAGGGACATGCGTCGATAGATCAAGGATATCTAGGAGAGCACGAGGAAGGAAGTTAGAGGACATATTGTAGTCGTTGATCAAGAGGCATCACCCGAGATTGAAGATCAATGGTCATGCTTGATTGCGGGGCTAGAAAGTGCTTAGACATTAAAAATATGAGAGCAGGCCACAATTGAAACCATGTTATTGGAAAAGGGATACGTTGCAGCTGGAGGTATTGTGGGGAGAAAAGTGGTGTGGTTTCAAACCAATTTTGAGCGCTCTAAAATTGCGTATTTACATGAGATCATAGCCCAAGGTCACATGTAGGAAGGGGTCTAACAGAAGGGGCTAGCACCTGAGTATTTAAAGTGCCAAGAGCGCTCAAGAAAGGGCCCATGGGTTTGACAGAGCCTACACTTTCAAGGAAAGAGGACCTGTGTAGATTTATTGGGGTCTAATAAAGGATCGAAGAGTCAATCCAACTCCTTAATTTGAACGATCCTAGACCTGGAGGTCGCGCAACCCTGAGGGGAGAAGGGGGGTCTACATCATTTTCTAATCCTTCTGCCTCACCCTTTTCATTTAGTGTTAAGATTGCATAAAGATTACACCCTTTGGGCATTCTCTTCTGTAGCTATAGGGAAGAAATAAATCTCAAGGACACCCCTGGTTCCTTCCTTCAATCACTCTACTTTGTCCCAATTCATCTGTCAAATTTAACCATTTCATCTTACAGTTAAGTATCACATCATGTGATTCTAGTCAGTCCATACCAATCACTATGTCATAAGATTCTAAGATTGTGACATAGAGATCTACCTTTGTTACAAAGTCTCCCAAGTTATTTCTATAGTCCGTAACTTTTCCTCCAACTTTTTGTTTGGCACCAGATTCCATTTCTATGTATCTAAACTTTTCTTGATCGATTTCCTTTACCTTAATTCTCTTTAGCATTGTACTAGAGAAAAAGTTCTCTATAGCACCTAAATCTATCAAAATACTAAAATTTTGGTTGGCGATTGTACCTGACGTCTCGAGCACAGTGGACCAGTGCTCGGCATGGCGGTTGTTCACCACTGCATGTATCTTGTGGGCCTTGCCCAAATCTCCAACTGTAGTGGGTCCTGATGATTCAGACACTTTGTCCTTATCAATTAGATAATATCATTGTTAATGTGTCTCTCCACATGTCCAACATCTAGTCTTCGGTCCTGTACTCATGGTCCCTGAAGTAGAAGTTGGCAGCCTAGCAGTCTGTGATCTTGGTATGTTTTGTTAAACTGGCCTAAAATGTTGTTCTTGTTGTGGACGATGCTGGTGCTATTGTTGTGGTCCTCTGTAAGGAGTTCTCTGCTGAGGAGTCTATTGTCATGGTGTCGTAAACATAGTTTCTATGGACGTATCTTGATGCCCTGAAGTATGTCCAGTTGGTGTCTGATGCTGCTACGCTCCTGATGTCGCATATCGAGTTGGTCTAGAAGGAGTCCTGCCCTGACCCCGACCATTCAGTTCTTCCTCAACTATGAGGGCCTTTTGAACTGCATCGTGCAATGTTTGAGGAATTAGGATCCTTACCTTCGCATGAATGTTGAATTTAAGGATGACTACAAACTTGTAACATCCCCAACATCCAACTGGGCTATGCCACATAAAAAATTTCGAACTGTATGCAAATTAAAACATATACACACAAAAAACATTACGTAACTTTATATATAAAACTTAAAATAGACAATTACATTTTGTAAATGCACATGTTCATAGGGAAATAATAGTAAACATATACATGCATCATAGACAGGCAATACCCATAAATATAAATACAGGTATAAACCACACACAGGAAAATCCCATAGAAATAAACACACAAATAATAATGCAAGATGTAATTTAGCACATAATTGACACTTATATTGGAAACAATATCACCAACTACGGGTAGACCTTCCACGAACCTCCTAGCCTTAGACCATGCTGCTCATCACTCTCAGTTGTGGGTCACCCTCGAGCTGGGACTAAACTCCAGCCGAGTAAAGGGGTTCCTAACCAGGATAATGTATCTCAGACAACAAGAAAGACTCTGTCACAGGTACCAACTCAAACTAATAGCCTACAATCCCTCATTCCCCACATGCATGTCCCACCCCAGGAAGTGTTCCCCTTCTCTGCTCAATATTCCTTCGACTGCCCCACTTCCCTTCCAGGGCTTCAACAATAGGCTAGACAGGAAGTCTCAGAGCCCTGTAGCTACAATTTTCCATCTTCAGTAAATCAATTCCCAACAATTCTCTCACCTAAAGATAAATTTCTCATGGGACTGACAACATGCCTCTTCAGTATCCCACGTGCCTAACAACCCACTTCTTCAGTCTAGCTCCCAAGCTAACTAGGTACAGGTATACGTATGGGTATGGGTACAGGTACAATGATAGTAATATAAAGGTACAGAGGACAACTGAATGAGTGAGTGAATGATGATGGAATGAATGAATGGGAAAATGAACTAAGTCCATACTATATGCATGTTCCCAACTTGACACTTGTCATGTTGAGAGCTACTTTGTTCCACTTGTCCCCATCCTTAGAACTTAGGATAAAATAATTATCCATACTTTATACTTTAAGGAATATTAATATAATATTCCCTTTTTGGCTTAAGCTCCCTAGCTTAGTCCTTTTCCTTAACTTTTATCCCCCACTTTCCCTAAATAGTGGAGTTTAGTCCCCCATACTCTTTTATCGTGGTCGATCTACACGCAGTGATGTATTATATTAATGATATGACATATACAAAAATAGGCTCACTGGCCTAATTCAATACATAAGCTTCCTAGCTTATAATAACTGGTTCACCATCCTATACAACACAACATATACACAAAGGATCCCTGGCCTCAAAATCACACACACTTAAATTTTTTGCGTGCGATATCCTGAAATGTGCACACTTCATCATTTTAGTGCATAATACATGTGCGCACTATGCCATTGAAGGTGCATACAAAAATGATATCAAACATCTCACTAACTTAAGTACATTTTCATTTACATTTACAGTTCGGGTTCGGCCTAGGGGTATTACAATCCCCTTCCCTTATTTATGCACTGTCCTCAGTTCATTATGTACACATATACAACCAAAATTTCAAAAATCCTAAAAAATATGCAAGAATTTTGCCTGCATACCATCTTCATGCTCCCAAGTTGCGTCCTGGGGATCGTACCAGATCCATTGGACCTTTACAAGCCCTATGGATCGATTTCGGATCTGTTTGATTTTCCGTTCTAGAATGCATACCAGATGTACTTGGAAAGCACCTTCTTGCTCCACCTGAATCACATTCCAATCAATAACATGATTATCATGAGGTATATATTTCTTAATCAATGATACATGAAATACATTATGAATGGTCATTGATGTAGGAAAGACAAGCAGGTATGCTATAGGCCCAATCCTCTCTAGGATTTCAAATGGCCCACAATAGCGAGCTGCCAACTTTGAAAAATTTCCCAACTCAGGGAACTTCTGTTGGCCTTCACTTTCAAGAATACATGGTCCCCCACTTTAAATTCCCTCTGCATTCTATCCTTATTAGCATAGATTTTCTTCCTGTCTTGGGAAACCTTTAAGTTTTGTTTTATTTTCAACATTTTATCCTCCATTTCCCTGAGTAAATATGGCGCAACCATTTCTCTATCTGCTGGGTTATCCCATCTTACCGTTGTGTTTCACCTTCTACCATAAAATGCCTCGAATGAGATCATATTTAGAGATGTTTGGTACCCATTGTTATAAGAAAATTCTACTAAGTGTAGGTAGTCTTCCCATTTTGATAGTTTATCCATCACATACATCCTCAATATATCCTCAATCACTTGATTCACCCTCTCTTTTTGTCCATTTGATTCTGGATGATAAGCTGTACTAAAATTCAAATTTGTTCCAAATCCATTAAATAATCCCTTCCAAAAATTTGAGGTAAATTTTGGATCTTTCTGCCCCCGGGGGGGGCAGCTCAATTGGCAAGTGCCATGAAAATGAAGTTCCATGAGGTTTCGAGTTCAATTCCCCCCGACTTACCTTGTGTGCTGCGTAAGGGGCATCGTGGGCACACCTGGAGGTTATAGTGGTAGCAGTTGGATAACACGACCACGTGCCCAACTAGTTGCTGATTCCTCCAGACAAAAAAAAATAAAAAAAATTAAAAATAAATGGATCTTTCAGACACAATTTTCTTGATTATACCATGTAATCAAACAATTTCTCTCATGTAAACATCAACAATGTTGGTTGCCTTGTGAGTGAGCTTTACTAGAATAAAATGGGTAGCTTTAGTAAACTTATCCACCACTACCATGATAGAATCATGTTGCTTGTTTGTTTTGGGCAGTTTGGTGATGAAATCTATTGTTACAACTTTAGATTTTGACTCAGGAATGGGTAATGGCTATACAAAACCAGCTGGGTGTCTATGCTTAGCCTTTACCTTTTGACACTCCAAACATTTGTCAATAAAATCAACAACTTCTTTCTTCATGCCTGGAAAATAATATTGGCTCTTGACAATTGCAATAGTTTTCTGATAACCTGGGTGCCCATCATAAGGTACATTATGCATTTCTCTCAATATCATATTTTTCAATTCCTGGTAATTTGGTACATAAATGTTTCCTTTGTATATGAGAATTTCATCATTTTCTATTTTACAGTCTTCAAGTGTTGTTCATGCTCTTCCTCTGACTTAGAATATATAATAATCTCATCTAAAAATACAATGACAAACGTATCTAAGTATTTTATGAAAATACCATTCATTAAACACATGAAGACAATTGGTGCATTTGATAACCCAAATGGCACCATTATGAACTCATAATGACTATACCTTTTTCTTAAAGAAGTCTTATTGATGTCTTCTTCTTTAATTCTTAGTTGATGATAACTTGACCTAATATCAATCTTGGAGAATATTTTTGCATATTTCAGCTGATCAAAGAGGTCATCGATCCTTGGCAAAGGATACTCATTCTTCATAGTTACCTTGTTCAGCTGCCTAAATTCAATGCAAAGTCTCAATGTCCCATCCTTCTTCTTCACAAATAAAATTGGGGCACCCCAAGGTGACACACTTGGGTGTATATACCCCTTCTTCGGGAGCTCTTCAAGTTGCATTTGCAACTTCTTCAATTCTGGTGTGCTCATCCTGTAGGGAGTCTTGGATATTGGAGCTGCTCCAGCATCAAATTTATGGGGAAATCAATGTCTCTTTTAGGGGTTAATCCTAGTATTTCCTTAAACGCATATTCAAATTCTTTTAGGACTTCACAATCTTCAATATTTGACACTCTATCTTTATGTGTCTCTTCCATATGTGTTGCAAATATTTGACACCCTTTTCAGTAAAATTTCTTAAGTTGCAATGCTGAAATTTCTCTAATGGTTACTGCCCTGGGAATTCCCTGCACTGTCCTTAGGTTCTCATTCTCATCCAAGAAAGAAAATTCCTTGTTATGACAGTCTAGGATAGCATGATGTTGTCCCAACCAATCCATCCCAATTAGATAATCATAGGAACCTAAAGGAAATATGTTCAAATCTTCCCTCGTATTCAGTCCATTCATGTCCATAAGACATGACTTAACCATATCATTAACTTTTCTTTTGGCTTCGGTAGCCAGCTGCACCAACAAAAAAATTCCATGCTTTCTTCTTGGAAAATGCAAACTTTCCACCATCTTAGGATCTATATAACTATGACTAGCTCCTGAATCAATTAAAATAGCAATGGTTTGGTTGCTGATCATACCTTCCACTTCAATCATATGTGATTGATACTCTGCTTGCTTATTTTCCAGGGCTACATAGATCCTTGGCACATTTCTTTCCATGTCCTCCAATGTGTCATCTTGTTGTACATTGTGAACAATTCTCACTTTTTCACCTCTGTGAGGACAATTTCTATACATATGATCTCCTTTACAAGCCCAACATTGAATAGGTGGTTGCCTTGGCCTTTGACCCTCTATCTCAATCGTTATGGGTTCTCTAGAATTTGGTTGTCCCTGAAGATTATTTCTAAAGAATGGTGGCTTAGTCCCCTTCTTCCTCTGATCCATATTGAATTTCTTTTTATCTTCCCAAGCTTTTTGGAAAGTTGGCCTTGATTTTTGTTGATCATATAGGCATTTAGATCGCCTTATGGTCTCCTCCAATGTATTGGGATCATCATATTATATTTTGTCACTGATGAATGATGGCAATCAACTCAAATAACTGTGAATCTTAATTGTCTCATCCTTGATGAAATAAACATACTTCAATAGTTCTAAAAACCTTCTTTCATATTCATTTATGGTCATACTCCCAATCTTGAGTTCAAAGAACTCTTTCATTTTCTTGTCATAGTATCTCTTAGTCAAATATTTATTTTCAAAATATTTCTTGAATTCCTTCCAAGTAACATTTTTCTCTTTAATGTGTTGCACCTGCACAAAGTTGAACCCACCACATAGATTCCTTTCCCTTGAGTTGATATATGAAAATTCTTCCTTCTTCATGAGAAGAAAAATTATGCAATTGAAAAGAATTTCTCATACCCAACAACCATGTCTCTGCATATTCATCCTTCTTGTGCTCACCATCAAATGTAAGATGTTTGATTTTGTTCATTTCTCATCATATCTCATCCACCCCGGACCCCTTATGCTTCCTAACAGGGGATGGAATTGATTTTATATTTTCTCTCTTAATGGAATGCCTTGGGGAGTGACGATGATGTCTACTAACACTTATTGTTATTATTTTCTCATCAAGAGACCCGTGACTTCCTAATTTGCTTGAGCCACTCTCCTTATCCAATTTATTTTCTATTATGTTCAAGATCTGTGTTAACTTCATGTTGAATTCCTCATGCTTATCCTTGGCTTTCATAAGCATTTAATTATTATCCTTATGTCTTTGTACACCCTTCTACAAATTTTTAATGGTCTCTACCATATTCATGTTTTCATCCCTTCCTTCTCCATGTCCATTGGAGTTTGTTCCTTCAATACCCATATGGAAATCCATCCCTCTGATCTCATCTTCCTGGTTGTAAGCCCCCTGTGCATCTTCCATTCCTATGCACTTTTTTCTGGTCCTGATCTAATCTAGTCATTGTTAACTCTGCAAAATGTGAAGCCAACAAAACTTTGTCAAGCTAACTGTTTCAATAATTTCATGAAAATATGAACCATTTGGTTCAATAATGCATCAGAATTTTTGCTTCTGATATCCTGAAAATTGAATGTCTAGATAAATTTCTTTGGTGAATAATTATATCCTATTTTCCAAGGCCTTTCCAATGCCTGCTTCCATGCTCAATTATGAGTCTTGAGCGTAAAGTTATGGTTATTTGAAAATTGTCCATTTATTTTTCTATTCACCCTTCAACTTGGTGCAATCCTGCGTTATAATTATGCATTTTTGCACCTACTCCATTGGATTTTTACTAGGAGATCAATTTTTTTTCTTCATATACATAGTTTGGACAGTCTGTCCAAGTTTCACCTCTTTCTAGATTCTGGGCTGCTAGTTACAACCTGCTGAAGTTCTAGGCCAATTAGTGTTTTTGATCTGGAATGCTACAGGTACCTTCTTTGCCATATTAAACATTTTTGACATGCCCATAATTTTAATTAAGCTCTAGGAATATTTTCTATGGTTCAATAAATTTTCATAGACTGCTCATGTTTCTCAATCTGATTTCAGAGCAGAAAGTTATGGCCCTTCGAAGTTAGTTGGGTCTTACAATTTACCCTCCACTGTTTGTCTTGTAACTTCCTCATAAAATATTTGTTTGACTAATGATTTACACCATTAAAAATATCTCTCTGGGATCTTTCATTTGGGCTACAGAGACATAATGTACCTTGGTACACTCTATTCTCGAGGTTTTTGACTAGCTAAAAACGTTGTTTAGGGACTCAAAAACGCGTTGCAAAAAGACGACCTTCAAATAATATAAAATGTCACAGAAATTCATTGGTTTTATGTTGTTGTGCACCATCCAATTGACTTCGTGTGCATAAATTTGAACCTGTACACCCATATTTAGCATGTTCAACAACACCATAAGGTAGTGCATGCTCTGCGCACCTATAACCAATGTGGATTACTTCTCCGTTGCGCCAATAATTGGTGCACACTACTTTTGTGTTGCACGCCAATATCCACTACGCACAATTTTGGCCCATGCACTAATAATTGTTGTGTGCAATTTTTGTGTCGCACGCTAATATTCTGTGCACATTTCACTCTATGCGTTATACCATACCAAAGTTTAGTACACACCCACCGCACACTAGTACTCTATGCACACCATTAATTAAATTGTCGCATGGCAACATATACCTACGTTGTAGGCGCACCAACAAAATTCCTCTGCGCTCTGTCAATACTACACACATCATGCATGCCATTATTATGCTTGCGCACACCGCGCACGCCAGTATTATGCATGCGCCACTCAATTTGCAGCATGCAATGCTAAATTTAGTGCGTGCATCTACACACCGTTATTTTTCGTGCATTACCACTCTGCACTGTGCAACGCCAATTTTAAGTGCGCAGACCCCCGTGCCAATATTTTTCGTGCATTACCACTTTGCACCGCGCAACACCAAATTTAAGTGTGCACACCCGCGTGCCAATATTTTCCATGCAATTCCACTCTGCATCGCACAACGCCAAATTTTTCTACATATCATAAGCTTTTCACTGTGCATCATGCATTTTTAGTACGCACACCAGCACACATTCCTTTTTATGTGCATCAATTCCTCGTGAATTTCGCTGCATAAATTGGGTTGTTGCCAAAACAATTTCCCAATTTTCACCATAGACATTCCGCAACTATGAAATTTGTTCAATTTCACCTCGAGAACACCAATTCAACCTCTACAACAAAAAATCGTTGTTGGTTGACATTTTTGGAACGATTTTTTCCCAAACTCAATTCACGAATTGAGAATTTTAATCAAATAATCTCTCCATCTGTCATGGATTCCCTATAACTTCATATTCGATCAATTCCAGGTTTGAATGTGCAAGAAAAAATATTAAATTAATATTATCTCACTACTTGGCCAAATTTCTCAATTTTCCTATGAATTTAACAAGAGAAATTGGGGCTTTTACCCAATTCCATGCAATTGCTTCTAATTTTTACCATGGATGCTTTGTAACTTGAAATATGGCCACTTTGAAATAATTCTCTGTGAAATTTCGTTTCAATTCCACTTGCTCAACCCATCCAAGCTCAGTGTTGAAGACTGGAGCTCTGATACCATATTGTAACATCCCCATCATCCAACTGGGCTATGCCATGTAAATATTTTCGAACTGTATGCAAATAAAACTTAAAACATAAAATTACATTTTTTAAATGCACATACTCATACAAAAATAACTGTAAACATATACATGCAACATAGATAGTAAATACCCATAAATATAAAAACAAGTATAAACCACATAGAAGAAAAACCCATAGAAATAAACACATAAATAATAATGTAGCATGTAATTTAACACACAATTGACACTTATCTTGGTAAGAATATCACCAACTACATGCAGACCTTCCACGAACCTCCTAGCCTTAGACTGTAAATTCTAACCTTGTACAATATCTACCGCTAACTGATATTCAAAAAAGAACAAAAAAGATACAATGGCAAATACAAACATTACACAGAGATTTTTCACCTGGAAACCCAAACCGGGAAAACCAACATATATTATATTGATACACATTGTTTTTACATTGTTTACAATACAATATACATATAGGAGCCAGCGGCATCCAAAACCCTAACCCAGTGACCTGGATTAGTCCAAAACCCTAATTCCTTAACCGGAACTAGAAAACCATCTGCAAAAAACCATGTGCCGAAAACCACCTAATATCATGTGGTCCCGAAAATATGTCGTCCCGGAAATATGTCGGCCCGAAAAAAAAAAATTCGGGGGCGCTGCCCCCAAACCCCCGCGCGGGGGCTTTGCCCCCTTGCACCCCCCTGCGCGCCCAATGCAGGCGCTCAAACACTACTACTTGTGCAAAGAATATAACACATACCCAACATTCTCCCACTTGTTGTTTTCTTTGCACACATGGGGTTACAGGGTTACATAGTCAACAATCCAGGGCAACAATTCCCATGGATTCTCTACACCAAGAGAACTTCTCAGTGCTCATAGATTTTGTTAATGAATTTGCAACATTCTTCAAAGTGTCCACCTTCATCAGTGATACTTTCTTTTCTTCAATCATGTCTCTCACAAAGTGATATTGAACATCAATGTGCTTTGTCTTTGAATGATAAGC
>ML779886.1:378150-424021 GCA_009831015.1 Picea engelmannii | reverse complement strand
TGAAATAGATTCCTCCATGTAGTTCATCTAACAATTCATCAATGACGGGAATGGGAAACTTATCTTTAATAGTGATCTTGTTGAGCTCTCTATAATCTGGACACATATGCCATGAGCTATCTTTCTTGAATACCATTACCACTAGTGAAGAGTAAGAACTTTGGCTAGGTCTAATAATGCCATCCTCTAACATTTCTTCAACCATGTGCTCAATTTCACTCTTCTGGGCATAAGGGTATATATATGGCCTGATGTTAGGAGGAACACTCCCAGGAATTAGGTGAATTTCATGATCATGATTTCGAGTTGGTGGAAGACCTTTGGGAATATCTTCAAATACTTTGGAATGCTTATCAATGATCCCTTGGAGATCTTGAGGAATAGAAGGCTTATATGTTTGAACATCTAGTGAGCATAGTTGTGCAATAATGCCTCGATGCCCCTTTTTCAATAATTTTGTCATGCAATAGAGCTTATCACCTTACCAGGTTTCCCTGTGATACCTCTTAACTCAATTTCTTTTCCTTCCAATGAAAATTTCATGAAAAGTTATTGAAAATTGAAATCCATTGTTCCTAATGATTGTAACCATTGGATTCCTAGTACAACATCAACACCACCCATGGGTATAGCAATCATTAGACTATTCATTACATATTCCCCCATAGTAAGATTGATCTTATTGCATTTTCCTAGGCAATTGATAGTTCCTCCATCTACAATCATTACTTGAGACTCTGGTGCTGGATACAAAAAGCAATTGAGAGCTTTGGCTAATTTATAGTGAATGAAATTATGAGTACTGCCATAATCAATTAGGACTATTACCTTTTTCTTTTTGATGTATCCTTCGATATTGAGGATTTGAGGAGTGCTAATTCCAACCAATGCATTACACGATATCGTGGGAGTCAACTCTTCATACGAAATTGCTTCTACATTTTTATCTTGAGATGGGTCTTGTTCTTGTTGTTCTTCCTCTTCACAATCTATGTAGAATAATTTATTCTCACCACACTTATGTCCCTTACTGTACTTGTTGTCACAATTAAAGCATAAAACTTTTTCTTTTATTTCCTCCAATTGTTGAGGTGTCAACCTTGTAGGTTGAGGTGTTTTAGAAGAAGGAGAATTATTCTCTCTATAGATGTTAGGATTGGTCCTTCTAGTAGCCATAGCCATATTTTTACTTTCAACATTTCCTACCACCTTAAATGCATTCTCCAATGTTTTGGGTTCCCAAAAGCGAACCTCATGTTGAATGTTATCCTTTAAAGTTCCTATGAATACATCAATCAAGTGCTCATCTGGAATATCTGTTACCTTTATATTCAATCTTTGGAATTTCTCAATGTGCTCGGTAACTGAACCCTTTTGCTTGAGATTTATCAATTGGCTAAAGAAGGTATTGATCCTTGTATCCTCATAGTGTGCTATCATTTCTTCCATGAAAATTGTCCAAGTGATGAGTGATTTGCGAGAACAAATCCACCGATACCATACAAATTGATTGGGTTATAAATATAAAGAAGAATTTCGTACCTTTTGTGTATGTGGCACATTATGTAGATCAAATAATTTCTCCATCTGAAGTATCCATGTGATTGGGTCCTTGCCATCAAACTTCCTCATATCGATCTTAGGAACGTGGTTGGTTTTCAACCCAAAGTTGGAGTTTCTCCATTCTTGATTTACCTTCCTTGTGTCCTCATCATGAATTTCATGGGATACATTTTCAATTTCAGGTGTCCTCTCTATTAGGAAGTTTTTCAATCCTTCCATGATCTCCCCTTTTAAACCATCCATCTTAGTATCCAACTTAGCTTCCATTGAATCCATCATCTCTTGTAGTTCATCTTTGGTTACTGTCTTCTTTTGTAAATAATTTATGTCCCTATGCATTTCTTCACCTTCATCAAGAGTCCAAGTAGGATTGTCTGGAGGCTTATTTGGTGTAGAATTTCCCTTTTTTGGTGGCATGTTGGCTAAGTATCACTTTAAACCTTGATTTTGAGGTGGTTCTGCTAGACAATCTTCCTTTTATTGTATATCCAAAATTTAGGATCTTCTAAGTATGAAATTTTATTTTTTGTAGGTATCTAATATTTCTTCTCTTCAATGCCACAGGTCTGATAAAAATTGGATGTGCCAAGTCGAATTTATGGTAACTTCCCTGCAACTTGCTGATGTTTTTCCTTTCCAAGAGATCTCACTTTTATAGCATTCCCTACAAAAAATAATTGATATAAACTTATGAAAATCGTACTTGAACTACTATGGGATGTCCACTATCCAATGCAATAGGTCTCACTCAATTTGGATACTCTAGGAAGAATTTATGATTGTTTTACTTGGAACACCTACTTGAGACTAGTCAGTAGGACTAGTCAGATACCCTATATTCTACAGGGTGTATCTACAAATTTAAGATGCCCCAGAAGCTGAAATTGCTACCACAGATACCTTTCTAATTTCTGAGAATATCCTCTAGATTTTAGGGTCTGAAACGTAACAAATTTTTTTTTATAGCGAAAATTATGCAATGACTCAATTCAGGATGATTCCAGAACCCTATCTTACAAAGGCTATATCTCTGAACGTATAAGGCCTCATGAGATGAAATTTTAACCCAATGTACCTTTATCTTTCTGCTAAATATCCTCCAATTCGTTCCTTCTGAATCGTTGCAAAAAACAAGTTATAGAAAAAATTCCACAGTGTCTCAGATGTAGCAGCGAAACCCCAAGACCTTGAGCTCTGATACCATATGTTAAGAACCAAATATCAATATAGCATAGAAAAACCTCAGAATAAGTAATCAGCACCTTGAAAAATAGATAATTTCAGATAATAAGCCTCTTCAAGGGGGAAACCTCCTTTTACCCCACATAAATGTTCAAGTACAAGATGATTCCAAATGAAAATGTCTCCTTGATATATATAGGAGACTAGGAGGTATAATTACAACTAATGGAATAAAGCCAACATAAATAAAATAACATTACTAATGTAATATGCCCCAATTAAGGGGTAATGAGCCAATAATAGGGCTTAACAAAATCAAATACATGTGTGGCTTCCAACAATGGTGACGTACTGGGTGAAACAGTTATCTCTGCATCACCAGAGAGTTCATGTTAGGACTAATCAAAATAAAAAAATTAAAGAACAATCAACAGCAAATCAAGCATCTTGATCAAAATAAAAAAAAGCACACAATCTAGCATCAGATGTGTCTCTTTCCAAATGAAAATCGGTGACAAGTTTTAATTACGAGCAAGACGACGTTTAGGCAAATGACTCCAATACTGTTGACGGGGCCACTGTTGCTAGAAGACGTCCATAGCCTTGGCAGGGATGTCAATTAACCCACTCTAACACCTCTATCTTGTCCAAGAAACATCAATTCAATATGAAGGACATTTTTTGATTAATACAAAAAAGTTATACCTAATAAGTTTCTCAAACCCGACATTTCTTCGTTGCCAGCAGGTCTGTTCAGTACCCCGGTGAAGTTGCCTTGGCATCATGTATGCATTTAACTGCTGCCTGCAGACCTGTTTAGTATCTCGGTGGGTTTACAAAAACTTCCCACACTTTGTAGTTCTTTCATCTCTCTAGAAGTTATTTTAGAATTAGACATAAACTTTATGATCTTCAGGAGAGCTGGGTGATGCTGAAAATTTCAGACTTCGAACAACTTTATATTTTTCAATTTAAATTCTCGTTTGACAACCTTCATCATGATCTGAACTCATTTTTCTGATAAGAAACTTTTTGAGGACAAGAAGGCATACTTGAGTTGTTTTATTTAAAAAACAAGGACAACGTAAAGAGGTTTAATGATGATTGTATCTTCTCGTGATTATAAAGTGAAACCAGGAAGACTATTTTGAACAAAAAGTTTCCTTTACTAGTCTGAGTTTTAACAATTTACAACACTGATGACCTTGAATGTTACCTTATGATGAGACATTCTAGTTTCCTTTCATGAAATAATGGTGACACAAAAATAAATTTATTCAGAAAACAGTGAAAACAGGCAAAATGAAAAGAACCAAAATAAAAAAAACAACAAGAAAATTTAAAAAGAAAAATATGTACAAAGGTGAATCTGGAATCATCACACGAAATATTTTTTGAGAGCTTAAAAGAAAACAGAAAAATCCTCGTTAATATGAGTGCATTCCTACTCGTGGCACCTTGGGTCAGGGTTGAGTCGATAGTTCAAATTTTTACTTATCTCCTTACTTTCCATTTAAAATTATCATAATAATATTGTGGTTTTGAAAAGAAATATTCAACGAAAAGCAGAAAGAAAAGGATCAAGCGGAATTCCCTGACAACAGTCATATTATGGTTCTCTTGATGCACCCACTTGTGTAATTTAACTACATTATTACAAAAAGAAACAGTGAGAAATAAAGATAAAAGAAAACATGCTCCTAAATCTACTCTAAGTACAAAAAACAATTACTACGTAAAGTCATACTTCCAATGTAGCCATCGGAGTAACTCCAATCCTACAATGGAAACAAAATCAAATATTACTAACAAGAATGGTATTATATAAAAAAAAATGACAGAAATATATCATACTTACCTTTATAATCATCATTTAAAAACAAAGAAAGCATGATCTTACCATTCCCTTGGACATTCTTTTTGTATGAATCATCCAACCATTCTGCAATTTTGTCATTATATGGGTTACAAAAATACGAAAAAAATGTGTTTGTGAAGTTTGTGAGAGTTATGGGGACCTGCGATAACCCTCGGCCTAAACCGAAGTGCCCCATTCTCCCGACAATTTTTCTTTCGTTCCATATTTTCTCCATTTGAAGGATATAAAATGAGTGTGTTAAAGTTACCTCCTTGATCTCTAAATAAAGTGAAGATAATCTTACCATTCCCTGGAAACTTTTCGAGATATGAATACTCCAACCAATCTGCAATCCTATCATAATACATGAAATTACTAACATGGGATTGTTTGAAAGAATTCACATGCGACAAATATTCCTGATGAAAATAAAGTATTAGAATATCAAGGGAAGAATCTTGTAAAAATGTTGGATCAAGATGACGAGAAATTATCATGATTCTCGATGGGAAAATAAGTGTTTCATTCTCTTGAAACTTTCCATTGAGCTTAGATATTTCAAGTTTAACTATTTGAGGTGAACTAAATGGAATGACCAACATTTTTGAATAATCATCATTGGTATTAATATTTGTCCGATTATACTTTTCAACCTCAAATAATTGATCATGGAAAAATTTAGATCCTTCTCGAAACACAAATTGAGATGAATCAATGGAAGATGCATTTTGGGACTCTTTCAAATCATTTCTTGTTTTACCCACAGATAATTGATGAGAATAAAAATTAATGTGTTCATGGGCATAATTATTTCCCTCTTTATCTTCTATTCGGTAATCTCCATTAATTTGTACCTGATTATATAATGTTGAATTCTCTCCAAGGTAATATGGAACACCCAATTGCACAACATTAGGATAAAAAATATCAGGGTACAAGGAATATGTAGAAGAATTGAGGAGAAGAAATGCATCTCTTGAAATGATAGGTATATGCGTTTCAAAATCTGGTTTAGTTCCCTCTCCTTGTATAAACTGATCAACCTATGTTGTATTCTCTTTTAAAGAGTACGATACAGTTTCTAAGAGACAAGTTGGTTCATTGTGTAAGGGAAAATTTGAGAGAAAATCACTAGAGATAGAAGATTGATTAATAGTTTGCCTAATGATTTTGTCTCCTACTGATTGATCATGGACTTGTTCAACTAAATTAGGGGAAGTTTTATTGTCTACATGATTATCAACTTCACATTCGACCTCTTTAGAAACAATTATAAAATATATGAGAGTGTGATAACTGTAATCTTTTAAAGTCAAGGTTCCTTCTTCAATAGGGGGAGACATTGTTGGCAAAGAACGATTAGAGGTGACAATTGCATTTTGTGAAATATGGTGTTGCTCATGATTTCCCAAAATGAAAGAAGTTGACAAAAATTGTGGTGCTTCAAAATATTCAAGATCAACATGAAGATTTGAACCATCTTGAGATTGAGTATTAGTGCTCAATTCATATTGGTTAACAATTAATTGATCTTTCTTGTCTGAGAGAGAAATTATATATTCAAACCATTTATTAATAAGCGACATTTCTTTCAAAGGGAATCTAGTAAAAATGTGTATGAACCTAATTGCAAAATCATTGAATGATTCACCATTTTCTTTCCTTAAGAAACTTAATTATTCACTCAATTCATCATAATCATAATTGTTAAAATCTCATAAAAACTCAATTACAAACTCAGACAAAGAATGAATCGAATTAGCTGAAAAAGACTCAAACCAATATTTAACCCGACCTTGGAAGGTGAGAGCGAACAATCTGCATGTAACATTAGGATCACTGATATTATGTCTTAAACATTTATAAAAAAATTTAGAAATATGGTCTACTGCATATGTGTTCCCTTCATCATCAAAGGTGAGTTTCAAAAAGAGATCAATTGTCTTTTTCGGAACATCAGGTAATGATAAATGGAAAGCATGTTCCAACACAGTGATTTGGGTAGGAGCCATGAAAATTAAGAATTTGAATAAATTGACTCGAAATAGTTAGCTTGTCATCTAACCTGCCTTGTAGTGCATTATAAGATGACACACAAGAAGGATTTATAAATATGGAATTATGAAAGGCTGAGGGGTGAAACATTTAATCATTAAATCGACCTCATCCCTCCTTCTAGCGCCATTTATTGGCAGGAAAAATTGACTGACCATCAACTGGAAGTTACACCAAATGGCTTGGGTTACTTAGACAACCCCGGACCAGACTTGTTCTTCCATTTGACGGTCGGTCAATTTCCCCCACCAACAGATGGTGCAGGAGGGCAAAATTGACCGACCGTCAACTGGAAGAACAAGTCCGATTCGGGGTTGTCTAAGTAACCCAAGTTGTTTGGTGTAACTTGTTCTGACGGGTTTAATGGCTCTGTTAGCCAATATAAAGTCCTAAAAAAAAGAGAAAGGGATAACTAACTAATGATAAAAACTACATATCTATATATATATATATATATATATATATATATATATAACTATTGTAAATGTATTTAAGTAGAAAAAGAAAACATAAAATCAATGTATTTAAGCATTTACAGGTTGCAAGTTTTACTGGAAACTTACGAAATCAATGTAAGAATAATTTCTTTTGAGAAGTAGATAAAGAAAGCACATTTGATTTTTTTTTTTTTTTTTGTCTTATTTCTATAAATCTAACAAAACTTGAGTTAACTAAACTATGAAACACAGATGTATAGATAGTCAAAGCTGATCTAAACTTTTTGGTTTCACTAATACATAAATGACAGAAATTAGAAACACAAAAGATAACCTGGTATTAGTTTGTTAAGTGTGTCCATGCCTCTGTATGAATCAAGAGCATCCAACTTCCACACCTACGAGATAAATTTGCAATAGACTTATACTGAAACTTTGCTGAATAAATTCACAAAATGTATTGGCACCTAGGATTTAAGAACGAAAAGGGAACACATATTAATTTTGTGATATTATGATCGCAAATGATTACAGTGAAAGAAATCTATGTGTAATAAATTCATTTCATGGTTCAACTAAACATCACAGAGAAATCCTGAGATTCAAATTGAAAACATGATCAAAGTCTCAATATTTGGAACAACAAATCATGAACGATATTTATAACATAAATATCCTGGAACATAACATATCAATGAGTCTAAAGCTACACGACATATTAATATACTAAGATTAAATAAAACAAAACATTAATGAAACACCATTTACAAAAGGACTAAAGCCAAAATGTTGTACATTGTTCCATTAAGTCTTGCAAGTCATTCGTCCATCTTTGGTTCCAGGCCAAGATGCCCCTCATTTACAAAATGTAGGTTTTTTAAAGAGTCTTTGGGAAATCTCATCTTCCTATCTCTCGGGATAAGATCAGATCCCATGAAATCAAAATATTACAAATATGGAGGGCCTACAACCACTCATAATCAAATTGTATCTTCAATTTTTTTTCTTCTCATTTATAAAATGAACAGAAAAGAGATACAACTCATCTAAATCGAACATGTTCCACCTCATAAAATCAACATCAAGATATATCATGTCCTGAAAACGATATAGGAACAAGTTAGAAACTTTATTAACAACTAATTACTAATTTTCAATTTAAAAGAGACTTGAATTCAAACCAATTTAAAAAAAAAGATAAGCTACAGGTTTCTGTAGCTAGTCTAAAATAGTAAAAATACAAACAAAAAATTAAAATCTAACTATTTTATTTTTCCAACCGACTCAAATAAAAAAAGAATAAAAAAATACTTTTACCATTTCATAGATTAGACAAAATCAACATCTGAATTTATGGAGGTGTTAAAATTAGTTTTTAGCAAACACATTACTAGTCTGTTCAATTTGTTTGCCAAATTAAAACCAAATTACCTTGTTCCTCATGCTGGCGATTTTTTTATTCACAATTGATTTGTTAATGAACCCTGATTCAGCTCATTAATACATCTAAGACTTCGTCCAATGATTTTCTAGACATGAAATCAGACCGTGGCTTTCTCCCAATGGGGTTCAAATTGCAATAGAGAGTAGATCTATGATAGCATAGTATTTTTGTGGATGAACACACAGTTTTTCAACAGTAGGGTTGGACATGCAAGAGATGGAGTTTTTATTGAGATGGAGAGGCAATTCTACTGCAGTCTCATAAACAGAAGAAGGGAATATATAACTTGGAACCCAACAAAACCAATAACAGGCTTGGATCTCTAAGAAAAACAAACAAAAATGCTTACCTCGGTTGCAAAGAAATTATGATATTTTGCCATCCAAAGAACGAGATGTATCTCTGAAACTGTATCATTTTTGAAGAATTTTCTCTTCAAGACGGTAAATGACCCCATTTCCGTAATGGGTTTTAAAGGGTTTTGGATAATTCGTAACAGTTTTCTCAGAAATGATCCCACAAAAACGTGTCTCTGGCATGCAATTACGGGGTTTTAAAAACATAAAACTCAAAGTCATTTGGTTGGATTTGCCTCACAGGTGCCATAATGAAACAGGGGTGACTCATAATAGTTCTAGGTTTGGATGGTAGGAGCAATAAGAATAGATCCAAATGGATAAAAGGAAAACAACCAAAATGAAGACCCTATGCAATAATAGTATGAACATCGAGGTTTTGGTCTTGATGCTTGAGCATTCCTGGTAATGAAAACCTTGCATATAGAGCATGAAAACCTATGACCCGTAATGACAAGCTTATTGATTCAATGTGCCAGCAAGATGGATCAAGTACATGGTAGAATAATTGTGCATTGATTCTCATGACTAGCACGACCATAGTTTTTGCACAAGGTTTAAATATATTAACACAAAAATTGTTCAGAATTTAAATACAAATGATTGAACCATTAAACAAACCAAAACTCTGCTCAAATTGAAATTATCAAACCATTGAAATGATAATCGTATTCATCACAAGAAAAATGTGTCTAACCACCACTCTATAAGATTTATGTTTTAATTTCATATGATGGTTTGTTGAACGATAAACCTAAGGAAAAGATCATGAAAATGAAAATCCAAATTCTAAGTTTAATTCATGCTTGCAGTCATGAATTAAACATAGAAGAATCGAAAATCAAAAGTAGAAAACAATGAAATAGGATTTAGCCCAATTAGTCATAATAAACTTGTAAAAGTGTTTATAGACAGGGTGATGGCAGCTATAGAAACAAAATGTCTTTTGATCATGTTTAAAAAATCAAATACATGTGTGGCTTCCAACAAGCTGATGTAAGAGCACCGCTCCACCTCAAAAAATGCGCTAGCATGCAAACACAAAATGAAGAAAGGGAGAGGCACCAACCCTCCCATTTTTAAATTTGAAATAATCCAATACGGATTTTTGTGTTGTAAGGCTGTATGATCCGGATTATTTTCGACACGAAATGAGATCAGAGATATAATAAAGAAATGCACAGAGATATCACAGATATTCAATAATATAATAGAAATGTATCAAAGATGCAACCATAGACACAGATATACAGTAATACATGATTTCTATTAGTGAAAGAAATGTACAGAGACTGTAAAAATACAGAGTGAAAGACTCACTAGAATGGTGGCAGCTTATCTCTGAGAAGAGAAGTGACGGCTACTCGCATTCGCAAGAAGATGATTAAAATGAGGCTTTGAAGGCCTTTTTACAATAAAAAGGAATGTCAAAAACCCTAAACATAAAAAAACCTAACCCTAGGAGATGAAGCACCAAAAGTCATGTGGGCCCCGTTTGGGTAAGTTAGTACATCAACTTCCCGGGGTCGTAACTTTTGCATACGATCTCCGTTTTAGGCGTATGATGGCTCGTTGGAAAGTTATCATTGAGGAGATTCATTTTGGGGGCTCAATCATGCCTTTGGATATCATTAAGAACCCTGATCGCGAAAAACCTTCATTTAGGCCCTCAAAATGGCCCCGGAAGTTAAAACCTGCTAAAAATAGTAAATTGCTAGAAAACTGTTTTGAGCCAGTCGGAAAAGGTGGGTGGCCACTGATATCCACCTAGATCACTGTAAATGTCAGGCCATGCCTTTGTATAGGTAGTGGTCGGGGTTTCCTTAAATGGTTACATGTAGCAGGTCCAGATCGTAGTTAGGCCTAGACATTCATTTATGTAATGTAGCTATAGAAGTATGGTGTCGTAACTGAGAGAGAGATAGCACTAAGGCGATGGTGAGGATAAGCTCGTAGATCCATCGCTTTGTAATTAGGAGACTTGAGAGAGAAGAGAGAGATCTCAGGTAGAGAGGTTTGGGTAGAGAGGCCTTAGGAGGTAGAATAGTTCTGAGATAGAGAGATTGAGGGAACTGGGACTTTGTTACAGTCTAGTTTTTGTAAACATCAGTATAGAAACACATATATAATAGAAAAGTAGTTTTTCCTGCATACAATGTGTTTATGTATTTGTGTTCATTTATATGTTTTTATGCATTTTCATGGTTTGAATGCGTAACTAGTGAAGTATTGCATGAGTCTCAATTGTTTCTGGTCTTTGAGTTTCTGAGTGAAAGGAGTGCACAAAGTCCAAAAAGAGTGTGTTGACAGAGGTTTAATCTCAAGGGAAATCTTAGGAGGGATACCATTGAACCTTCATCAGTAGAAGTGCAAGGAGTGTAGAGGAAGAACTCTTTATCGAGTTCAAAGAGAACCAGAGTTACTGAAGACTCTGTAGAGCTCTACCAGGTGGGCATTGAGTCGATGCAAGGGTGCACAGCAGAATGCCGTATCGAGTTTGGGAGAAATAGATTTGATGAACACTCTATGAGGAGAGACTCTACAAGGAGTGAATCGAGAAGAAGAACGCCAGGAGGGAAAGAAGTATTTGTTGTTCAAGAAATCCTTTGGATTCTGAGTTTGACAAAATCCCGAGAATGCAAGTTGTGTGGGGGAGGTCGAAATATTAGAGGAGATCAAGCTTGGGAAGAGTAACATAAGAAGTGCATAGGAGTCATACATTTTCTGAGTCCATAAGCTCAGAAGAGATAACACTTGCAATAGCATAAGCGAGACCCAAAGGAGTCGAGTTCACAGGAGGAAGTTTAAAGGCCAAGACCTTTCGAACATTGACAATGTCTTTTAAGTTGAAGAAAGTCTAAAGCTCAGGAGGAGGAGAAACAACAACCGTATGATCAATTTTGGAGAATAAGCTGGACCATTATATCTATGTCTAGGTAGAGGAGGAATGAGAGCAGGAGAACCATATCTCAACCGTCAGATCTGAGTGCATGGACCAACAATCGTTGGATCCAGAGGAAAGTGCACTAGGTTTAACTGCTTGGAGTTTCATAGGAGAGAATACTTTGTGAAGTCGCGAAGTCTCAACATCATCGAAACCATCCATCGAAAGAGAAACATGGTGAGAGATCAACGTTCCACTGACTCACACATCAGATAAGTCAAAGGGAATAATCAAAATAACTCGCGAAAG
Source organism: Picea engelmannii (assembly GCA_009831015.1). Classification (NCBI taxonomy): domain Eukaryota; kingdom Viridiplantae; phylum Streptophyta; class Pinopsida; order Pinales; family Pinaceae; genus Picea; species Picea engelmannii. The sequence continues at coordinate 411,933 of ML779886.1, read as the reverse complement.
CCAATTTTGCGACTTGATCATGGTCGTTAGATCGAGAGGATCATGATCATTGGATCATAGAGAAGAATATCGATAGTCGTTGGATCAGAAGGAAGTGCGCAAATCTTATCACTTTGCGTACAGAGGAGAGAAGATATTGGAGTTGAAACTTGAGATTCTCGGAGTCTGGAGACCCAAATTAGAAGCTCAACCATCCGATCAACGAGATAGATCTGATCCATCAGATCACTAGAGGCAAATACCAAGCGTCGGATCGCTAGGAGGAATCACAGTCGTTGGTTGTTGTAAGTTCGGGAGGGAGAGCGGCTTGAACTTGAGATTCCCAAAGTATGGAGTCCTGGAACGCAGAGGTGGAATCTCAGCCATCCGATTGATCAAGCGAGATCCTTCAGATATCACGGGTGCATAAGGAGTCAAGTTTGAGACTTGAAACTCCTAGAGTGTGGAGAGATGGAGACCTAGAGCATATCTGGACCATTGAAGCCAGGGGGGTTATGTGTCAGCAACTCGGAAGATCTGGAGGAAGGAGGAAGTTGATACTTGAAACACACGAAGCACAGAGAGATGAAGAGCCATGAATCATTGATCTGTGGGGAGACACCTATCAACATATCTCGTACTCTGGAGAAATTCTGAAGTGAGGTTTCATTTTGAGAATTTAAATCACCAAAGCGTGAAGACCCAAAATCCCGGAATAAGATCTGGATCATTGGATTCGAAGTAGACGTGGCACAAATCGGTTAACTCCGGGTGAATTCCCAAAGTGATCCTTGATCTTTTTATCGGGATGACATGCATCAGTGGATCTTAGACTCCAGGTGAAAGTCATTGAGAAAGAGGGGTTTGAGATTTGAAATCTCAGAAGTCTGAAGCCCCAGAGGAAAATATGGACTGTCGATCGAGAAGGAGTTGTTGGACTGTTGATCTAGGATGAAAGGTCAAAACCTAGGTAAATCCAAGGTCGTTGATCGAGAGGACAGGTGTCTGAAGATCGCTAACTTCGGAAGAGTGAGGTACGAAAGGAAGTTGAGTTTGAGATTTCAAACTCCCGGAGTCCGAAATTGCGAAGAGAACCTTGACCATTGATTCAAGGAGAGTTGATCTGGTTCGTAGATAATAAGGGAACAGATTTGAACGTCGATTTGGACGTTATCGTCAAGATCATGAGATCAACGATCCTGTGTCATTGCAGGGACAAAAGTTGCAAGGATGTTAAGGAATCGAAGGCAAGCTGCAATTTGAAAAGTGGTTTCGCGAAGGGGATGCGTGGAGGTCGTAGGATCATTGTGGGCCCAAAAGTGGTTTAACTCCAAATCACTTATGACCATGCCTGCAACCATGTGGTCATAGCCCCAGTTCATATCAAGTGAGATCTTATCTAAAATGGATCTAACATTGACACTCTGAGTTTCACATAGAAAGAAAGGGGAAGGTCGCAGGTTGCTATCAGATCTGAACCACGAAGCCGAGGGGGCCTGTGTTTAGATACAAAGGGGGACCTTCAAGGTTCCAGAGAGTCTTTTGACTCAAGAATCATAGATCTAGGACCGAGAGGTCGTGAATCCCTATGGGGGAGTAGGGGGACTGCATCAGGTGGTATCAGAGATGATATTTTTTTCTATAGATTTCAGGCAAAAGGAGACAAAGTTGAATTTTCATCTATAGATTTCAGGTGTAAGAGAAAGAAGCAAAAGCCTAAAAAATTGTTTGCAGATCATAGGTAAAGGGAGAGACGGTAAAATGGGATGACCTGATAACATCATGGTATCACAAACATGAGTTTTCCTATATACAACAGGTGAAGGAAATCAGAGTATGATGCTCTGTGAGAATATTGTTGCATGGATGCAACAACAAAATTTAAACAGCCAGGCAAGCTATGAGAGAAGATGGAGATGCTCGTCGGATGTAGAGTAATCCATAGGCTTTCCAGAAGGGAAGGTAGAAGGTGGAAATGGCTACTAAAGGCCATGAATGTGGTTGAAGAGAAGGCCGCAAGAAGAAGAACAACCTAAAGGTGTATCTGTAGCTTAACCAGATAAGAGCACAAATGGAGAAGCTTGCATTTAAAATGCAGCAGGATGCAAAAGTGCATCAGGTGTATGAATGGCCCATGAAGAAGAGGGTGAAGTGGCCAGTAAAGAATTTTTTGGCCAGAGGAAAACGAAGGATGTTAAAGAGGTGGTTGAGGTATGTAGAAAGCCTCAGAGATAAAGAGAAACTGATTCTTATCTGTGAACCAAAGACTGGGAGAAATCTCAGCGACGAGGAGGAGAAGAGATCAGATGAAGATCTCATAAACTACCAGGTGGACATAAATGGACTTTCAAGTTTCTAGGTGGGAAATAGAAAGAGATCAGGTGGATATCTCGTATACTTCTAGAGGAGTAGTGTCAAAATTTTAGATTTCCAAGTGGGAAATGAGATGGGATCGGTTGATCTCATAGACTGCCAGGTGGACAACCGAAAATTTCCAAATTTCCAGGTGGGCAGGGGGAAAGAAATGAGATTGTGGGAAAGTCTCGGGAGCTCAGATGTGAGTTCATGTTAGCAAGGAGTGTTGATAGGTGAAGATTCATGTGGATTTGTAGACCACATGAATGAAGATGATGATAAGTTAAAAAATTTCACCATACAATATAAGGATTAGAGGAGTACTTTGATCATTGGAGGGATCAAGCAATTCCTACCAGATAGCCAAATGAAGGCCAATGCACATGAAGAAAGTGCAGAAGCAAGGGAAGGACAACCAACAATGACTGTCATGATGAAGGAGTAGGTATTAGAATCTGCTCGAGGAAAAGAAGAAGAGGAGCACATAGCTGAAATGCTCACTCAATGGGAGACAGAATTGAGAATGTTGGAGGATTATTTGCACAATCCAGAACCAACAGATGACTACCAAAAGACAGTCAAGAAAAATTCAAGAGAAGAGCATTCAACAAAATTGCTCAAAATTTTTAGCGAGGAAGTTGAACAGGAAATGACTACAACACTGGAGCCTGCAGTAGAAGAGGAGGTAGACATCATAGCCTTTGTTGAGTTGCATGAGGAACTAGAAGCCTTGGAAAGAGGTAGGGACATCCAACAAGTCAAGTTGGAAGAAGATGGAGGAGCATACCAGCAAGAGGAACGGTTGGAGGAAATTGGAGATATGTCAGAAGAGGAAGCCGAGAAGCAGCTTGGTGATGAGACTGAAAGACTGGAATCTGTAGCAAAGTGGCAACTCAATGCCACAAAGGGAGATAAATATAACATGAGGGATCGAGTTGATATACCCATTGATAAGGAAGTGCAGCCAAGGATACTACATAAGAAGAGCCAGCCACTGGAGCAGCTGGACAGAGTGATAGAGGAGAGCAGGAAGCTAATGTTGAGATTAGAAGAAGCAGTCAGCAAAAGAGAGTTGAAAAGAAGAGATCCTTCCATAATAGCAGGGGAGAAACAGAAGAGGAAAAATAAGAAGTAGCAACATAAACAACATAGTTGGAGCGGAGAAAGAGGACAACTTTTGAAGATAATTTGGGATCCAGGTGGATTTCAACACTGGAGAAGAGGAGCTCATGAGAAGGAGGTCATGTTTTTCCTAGTAGGGGAGTATGATGTAGGAGAATCGATCCACCTCAACAAATGCACCAACGCACCACCACACAAACATGCAATGGAGAAAGGGAGAGGCACCAACCCTCCCATTTTTAAATTTGAAATAATCCAATACGTATTTTTGTGTTGTAAGGATGTAATTTTCAGGCCATGCCTTTGTACAGGTAGTGGTTGGGGTTGACTTAAATGGTTACATGTAGTAGGTCCATATTGTATCCATGTCTGGACATTCATTTATGTAATGTAGTCATGGAAGTATGGTGCCATAACTGAGATAGTGATAACACTAAGGCGATGGTGAGGATAAGCTCATAGAGCCCTCACTTTATAATTAGGATACTTGAGAGAGAAGAGAGAGATCTCAGGTAGAGAGGTATGGATAGAGAGGCCTTAGGAGGTAGAATATTTCTGAGAGAGAGATCTTGAGGGAACTGGGACTTTGTTATAGTCCAGTTTTTGTAAACATCTGTATAGACACACAGAGATAATAGAAAAACAATTTTTCTTGCATACAGTGTGTTTATGTATTTGTGTTCATTTATATGTGTTTATGCATTTTCATGGTTTGAAAGCGTAACTGGTGAAGTATTGCATGAGTTTCAATTGTTTCTCATCTTTGAGTTTCCGAGTGCAAGGAGTGCACAGAGTTTGCAAAGAGTGCGTTGACAAAGGTTTAACCTCAATGGAAAGCTCATGAGTGATATCGTTAAACCTTAATCAGTAGAAGTGCAAGGAGTGCACGGGAAGAACTCTTTATCGAGTTCAGAGAAAACCAGAGTTGTTGAAGACTCTGTAGATCTTTGCCAGGTGGGCATTGAGTCGATGCAAGGGTGCATAGGAGAAATCTGTATTGAGTTCAGGAGAAGCAGAGTTGTTTAACACTCTGTGAGGAGAGGCTTTGCAAGGAGTGCATCGAGGAAAATAACGCCAGGAGGGCGAGAAGTATTTCTTGTTTAAGAAATCCTTCAGATTCTAAGTTTGACGAAATCATGGGAACGCAAGGTGTGTAGGGGAGGTCTAAATCTTCAAGGAGATCAAGTTCAGGATGAGTAATGTAAGAAGTGCGTAGGAGTCAAACTTTTTCTGAGTTCGTAAGCTCAGAAGAGATAACACTTGCAAGAGTGTAAGAGAGACCCAAAGGAGTTGGGTTTATAAGAGGAATTTCAAAGGCTGATACCTTTCAAACATTGAAAAAATATTCTAAGTCGAAGAAATTCTAAAGCTCGGGAGGAGGAGAAACAACAATTGTCTGATCAGTTGTGGAGAAGAAGCTGGACCATTAGATCTATGTCCAGGAAGAGGAGGAATGAGTGCAGGAGAAATAGATCTCAACCATTATATATGAGCACATGGACCAACAACCATTAGATTCAGAGGAAATTGCACAAGGTTTAACCCTTTGGAGTTGCATAGGAGAGAAGACTTTGTGAAGTTGCGAAGTCTCGACATCATTGGAACCATCCATCGAAAGAGACGCATGGTGAGTGATCAACGTTCCACTGACTCGCACATCAGAGAATTCAAAGGGAAGAATCACAAGAACTCACGAAATCTGAGTTCGTGACTTGATCATGGTTGTTATATCTAGAGGAGCATGATTGTTGGATCATAAAAAAGAAGATCGACAGTCGTTAGATCAGAAGGAAGTGTGTGAATCTTAGCATTTCACGCATAGAGGAGAGAAGATATCGTAGTTGAAACTTGAGATTCTCGAAGTCTGGAGACCCAGAATAGAATCTCAACCATCTGATCAGTGGGATAGATATGAGCCGTCAGATCACCGGAGGCGAATACCAAGCATCAGATTGCCAGGAGGAATCATAGTCGTTGGTTGATGTAAGTTTAGGAGGGAGAGTGTCTTGAACTTGAGATTCCCGAAGTCCGAAGTCCTAGAATGTCGAGGTGGAATGTCAGTCCTCTGATTGATCAAGTGAGAGCCATCATATATCATGGGTGCACAAGGAGTCAATTTTGAGACTTGAAACTCCCGGAGTGTGGAGAGCTAGAGCATATCTGGATCGTTGAAGCCAGGGGGGTTACATGTCAGTAGCTCAAAAGATCTAGAGGAAGGCAAAAGTTGAGACTTGAAACACACAAAGCATGGAGAGATGAAGAGCCATGAATCTTTGATCTGTGGGGAGACACTTGTCAATAGATCTTTTACTCCAGAGAAAATATGAAGTGAGGTTTCAATTTGAGAATTGAAATCACTGGAGCATGGAGACCCTAAATCCTGTAATAATATCTGGACTGTTGGATTCGAAGTAGACATGACACAAATTGGTTAACTTCGGGTGAATTCCCAAAGTAAGTCTTGATCGTTGGATCAAGAGGACATGCGTCAGTGGATCTTAGACTCCGGGTGAAAGTCATTGAGAAAGAGGGGTTTGAGATTTGAAATTTTAGAATTCCAAAGCCCCGGAGGAAAATCTCGACCGTCGATCGAGAAGGAGCCATTGGACCATTAAACTAGGCTAAATGGTCAAACAACCAGGTGAAGGAAGGGTCAATGATCGGGAGGACAAGTGTCCAAAGATCACTAACTCTAAAAGAGTGAGGTATAGAAGGAAGTTGATTTTGAGATTTCAAACTCTCAGAGTTCGGAATTGCAAAGAGAACCTTGACCTTTGATTCAAGGAGAGTTGATTTGGTTCGTAGATAATAAGAGCGTAGATCTAAACGTCGATTTGGACGTTATCGTTAAGATCGTGAGATCGACAATCCCGTGTCATTGCGGAGACAAAAGTTGCAAGGAGGTTAAGGACTCGAAGGCAGGTAGCAATTTGAACAGTGGTTTCGCCAAGGGGACGCGTGGAGGTTGTAGGATCATTGCAGGCCCAAAAGTGGTTTAACTCTAGACTGCTTATGACCACACCCACAACCACATGGTCATAGCCCCAGGTCATATCAAGTGAGATCTTATCTGAAAGGGAGCTAACACTGACACTCTGAGTTTCGCACAGAGCGAAAGGGGAAGGTCGCGGGTTGCTGTCAGAACTCCATCACAAAGTCAAGGGGGGTTGTGTTTAGATATAGAGGGGACCTTCAAGGTTCTAGAGAGTCTTTTGACTTGAGAATCGGAGATCCAAGACCGGGAGGTCGTGCAGCCCTATGGGGGAGTAGGGGGGCTGCATCGACAGGTCGAAGTTATAGCATCACTAAGGAATAGATTTTTGGACATACAATTGACTTACACAAGGAATCTATAGAAAATTGATTTCAATTTCCACTAAAAAGACAACAACCAACCAATATCAGCTCCCAGAACTTGCAACATCCATCAAAATTTTAATTTAGGAAAAGTAATAATTATCCAACTACCAAATAAAATTAAAATCTCCAGATTTAAAATAGTTTGGAAACCGCTCTACAATTTAGTTTTGAAAATTCCCATACTTGACAACAATTATACAATTTCTAAATTTCATAATGACAATTAAATTTTACTAGACCCAAATATTCTTCTAACTTTTCAAAGTTGCAAGTAACTTAACAATGAACCAAAAATTCAGTTTTCAAATGCAAATAAATTATGCAGTGATTATAATGAATTTTGAACTCGAGCTTACCATATATTTACAATAATGATATAAAAATCCTGAACTTCGGATTGTGGAAATAAATTGCAGCGAGTTTTAGATTTCAAATTTTGAAACTGCAAGTGTCTTGACAGAGTCCATTATATTTTTACAATAACCAAACGAAAATCTAAATTCCAAAATTGTCAATAATTTACAACAACCAAAGCAATTTTTAAATTTGAATTGTATATTACTTAACAATAGCTATACAAATTTTACCTTCCAAAATTTGCTAACTATTGCAGTGACCAAGCAATTACTAAATTACAGATTTTCAATAATTGATAGTGAGCAAATAAAAACCATAAATCAGAGTCTGTAAATAAATTTGGTAGTGACTATGTGCAATTTTGCATTTCTGGTAAGTAATTCAAATTGACAGCAATCAATTAAATTTCTGAATTTAGATTTTGTGATCTAGGTGGATATCGGTGGCCACCCACCTTTTCCAACTGGCTCAAAACAATTTTCTGGCAATTTTGGTAATTTACTATTTTTAGCAGTTTTTAATTTCTGAGGTCGTTTTGAGGGCCTAAATGAAGGTTTTTGGGGATCAAGCTTCTCAATGATATTCAAAGGCTCTAATTGAGCCCCCAAAATGAATCTCCATGACAATACCTTTCCAACGATCTATTGTGCACCCCAAACAAAGATCATATGCCAAAGTTACACCCCCAGGACGCTGATATACCAAACTACCCAAAACGAGGTCCACAGAATTGTTGGCTTTTCATCTTCCAGGGTTAGGGTTTTGGATTTTATTTATGATAAAAATTCCTTTGGAGCCTCATTTTAAAATCATCTTCTTGTGAATGCGAGTAAAGGACACATCTCTTCTCATAGATAAGTTGTCACCATTCTAGCGAGTCTGTCACTCTGTATTTTTACTGTCTTTGTACATTTTCACTCATTAATAAAAAATTGTGTATTATTGTATCTTTGTGTTTATGGTTTCATCTCTGATACATTTATGTTATATTATTGGACATTTGAGATATCTTTGTACATTGCTTTATTATATCTCTTCTCTCATTTCATGCTGAAAATAATCCGGATCAGTTTGAAATTTAATTTGGAAGCTATTGATTTAATTTCTGAATCTCTGGGTTGTAAAATAAATGACAATGAACAAAATAATTTTCTGAATTCTAAGTTGTAATTTAAAATGGCAACTAACAAGGAATTATGAGTTGTAATTTAAAATGTTTCATCTCTGATACATTTTTGTTATATTATTGGACATCCGAGATATATTTGTACATTGCTTTATTATATCTCTTCTCTCATTTCATGCAAAAAATAATCTGGATCAATTTGAATTTTAATTTGGCAGCTATCAATTTAATTTCTGAATCTCTGGGTTGTAAAATAAATGACAACGAACAAAAGAATTTTCTGAATTCTAAGTTGTAATTTAAAATGGCAGCTAACAAGGAAATTTCTGAAATTTTGGGCTGTAAATTAATTTGGCAACAATCAAGTGAAAATATGCATTCTAATTTTGTAAATTAAATTGGCAGCGACAATTTATTTTTTTGAATTTCTATTTGTAAAATAAAATGTCAAGGAACTATTTAATTTCTGAAAATTCCGGGTTGCATATTAAAATGGTAGTGAAAATCTAAATTCTAAAATTTCTGGGTTGTAAAATAAAATGGCGGTGAAATTCTAATTTTCAATTCTAGATCAGACCATGAATCTTGAGAAAACTTGTCAATTTTAATTCAGAAATACAACTTTTCTACACGGATTTTAAACATTATAATCTACCAAATCTACTCTTACTACATGAACAACTTCAGAAATAAAATATTGGAACCAATGAAGGTGGATAATTGATGATGTTCATCAATGACTTGTGCTCCTTCTTTACTCCCACTTGCTAATCATAGAGACTTCACGAGTACCTTCTAGCCAACGCTATGGGTACTCTTCTCCCCCCTTATCTCCTTGAGCCGCAAAGGGGCCACACACAAGAAACCAACAAACAATAGCTCCAAGGCTTGTCTCACAAGGTAGAGCTTCCACTGTTTCTACAAGCTTGGTATCCCAACTCTCACAAGTAAAACATAGTCAAAACAATTTTGGTAGCATAACCTTACCAAGTGAGATTCATTTTCCTTCTACACTATTTGTTTTATAGAAATTTCTTCACTGACACATGTCCTCATCCACAAATAATTAACTTTTTAGAATAAACTAATTATGAGTATTCACCCACACACTTGTCACACTCTCCCCAAGTTGCACAAGTAATTATCATTCTTATTTTATCTAAAAATCCAATTTCCCTCACATTCCCCAATTACCATTTTTATTTTATTTTCGCTCTTAGTTGTCCCTTTATTCCCCAAATTCTCATTTAATGAGTGACTCCTAACTAGATCTTAGTTAGAGTTGGATTAGGATTCTTCTTCTAGTTATACTAGTGGTAGCTTGACTCTAGATATTATTCTATGTGTACACCTATTCTCTCATATTTTATTTCTTTCTATTTTAAAAATCCAATTTATTAATTTCATGCACACATGTGCATTTTATCCTAACTTTAGATTTTACTCAAATTTTCCTAGAATTTGATTGATCTTAATTCTTTTAATTTATTTAATATTTTTATTTAGTCCCCTAATTAACTTAGACTTAGTTTTAGTCTTAGAATTAGGCTTAGATTTTCATTGGGATTTATAATTAATAAATTCGTTGTTTAATTAATTATGTTAATCCAACAAGGTCTAATCATTTGAATGTTTTCTAGGCCACCTATATTTATTAACTACTTTTTTTAATTACGTGATGTGTCATTCAAGACGCACCTCCGTGCTCTAAGGGTGACACTCACCTTTGACTGGTTTTGGAAGTTTGTTCGACCCTTGGAGTCAACACTCCACTCGGTTGACCTTGTAAGAGACTAAGGGATTCTAAGGAATAAGGACTCTACCTTATTGCATGCCCCTTAGAATCTTCGTGAGTGACTGTCTCAGTCCGCCCTCATGACATCATGGACCTCTTGAACTAGGTAATCGTTAAACTACCATTTGAACACGACAGGAGTGATAGTAGGTTGTGAGAGGGATTTTGCCAAACCTCTCCCTCAATTTTTTGTTTTTGTGCATTGCCCCACTACTCCTTATGTGAGTCAGATTAGAAAGCACTGTCAAGCCTGCATCCACTGAACAAAATAGTGTCAATAATATATATACATAATCATACCGAAAGAAATCATTTTTCATATGTTTGTAAAATGAAATACTCAAACAAATACAATCCACTCCCTGACTCAATCTGAAGTCCAAGGAAGTCCATTGATTCCATCAACATACATAACCTGTCATGTGCCATGCACAGTCAGGAAAACTAGTCAATAGCATATATCAATACATATAGATCAATTTAAAAATATGTCATAATACATCGTCATCATCATATATAACCCATAATCAAAACAAAATAATAATACACCATAACCAGATCACTGGCACGCAAGTATCCTCAAATAATATGTCAAATAAAGTGTGCTCAGTAGAGCGGGATGTTACAGCTTCCTAGAGTTGGTGCTCTAAAAGCAAGGAGTTGGTTCTTTCTAGAGTTGGTGCTCTAAAACAGGGAGTTGGTGCTTCCTAGAGTTGGTGCACTAAAACATGGGATTGGTGTCTCCTCAAGTTGGTGCTCAAAAGAAGAGAGATTGGTGTCTCTCACACAATTGTAACTTGTAATTTTTATGTTTGTTATAATTAATTTCTATTTCAATACATATTGTTGATCAATTGTTGTGATTAATAAGTTTAATTTATTAAATTATTGAAAAATATGTAATATTGATTCACCTCCCCCCTTCTCAGTATTCGCCAATATTTCAAAAATTGGTATCAGAGCAAGGTTCCTTCATAAATAGTTTGATCACTGGAAAGAAGATCCTCGTAAACACTCATGGATTTTCAACTTGGCCTATTCCCTAACATAACACCTTTATTCAATGAAATAGATTATGGAATATGGAACATAAGAATGAAGGAATTTGTGAGGGAAATGGGATATGATGTTTGGAATTCAGTTTTTTATGGTTACACTCCTCCAAAAGGACCATCAAACTCTGCAGTGAAGAAAGAATTAAAAAGAAACAACAAACTAGCAATGGATGCCATCCTGGAAGGATTATCCGAGTCTATGAAAAGAAAAATTGGAAAGTGTACTTCATCCAAAGTGCTCTAGGATAAGCTAAAAAATATTACATGGTTGAGTAAGTCATCAAAACAAGTGAAGAGTCATATTAAAAAGATGAGAGAAACTCATCCAATGAGAATGGCAATAATATTGAAGATTTTCAAAGTGAAGAAGAAGTTTATCCCAATAAAAAAAAAAATTGAAATCAAAGAAGAGATATTTTTTTAAGAACAACTAATCTATATTTCTAATGAAATCAAGGAGCTCAAGAAGAATAATTCATTGCTAGAAGAGCTACTAGAAGAATCAAAAAGAAGAAAAAAAAACATGAGGCTCATGAAGAAGTTGAAAGGACCATCGTTGGTCTAAATATTCAAGTAGAAGAAGCAATAAGAATTGAGGAGGATCTAACAAGTCAATTGAAGAAGAAGGATGAAATTGTCCAAACAAGAGATCTTGAAATTATCTATCTAAGCAAGGAATTAGAAGAGAGACAAGCTCAACTAAGATCATTCTTAGAGTTTGAAAGAAGTGTTGTGATTTAGGAAGAAGAGGTAAGAAAATTTGAAGAATGTTTGAGAATACTACTCAAGGAGAAGGAAGAAATTTGCCAAGAACAAGAACTTGATATTGCCTCTCTAAAAGGGCAGTTGGAAATTAAAGTCAACATTAACATGAAGTTTTAAAAGAGCTCAAGAAATTTGAATAACATTCTTAAGTCCCAAGGGTCTCCAATTGATAAGACAATAATTAGATATAAAAAGGAGCATGTTGGTTGAAGAAGAAGAGTTCACATCAGTAGAAAAGAAGATTGATGGAGGGAATCAAAGTATTGCACCCAACTTGAGAAAAGTCAAGGAAGAAAACAATATAAAAAATGATTATGTTTAATTAATATATAGAAAGAAAGGACTAAGAAGGACTACTCCACAAACAAGACTAAGAAATACCAGGTATCAATGTATATTCTTTGGAAATTTCTATTGTTGTCACAATTTCGGTCATAAAGTAGAAAATTGTGGAGCCTATGGAAGAAATGTTCCAATTAAAAAAACAGGTATGACTAACTCCAATATTAAATGTTACAATTTGTATAACTATAGACACATTGCACGAGATTGTGATAAGACAAGACCTCATACACCAAGACTCACAAAATTACGGAGAAGAAAATATGAATTAGAAATAAAGGAAGATGATGAAGATCTTGCACCTGAAATTGATGAAGTTGATAATAATAAAATGATGGATGAAGTTCCTAATAAGGAATGTGAAAATCAGATTTTTTCATATGAAGTGGATCAATCCCAATAAAGGAGAGTTCCTAAAAGGGAATATGACACAATTGTAGATTTTTATGATGTCCTACAAATCAATATTCCATTAGACAATGAAAGAAAAATACAAAAAGAAAATTCTAAAGAAGAAGATGAAGAAGCTTCTATTGCACAAAACAATGATGATGATGATGAACTCTCAAAAGAATATCAACCAGTAGAATTGAGTGATGAATATCTTGTAAAGTTTCCAACTTTGATTTGATGATGTACTAAACTCTCCCTCAATAGAAAACATGAACAAAAGAAAGGAAGAAGGGTTGAGAGACAGACTTGACTACAGCCCAATGAAAATCCACTTTTAACAATAATTAAAATATTAGAAAAGAGATATGACCAATGAGAAAGAAGCAAGGACCTAGTGGAATAGGAACAACAGATATGAGGTAATGATTTGGATTATTAAGAGGGTCATTGGACTACTTGTTGCATCGATTTGTAGGTTTAAATTACTAGGAATAAGGCCTACTCCAAACCCTGATCAAGATACCTATAATGTGATGCAGGAGAATCACTCCACCTTAAAAAACATGCCAATGCATCAACAAGGTCACGCATTAGTGCACATGGAGGAACGAGTTCCAAGGGAAGAGAGGCGCTAGCCCTCTCATCTTAAACCCAAATTTAAAATTTTTGATGTAATTAAATGAAATTAAATGTTGTAAGGCTCAGGAAATCCAAGCCATGTGCCTTTGTACAGGTTGCATGTGAAGTCGCCTTTAATGGAGGACATGTAGACAGGTTTAGTCCTAATTTGGACTAGTTGTCCATTGATTGTAATTGAATGAAATTCAATGTGAGTAGGTAGTTGGAGGGAAGGCTCGAGGAGCCCCTCTTTTGTAAAATTCTTTGGTATCAAAATTTAGTTAGTAAGAATGAGTTAGTAGTTGAGGAGAAAGTAGAGAGAGAGTTGTAGAGAGAGCTCAAGAGAGGAGAGGAGAAGAGATGAGACTCTATTGTAGTCTAGCCTTTGTAAATATTTGTATAAAAGCATTCATATATAATAAAAAAGAAGTTTTTCCTGCATATGAGGTGTCTGTGTGTTCTTATATGTGATAAATGGTTAATTTCTAAATGTTGTTTTGTGTTTTATTCATGTATGTTGTAGATGTATGCATGTATGTTCCCTTTGCAAGAATTAGATAGACTTCTCTATCTTTGTGGATTTATGATTAGTTTTGGGCTCTTAGGCTTGTGGAAGGAGTGAACACTAGAGTGATTGAAAAATCTGTGAAGCCAATGCAAGGAGTGTGTTTTGAACTATGTTTTGAGTTTAAGGAAGAGCGTTCTAGGTGGGCATACCGGAACCATTTTGAAGCTTAGAAAGAGTAGTGCCAGGGAAGGCCTATCAAAGTTATTGAACACTCTAATAGATATTTGGAGGATAAGGAGGACTAGAGTTACTGAACACTCTAGAGGAAAGTTATGCATGGAGTGCAAGGAGTGCATCAGTGAGACTGAAGAGTTTAGGACTCAGGATGATGCAGGAGCATCGTCAACATCAAGCGAGCGTGGGGGCAAGCGCCACACATTTTGAGCATATGTGTAAATTGTTTAAAACTTTTGAAGAAGAATGGATGCGCCAAACTTAAATGTGATAATTAAGGAGAGGCGTACTCATTTACTGTAAAGGACCTTGAGGGATCCGCTCTCGTCCATAGTAGGTAGAAGGCATTTATGTAAGTAGGTAAAATTGAATATTAGATTAGACAGTTTTAGAATGAGAGAGGGAAATGGGATATAGACACCCTCACTGTGTATTGTAATAGGATTGAATTCAGGAGAAGCAAGAGCATGCAGAGAGATGTGTAAGAAACACCCATGTACAGAAATTTGAATTAACGGAAAGAGGTCGATTCAAATTCATGGTTTTGTGTTGTTCTCTGTGTATGGATGATGTGCTCATGAATGTTTGATTCCTGTTATACATTTGCTTTATGTGCTGTGTATATGCTTTCATGTTTGAGTTTGAAGTCTGAAGGAAAGGAGGAATGAGTTTCAATTGTTTCTCTATCTAATCAAGGTTCCTCCAAGGAGTGTAGTCGAAGTTGTCTGCAAGGAGTGCGTTGACAGAAGGCTCAGGTAGTTTAGCTCTTGTTCTCATTCATAAGTGCAGACAGGCGCATGAGCCATGCAAGGAGTGCACAGGATGAGAGGAGTCTTAGAGGAGAGAACTGAGCGAAGCCATTGAGAGACCGTTGTTGTAGAGTGTGCACAAGGTCGAAGAGCGTTTAACACTTTAGGTGTTTGGAAGTTGCCGCAAGGAGTGCGTGCAAAGATCCTCTTTGAGGCTTGAAGTTGTGAGAAGTTCAGGAGGAATAAAGCCTTTGAAAACATTGAGGGGCGTCAAAAGTTTGTAGCGCTAGCGGATAAGTCTAGGGAGGAGTCCTTGGTTTCCTTCGTAGAAATCATCAAAGGAAAGAAACTGACGGTCAGGAATATGTGGGGAGGATTAGCGAAATCCCACCAGCCGTCATATCTACCAGAGAAGCGAGAAGGTTACAACTACATCCGGAGTTCAAGCTTAGGATATTGTGGATTTTCAGATTGTCACAAAAACACCCGTCAGCCGTTGGATTGACCAGGAGTTGCACGAGGTTTAAGCTTCGTGAATGGGAGGAGGAAAGTTATGACCCAAGGTGTGGCCATCGAGATTTCGGCATTCACGAAATCGAGAGTCATGAGGACAAGTGATCAGGATTTTTCATAGCAAAAACCCCGTAAAGGATTGACACCGTCCATCAGTCGAGATACATGGACGAGATCGGGAGCCCCATCGACATTTTCGATCATCGGGACTCACCTAGGTAAGTGGTTTGGGTTTCTATAATTGGCGAAACCCGAGGGTTGATATGAACCATCCATCCACTTGGGACGCATGTCAGAAATCCAAGAGAAGTCGAGGATCGACATTTTGTGAGTCAGGGAGACAAGGAGGACTTGCAACTTGGAATCGTGAAGTCTGATTTTCCAAAAAAAGGAGAGCTCCGTATGGACCCTGTTGACGTCATCTCATCATAGCGAGGTGTCGAGAATTTCCATGTTGAAAATGCAAGATACTAGATATATAAAATATGAAGAACATAAATGAAATGCTAAAAATGACAGAATAGCAGTAAAATATCCAGCATAATCTTCACAATACACAGAAATGATATATGAAATAGCAACAGAAACAACACTTTGATTCAGATAGCAATGTTCACAGGCCTCTTCGAGGGGGCAACCTCCATTCGAGCAACGCTCTGTTACAATAATATCCAAGATAGGGTTTTCATACCCTCGACCCTTATTTATACTAAATGTGTCTATTAAGAGAAGCATCTAGAGGAAGATCCTTCTAGAAGCGGAAGCTTCTATTAGGGCTTCTTACATCCGCCTTATTCTATTTTATTGAAAGGTCTTATTAATATTGACCTTTATTACATTCGAATACATTGATCTACCTATGTGCAGGTTAGGACCTTAACATGTCCGCCCCCTTAAAAACAACCTTGTCCTCAAGGCTAGAGATGTGGAAACTGCTGCAGAATGGTAGCTGGTTCCCAAGTGGCATCTGCTGGAGTCATATTTTTCCACTGTACTAGCACTTCTTTGATGGTTCTCTGATGCAGGCGACGCTCCCGATGGTTCAAAACTGCTTCTGGTTGTAGCCAAATGGATCCTTCTTCAGCTAATTCTGGAAGGTTGGTTTGAATTTGGCACCTGGTTCCAATCACCTTCTTCAAGCATGAAACATGAAAAACAGGATATAGCTTCGACTGACTGGGCAGAGCTAATTGATATGTGACTTATCCCACACACTTGAGAACTGTGTAAGGGCCATAAAATTTGGGTGCTAGCTTCTGACACTACTTGACCTTGAGGGAAGTTTGCTTATATGGTTGCAGTCTCAGAAACACCTGATCCCCTTTGACAAATTGACGTTCAGAGCGACCTTGATCTGCTTGCTGCTTCATTCTATTCTGGGCCATGACCAAGTTCTCTTTAAGGGTATGCAGGATATCCTCTCGGACTGTAAGTGTTTGGTCAACCGCCTGGACCTTCGAGGTACCCGGTAAGTATGAGAGAATCGATGGTGGCTTCTATCCATACACTGCTTCAAAAGGAGTCATGCGAGTGGCTGTATGGTAGGTAGTGTTGTACCACCATTCGGTGAGGGGTAGCCATTGAGCCCACTGGTGTTGTTTTTCAGAGGCAAAGCACCTCAGATATGTTTCCAAACACTTGTTTACGACTTCCGTTTGACCATCTGTTTGGGGATGATAAGCTGAGTTGAGATGCAATTGGGTGGTGAAGAGCACAAAAATGAGCATACTTGGAAAGACGATCCACCACCACTATTATGACTGATTTATTCCCCAATTTGGGTAAGCTTGTAATAAAGTCCATAGAGATATCCTTCCAAATAGCAGGGGGAATCGGAAGCCGTTGGAGGGTGCCTGGAGATTTGACTGTTTCTCCCTTGTTGTGTTGACATACCTCACATTCAGCCACAAACTTACGGATGTCATGTTTCATACCCTCCCAGAAAAAAGAAATTTTGACTCGGTCATATGTTTTGGTGAACCCTGAGTGCCCCACTGTGGGTGTAGCATGAAGCTCAGAAAGTACCGTGGATTTGAGCTTGGATTATTTACTTAAATACAAGCGGCCTTTGTATCGAAGCTCATCCTAGAGCCAGGAGTACCCTGGGGGAGCTTGAGCCTTGTTCTACAGTTTCTGGATCAGTAGCGAACTTTTGGGGTCTTGAAGCCATTCCTGGTGCACAACTTGCAGCCAATCGGGTACAATGAAGGAAAGAGAAAAAAGGGATCCTTCGTCTTCCTACTTCCGAGACAGTGCATCCGCCACGACATTGTCTTTTCCCTTCTTGTAAATGATCTCATAATCATATCCAAAGAGCTTAGTGACCCATTTTTGTTGCTCCTGGGAGGAAATGCGTTGTTCCAGAAAGTACTGGAGGCTTTGATGGTCGGTCTTAATTTGGAATCGTTGCCCCAATAGATAAGGAAACCATAATTCAATGGCATGCAAAATCGCCAACATTTCTTTTTCATAAATTGGTTTGCCTAGATTCTTTTCAGACAGTTGTTTGCTAGTGAAGGCCAAAGGTCGACCCTCTTGCATAAGGACAAAACCAATTCCTTTCCCTGATACGTTGCATTCCAACACAAATGTCTTTGTGAAGTCGGGAAGGGCCAGAACTGGAGTGGTGCACATGGCCGTCTTCAAGGTTTGAAAAGCTTGAGCAACTTCTTGGGTCCAAGTGAAAGAGTTCTTTTTTAGGAGAGCCGTGAGAGGTGCTACAATCTTTCCATAGTTCTTAACGAACTTGCGATAATACCCCGTGAGGCCCAAAAATCCACGCAATCTTTTGAGAGTCTTTGGGTGCGGCAAGTCTTGCATAGCTTCAATCTTTTTCGGGTCCACCCTGATGCCATCCTTGCCCATTAGATGACCCAAGTATTCTACTTCGGATGCACCAAAATCACATTTGGACTGTTTCAGGAAAAGCTGGTGCTAAGAGAGTAGGCTGAGAACTTGATCCACATGAGTAATATGGTCTATCCATGTCTTTCTATATATGAGGATATCATCAAAGAAAACTAAGACAAAATGACGGAGAAAAGGGCGGAAGACATGGTTCATGAGGCTTTGAAAGGTGGAGGGGGCGTTACACAAACCAAAGGGCATGACCAAAAACTTGTAGTGGCCCTCATGAGTGCGAAAGGTCATCTTGGGAATGTCGAACTCTTTCATACATATCTGGTGATAGCTCGAGCGAAGATCAAGTTTGGTGAAGAATTGGGTGCCACTCAACTCATCCAGGAGGTCATCAATGACAGGAATGGGAAATTTGTCTTTGATGGTTAGTTTGTTGAGAGCACGGAAGTCAGGACACATTCTCCAAGAACCTTATTTCTTCAGTACCATGACGACCAGAGAGGAGTAAGGGCTCATACTAGGACGGATGACTCCGGCAGTAAGGAGTTGTTGGACCATTTTTTCAATTTCATTATTTTGTGCAAAGGGGTGGAGATATGGACGTATATTTGGGGGAAGGCTTCCGGGGACAAGGGGAATGGAGTGATCATGGACACCGCGGGAAGGAGGGAGTCCTTGGGGAGTGGAAAAGACTGTTTGATGTTTAGAAAGGAGGGCTTGGAGGTCTTGGGGCACGGGTGGGATCTCAGTGGCGTGTATGGCGTGGAGTTGGGCTATGGCACCCGAATGACCTTTTTTGAGCAATTTTTCCATGCAATGAGAACTGATGATTTTAGGAGAACCCGCAGTGATGCCTTGAAATTTATGTTTGTGGCCTCCTTCCTCAAATTGCATGGTTAAGTTCTGAAAATCCATGAGAATGGGACCCAAGGTTCTTAGCCATTCGACACCCAACACAATGTCGCAACTGCCCATGTCAATAGCAAACATATGGGATTTGAGGTTGTAGTCACCTGTTTGGAGACGCACATTTTCACAGCGCCCACCACATTTCATAGAACCACCATTGGAAATCATGATTTGGAAATTATTGACAGCATGGATGTAGCAATGGGTTTCTTGGGCAATGTGGCAATGAATAAAATTATGGGTGCTGCCACTATCAACCAAGATGATGACCTTTCGGTGCTTGATGTAACTAATTAGCTTGAGGGTTTGGGGGGAAGAGAAGCCGGTGAGAGCATTGAGGGAGATGATTGGTTCCACTTTGGGAGGGTCGGAGGGAGGGTTTATTTCAGAAATTTCTGGTGACTCGGGCACAGGGGGAGTGTCATCATCGTCTTCTTGAATATCCTCAGAGATGGCCATAAAGAGATTTTGTTCCTTACATTTGTGGCCTGAGAAATATTTGTCATCATAATTATAACAGAGGCCTTTGAGTTGGCATTCAACCATTTCAGCCCTGGTCAATTTTTGGATTTTTAATGGGGTGGAGGGAGTAGTGGGGTTTACTGGTTTAGGGCGTGGGATAAAGGAAGACTTACGGTTTTGAGAGGAAAAAATTTGTTGTGCTTATTTCACTTTTTTGGTAGCCTCCACCCAAGTCATAGGTCGATCCATGAGGACATGGGCCCTAATATCCTCCTTGAGGCCACTGATAAAACACTCTCGAAAGAAAGCATTAGTCATTCGCTCTATTCAAAAAGCCAGACGCTCAAATGCAGCTATGAAGTCTTCGACTGTGCCTGATTGCTTCAATTTTGTCAAATGGCCCAAATGGTTGGTGTCAGTGTCAAAGCGTTCATAAAGATCAGCAAAAAATTGGGTCCAAGCAATATATCCTTGACGGGAAGTTTTTCTCCATTGCCACCATTGCCAGCGTTCCTGATCTAGATGGAGAACACCATACCGGAGTTTGGCCAAGTCATCTGTAATGTTGTAGAGAGAGAAATAATGTTCCATTTGTGTGACCCAACTAGTGGGGTCTGAGCCATCAAATTTGGTTACATCCACCCACGAAAGGCATATGTCCCTTTGAAAGTGATGGGGTTGAAAGGAATGGGAAGAAGTTTCACCTTCAGTCTTTTTATGTTCACCAGGAAAAGAGTCATCGAGAGGGATTTTGAGTTTGGTGCAGAGTGATACAAAGAAAGATTCAAGTTCATTTTTGACTTCCGCCATTGCAGACTGCACGACTACATTGATGGATGCATTTATGGAGGCATCATAGGAGGCAATAGTAGCACTGAGTTGTTGCACTTCTTGTTGGGTCTTAAGGAAACCAGATTCCAAGGTGTTGAGGCGAGAATCTAGTTCGTGGCTACGGGTATGGGCCATGATGATGGGTGAACTAGAAAGGGAGCGGGCAGGGTTAGAATTTTTTTTAGAAAAATGATATGGGTGAATGTGACAAGGGGGAAGAGATGAGTCTAATGGAATAGGTCTCAAATAATGGTAAAAAAATGGGAGCGATGGGGTCAGAAATTTTTGCTGAAAAATGATATGGATGAATGTGACAAGGGGGAAGAGATGAGTCTAATGGAATAGGTCTCAAATAATGGTGAAAAATTTTCCAGACTTTGGTCTGAAGAATGCTATAGTGTTGAAATCCCCAAATTCTAAACCAGAGAGTATTTACTTAGCAACGCCAACACAGATGCGCGTCAATAGATCTCGCTGGTTTAATTTGGTTATGTTGTTGTTTATGTTCCCCAAGGGTTAGGTATTCAAGGGTTCTACAGACAAGGGTTTGCCCTATGCTATAGCTCTCTGATATACATGCGGGGTCCAATAGTAGTACTCGGCCCAATATCTGAGGGCACTAACTAAGGAGGATAGACCGTACCCTTAGCCGTACTACCCGACTACCCAGGTACTAGAGAGTATCTTCCCGAGTGTTGTTCTCGGTGACACTATAGCAGTCCAACAGTTGATAGGTTTATCTAAAGAGGGCTTCAGGCAATATAGGCTGATCCGTACACAGGTGCAGTTTGATGCGCTACCACTCGAAGGGGTACCAACAGTGGTTACAAGGGTGGCCAACAGATGTGCGCTTAAGAACCACTTGTATTTCCTGTGTGTATGAATCCCTCAACCATGGGTTTATGTGCGTAACGACAGATCTCTATGGCTTAAAGATGTCGGAATATGTCTCTACCCTGAAAAAAAAATACCCACAATTTCTTCCAAGGAAAGTGCTCTGATACCACTTGCAAGATACCAGATATATAAAATATGTAGAACATAAATGAAATGCTAAAAATGACAGAATAGCAGTAAAATATCCAGCATAATCTTCACAATACACAGAAATGATATACGAAATAGAAACAAAAACAACACTTTGATTCAGATAGCAATGTTCATAGGCCTCTTTGAGGGGGCAACCTCCAGTCGAGCAACGCTCTGTTACAATAATCTCCAAGCTAGGGTTTTCATACCCTCGACCCTTATTTATACTAAATGTGTCTATTAAGAGAAGCATCTAGAGGAAGATCCTTCTAGAAGTGGAAGCTTCTATTAGGTCTTCTTACATTCGCCTTATTCTATTTTATTGAAAGGTCTTATTAATATTGACCTTTATTAAATACGAATACATTGATCTACCTATGTGCGGGTTAGGACCTTAACAGAAAACCCTGAAGCGGTGGGGACTGTCCATCCTTGAGGACACGTGGCATCAATCTCGAATTTTGGAGAAAGTCTCGAAGAGAAGTCATATCGGGGAATCGACTTTTGAGAGATCAGGGAAAGCGGAGGTAAAAGCAGTTCGGCATTTGAAGTCGTGAAACCCCGAGGGAGATCTGGAGCCATTGATTTTAGGGAGCAATCACAGGCGTTGATGGTGGTTTTACGGTGGAAGGACATCCTAGTGGCATCACATCGGGAAAACAGAGATAGGGAGATCAGGAACCAAAGGGTCATGACATTGGGAGTTTGAAAACCCCGAAACCCAGTTTTTCTATTCTTCTGTCGTGAAGAAAACAATAACCGACCTAGAGACTGAGAGGAGCAGAATAGACCTATGGGCCAGTTTTAAGGAAGATTCCGGGGGTGAATCGAAGGAGCTGCTCCAGCTCAAAGTTAGAGTTAGAACGATCCTTAAGACCGGGAGGTCAACGCAGAGGTCTATGTCGAGGCAGAGGGTGCGGTCTGCATCAGTTGGTATCAGAGCACAGAAAGGTTCTTTACTTTCTATAGCAGAGAAGAAGGAAATTCATCATGCCACCTAGAAGAAGAGATAGGCAATCACCCAATCCCGAAGAGGATAGGGAAATGTCGAGAAGAAGAGGTAGACATATGAAAAATCTAGAAATGGAGAGAGAGATGCATGATCTATGAGCCAGACTCGAAGACATGGAGACAACACAAAGACGCATAGTCAGTGCTGGGGATCTAAGTGATTCCGGAAGTGAAGTTGAGGCTGAAGAAGAAGAAGAAGTTGCAGCTGAAGATGCATCAAACGAATGTTTGATCAGAGCTATTGCAAGAATGGGTGCAAAGGCGAAGATGGACATTCCAGTTTATGAAGGAAACTTGGATGCAGAGGAGCTTCTAGATTGGATTAGAGCTCTAGACACATACTTTGACTACGAAGATGTCGAGGAAGACAAAAAGGTCAAGCATGCTGTCACAAGTTTGAAGGGACATGCAACATTGTGGTGGGATGAACTACAAGATGACAGACGTTGCAAGGGCAAGCAGAAAATCAAGAGCTGGGACAGGATGATTGCAAAGATGAAGGTAAAATTCATCCCTAGGGATTACCAGATTTCTCTGTTCAGGAGGATGCAGAACCTGAGATAGAAGCTGATGACAGTGAAAGAATATACTAAATAATTCCACAGACTAAACATCAGGGTAGGTCATTGGGAGAGAGATGATGAAAAAGTAGCCAGGTATATGAACGGCCTGAGATATGAAATTCAGGATGAGATGAGTATGTTGACCATCTGAACGGTGGAAGATGCTTATCAAATGGCTCTAAAAGCTAAAGAGAAGCTGAGCCGAAAGCAGGGTCAAAGAGGTCGAGGTAGAAGTCAAGCCAGGGGCAAATCAGTTGTCCAAGATAAGAATCAGAAGCCTAAGGAAGATTGGAAGAAACCTCAGACTCGAACAGAGAGGGGTGGAAGTTCACATCAAGGACAACATACTGAGTAGAGAGGAGGATATGCTAATAACAACACTTTTCCTCATACCAGAGGTAGAGGAAGAGGAAGAGGTAGAGTGATAACCTGCTTCACGTGTGGAAAGAATGGGCACAAGTCTTATGAGTGTCCAGAGAAAAAGAAAGAGATTGGAGAAACCCACATCACTGAGGCACATAGGTGATATGTTGAGGTGGAAGACACTGAAGGCGGAAGATTGCTGATGATGCGAAAGGTTCTCTTAACGCCAGAGAAGGAGGTGGAGAATTTAGTGCAGAGAAACAGTCTTTTTTGGACTGCTTGCAAGACCAAGGACAGGGTATGCAAGGTCATTGTGGATAGTGGTAGCACAGACAATCTCATTTCAATCAAGATGGTAGAAAAGTTGGAGTTGGGAACGAGTGAACATCCCAGTCCATATAAAGTTTCATGGCTACAAAAAGGACATCAGGTAAATGTCACTAAACAATGTTTAGTTGAATTTAAGATAGGAGGATATAATGATAAGATATTATGTGATGTTATTCCTATGGATGTTTGCCTTCTATTGCTGGGTAGACCATGGCAATATGATAGAAATGTGACTCATGATGGGAGAATGAACACATACACCCTAGAGAAGAATGGGAGGACACACATGTTGCTTCCAATTAAAGATAAGGAGGTGAAGCCGGAAATAAGAAACACTGTACTTCTCATGAGTGGGAAGGAACTCCTTAATGAGGTTAAGAAGAAGGAGGATCCACAGTTTATTGTGGTCAGAAAACCGAGAATTGTTTTGACCAGCACAAGAGTGGATGATTTACCAGAAGAAGTTCAGGAACTGCTGGGAGAGTTCGCTAACATAGTAGTGGATGAACTACCTTGTTCATTGCCATTGATTAGAAGTGTGAGTCATCATATTGATCTCATACTAGGAGCTAGTTTACCGAAAAAATCCGCGTATAGATTGACGCCACAAGAAAATGAAGAAGTCAAAAGACAAGTCCAGGAGTTGTTGGACAAAGGTTTAGTCAGGGAAAGCTTGAGTCTGTGTGCTGTTTCGATAGTACTCAGCCCAAAGAAAGATAGAGGCTGGAGGATGTGTACTGATTCAAGGGAGATTAACAAGTAACCATCAGGTACATATTTCCATTGTCGAGGATGGATGATCTGATGGATTGTTTAAGTGGAGCAAATTTTTTTTCGAAGATTGACCTGAAGAGTGGATATCATTAGATTCATATGAGGGAAGGTGATGAATGGAAAACAACCTTCAAAACCAATGAAGGGTTGCATGAATGGCTTGTTATGCCATTTGGCTTAATAAATGCACCAAGTACCTTTCTGCAATTGATGAACGAAGTCCTGAGGGAGTTCATCGGGAAATTTGTCATCGTGTATCTAGATGACATACTGATTTTCAGCAAAACAAAGGAAGAGCATCTGAAGCATTTGGCTACAGTGACGCAGAAATTACAACAAGAGAAGCTGCTGATAAATATGAAGAAATCCTCATTCATGAAGACAGAGATCATTTATTTGGGATTTGTTATTTCTGCAGACAAGTTGAGGATGGATCCAGATAAGGTGGAGGTAATCAATAATTGGCCATCACTGAGGAACATATTTGAGGTGAGAAGTTTTCACGGGTTAGCTAGTTTCTACCGGAAGTTCATCAGGAATTTTAGTGGAATTAGCGCAACAATGATGGATACAATGAAGAAAAGACATAAATATTTTCACTGGATAGAAGAGGCTAAGAAGAGTTTTAATCTGTTGAAGAGTAAGATTACGGAACAACCAATTCTGGTGTTTCCTGATTTTCAAAAGACATTTCAAGTGAAATGAG
The DNA here is from genome assembly GCA_009831015.1 of Picea engelmannii. NCBI lineage: Eukaryota > Viridiplantae > Streptophyta > Pinopsida > Pinales > Pinaceae > Picea > Picea engelmannii. Next base: position 386,825 of record ML779886.1, on the reverse strand, counting down.
ATGCAAGTGGGTTTGCAATAGGGGCAGTCTTGAGTCAAGAAGACAGGCCAATAGCATACTTCAACGAGAAGATGAATGAAGCGAAAGTGAAATACTCCACTTATGATAAGGATTTTTATGCTATTATACAGGCATTGAAGAAATGGAGGCATTACTTGATTCCCAAAGAGTTTGTTTTATATAGTGACAATCATGCATTGCAGTTTGTGACTCAACAGGAAAAGTTGAATCAGAGACATGTTAAATGGGTTGAATATATGAAAAATTTCACTTTTGTGATTAAACACATTTATGGTACTGCTAACAAGGTTGTTGATGCTTTGAGCAGGAAGTGTTTGCTGTTGCAGGAGTTCAAAGTCAAAACGTTGGGTTTTGATGATCTCAGGGATATGTACGCAGATGATCTAGATTTTCAAGAGGCGTATGAAGCAGCTGAGAATCTAGTTCTCAGAGACAGAAGCCAATGGATAGAATACATGATCCAGGAAGGATTACTATTTAGAGGTAATCAGCTGTGTATTCCGAAATGCTCCATGAGGGAGAATATGCTGAAGGAGAAACACAGTGGAGGATTAGCAGGACACTTTGTTCATGACAAGACATTCGCAAAGCTGAATGAATCATATTTTTGGCCGGGAATGCGAGCAGATGTCAAAATATTCATGGAAAGATGTAGGATTTATCAGCATTTGAAGGGAAGGAGGCAGAATGCTGGATTTTATCAACCATTGACCATACCTGAGAGGTCATGGGATGAAATCAACATGGATTTTATATTAGGGTTTCCAAGAACACAAAGAGGTTATGATTCAATCTTTGTGCTGCTGGATAGATTTTCTAATATGGCACACTTTATCCCATGTCAGAAAACTAGTGATGCAACTCACATTGCGAACTTGTTTTTCAAAGAGGTCATTCGAATTCATGGGTTGCCAAGGAGTATTGTTTCGGATTGAGACACAAAGTTCATAGGGAATTTTTGGAGGACCTTATGGAAAAAGATAGGAACTAATTTGGCATTTATTTCAGCTTATCATCCTCAGACAGATGGACAGACAGAAGTGGTAAACAGGAGTCTTGGAGACTTGCTGAGAAGCTTGGTGACAGAATACCACAGCCAATGGGATAATATATTACCATAGGAAAAGTTTTCTTATAATGACTCTTTTAATAGGAGCACAGGGCAGAGTCCATTTCAATTTGTCTATGGCATGCAGCCGAGAGGAATTTCTGAACTAAGGGATTCATAACAGACTGGGACTAGGAGTGCTAGTGTAGAAAAATTCGCAGAGGCGATGAAGGAACTTCACAGCCAGGTGAAGGAACGATTGCAGAAATCAAATCAGAAGTATAAGCGCAGAGAAGATCAACACCGAAGACAACTTCAGTTTGAGGTTGGTGATTTAATCCTAGCACATTTGAGAAAGGAAAGGTTCCCGAAAGGGACATATGACAAGATGAAGATGAAGAAGATTCGACCATGCAGGGTCTTGAATAAATTTGGGGCAAATGCCTATCAGATTGAATTACCCTATGGGATCGGAATTTCTCCAATATTCAGTATCTCAGATTTGTACCCATATAGAGATGAGGAAACAAACACTGGAGATGAGCAACCAGTGATCCAGTGGAAAAAGAAGATGCCAGTTGCAGAGAAGCCACAGATGGAATGCATATTGGACAAGAGAGTGATAAAAAAGACCAGAAGGAAAGAATAATTCGAATATTTGGTCAAGTGGAGAGGACATCCAGTTGAAGATGCTAGCTAGGAGAATGAAGAATATATTTTGAAGCATGGACAGACCATGCGAGAGCTCATGGATAGGAGCCCATGAAATTTTTCAAGCGAGGGATTATGATGCAGGAGCATCATCAGCATCAAGCGAGCGTGGGGGCAAGCACCACACATTTTTAGCATATGTTAATTGTTTAAAACTTTTGAAGAAGAATGGATGTACCAAACTTAAATGTGATAATTAAGGAGAGGCATACACATTTACTATAAAGGACCTTGAACGATCTGCTCTCGTCCATAGTAGGTAGAAGGCATTTATGTAAGTAGGTGAAATTGAATATTAGATTAGACAGTTTTAGAATGAGAGAGGGAAACGGGATATATACACCCTCATTGTTTATTGTAATAGGATTGAATTCAGGAGAAGCAAGAGCATGCAGAGAGTTGTGTAAGAAACACCCATGTATAGAAATTTGAATTAACAGAAAGAGGTCGATTCAAATTCATGGTTTTGTGTTGTTCTCTGTGTATGGATGATGTGCTCATGAATGTTTGATTCTTGTTATACATTTGCTTTATTTGCTGTGTATATGCTTTCATGTTTGATTTTGAAGTCAGAAGGGAAGGAGGAATGAGTTTCAATTGTTTCTCTATCTGAGCAAGGTTCCTGCAAGGAGTGTAGTCGAAGTTGTCCGCAAGGAGTGCATTGACAGAAGGCTCAGGTAGTTTAGCTCTTGTTCTCATTCAGAAGTGCATATAGGTGCATGAGCCGTGCAAGGAGTGTGTAGGCTGAGAGGAGTCTCAGAGGAACGAACTGAGCGAAGCCATTGAGAGACCATTGTTGCAGAGTGTGCGCAAGGTCGAAGAGCGTTTAACACTTCAGGTGTTTGGAAGTTGCCGCAAGGAGTGCGTGCAAAGATCCTCTTTGAGGCTCGAAGTTGTGAGAAGCTCAGGAGGAGTAAATCCTTTGAAAACATTGAGGGGCATCAGAAGTTTGTAGAGCAAGTGGATAAGTCTAGGGAAGAGTCCTTGGTTTCCTTCATAGAAATCATCAAAGGAAAGAAATCGATGGTCAGGAATCTGTGGGGAGGATTAGTGAAATCCCGCTAGCCGTCAGATCTTCTAGAGAAGCGAGAAGGTTACAACTACGTCCAGAGTTAAAGCTCAGGAGATTGTGGACTATCGGATTGTCACACAAACACCTGTCAGCCGTTGGATTGACCAGGAGTTGCATGAGGTTTAAGCTTCATGAACGGGAGGAGGAAAGTTCCGACCCGAGGTGTGGCCATCGTGATTTCAGCATTCACGAAATCGGGAGTCACGAGGATAAGTGATCGGGATTTTTCATAGTGGAAACCCCGTAAAGGATAGACACCGTCCATCATTCAAAACACGTGGACAAGATTGGGAGCCCCATCGACATTTTCGGTCATTAGGACTCACCTAGGTAAGTGGTTTGGGTTTATATAATTGGCGAAACCCGAGGGTTGATCTGAACCATCCATCCACTTGGGATGCGTGTTATAAATATTAGGGAAGTCAGGGATCAGAAGTTCACGAGTCAGGGAGACAAGGAGGACTTGCAACTTGGAATCGTGAAGTCTGATTTTCCAAAAAAAGGAGAGCTCCGTGTGGACCCTGTTGACGTCATCTCCTCATAGCGAGGTATCGGAAATTTCCATGGTGAAAACCCTAAAGCGACGGGGACCATCCATCCTTGAGGACGCGTGGAATCGATCTCGACTTTCAGAGAAAGTCCCGAATAGGAGTCATATCGGGGAATCGTCTTTCGAGAGATCGGGGAAAGTAGAGGTAAAAGCACTTCGGCATTTAAAGTCACGAAACCCCAAGGGAGATTTGGAGCCGTTGATTTTAGGGACCAATCACAGTTGTTGATGGTGGTTTTACGGTGGAAGGACACCCTAGTGACGTCACATCAGGAAAATGGATATTGGGAGATCGGGAACCAAAGGGTCATGACATCAGGAGTTTGAAAACCTCGAAACCTAATTTTTCTGTTCTTCTGTCGTGAAGAAAACATTAACCGGCCTAGAGACTGAGAGGAGCAGAATAGACCTGTGGGCCAGTTTTAAGGAAGATTTCGGAGGTGAATCGAAGGAGCCGATTTGGCTCGAAGTTAGAGTTAGAACGATCCTTAAGAACAGGAGGTCAGTGCAGAGGTCTCTGTCAAGGCAGAGGGTGCGGTTTGCGTCACAGGAGAAGGCTCTGCAAGGAGTGCAACGATCAAGCGCAAGGAGTGTGCAGGAATACTTTTGGAAAAAATCTTAAGTATGAGTCTTTTAGAAACTCAGAGTGCAAAGAGTGCATAGCGGCAACACTTTGTTAAGTGTTAGTCAAATTGAAGGAGAGAGTGAAAGGAGTGCACCAGAGGTCAAGTGGTCTCAAGTTCACAAAATATCAGGAGGAAGAGTGTCTCAGCTGCCAGGAAGGCAGAAGGATTTGTTAAGGGAGAAAAGGGTCGAGACCCTTAGAGATCCAAGTGACTTCAAAGCTCAGGGGAGATACTCTAGTTGTGGATAGAGTCTCTTCCAAGAGGGAATAAATCCATAAACTGTCCAATTCTCGGACTGTGGGAGAATCACAAGTGTGAGCTAGGGATGAAGTACCTTGAAGTTAACCAAGCATAACACAATAATTCATAATAATCACCAAGATCAATATGTTCTTCTAATAATATACCAATACAAGTATGCTACATCATCCATAAACCATGTGTCAACAATACTACTAACAAATACCTCCAACCATGTACCAAGTATGTACCAATAATGTATCAACTACTCATCAACTATGACTCATTAAGATGTACCAACATCATCAACTATACACCTCATGTATGTGCCACTGGATGAAGTCCCTTAATGACTTGTCATGTTTAAGCTTACAAATCTACCTTTAAATAAAAGGAACTCACTCTGATACTAATTGTTGAAATTACTAAAACAACTGAGAGTGGGGGTGAATCAGTTGTTACCGTGCTTAAACAATTTTAATTCAATTAAACCATTTTTAATCTTTCTCCAAGTGACCATCAATATTATACTACATATGGACAACATAAATAATGAGCATCACTCACACATAAGATATACACAAAGACAAATTTTCATGAGGAAACCTATAAAGGGAGAAAACCTCTTCTTCTTCAAAATGATAGGCAGTATTTTAAGTTCTGTACATCGTCTATAATTGAGCACCAACTAAATGTGAGGTTACTACCTCTGTTTTACAAGCTCCAACTTGTTTGAGAGCACCAACTCTCTGGTTTCTCTAGCACCCACTAGAAGGAAGCAACAACTCCCTAAGTGTTCCAGCACCAACTAGATGGACTCACCAACTTCCAGTCACATAGGCACCAACCTGTATAACAGAGAACAAGTGTTCTCCCTTGCACCACCCTGCCACCCTAGTTTTTCTGGATGCAACCAGATGGAAGCTACAACTCCCTGTGTTCAAGAACCCAATTGAACCTCTGAGGAAAACAGTCCTCCCTAGAACCACCCTACCTCCCTGATTATAAATAAAGGATTGAATAACCAACAACATAGATAAATCGATTCTTACCACTTCTTCTCTTTTCTGTAAATCGGGTCTTCTTTTGACTATTATGCAATTCTTCTCTTCCTCTGTATGTTCTGCAATTTTGCTTTGCTTCAAGTTGTTCTACAATTCTGCTCTTGCTTCTGTCTATTCCTCATCTGTTACTCATCTCTAAGTTTTATCTCACACTGTGCATACTGTTGGTCTCACACTGTGCATACTGTAATTTTCCCTTTCTTACAGCTCAACTCATTTTTCATTCAAAACGACCAACCTTGCACAGTCGTCTCATATATTATTTTATTCACACACGCCTCTGCAACTGAATTGCCAACTGATCAAGAATCATGAATAAGTTTTGCTAACTGAATCATAACTGATCAATTAACTGTGAGGTGAAACAGTAGCCCTCCGATCATATTCGAATTCACCTATACCGTTGGATTACAAGAAACAAAATGTCTTTCGCATTTCGTATTTTAGCAATTTGCAATTTCGCATGTCACGAATTCCTATTGCGAAGCATCTCAACTCTCCAAGTCGCGATCCTCGAAATGGACCTAGATCAATGATCCAAAAAACTTCATAATCCGATCCCTTCTTTTCTTAATCGAACGGCTGACGGGATTTTGACGTTTTTCCCTTCGAGTCTTCGAGACTCACAATAGTCCCTTTCGACATTTCGCAATTTTGCATGTCGCAAATTCATGAAACTCCATTTTGCGATCTCCGAAACTCCATGTCGCAATTTCGCATTTTGGCATTTTGCGATTTCGACAATTCTTGTGATGAGATATCTTGACGCTCCATGTCGCAATTCCTAAAACTTTGAAACTCCATGTCGCAATTTCGCATTTTGACATTTCGTGATTTCTGTGGTGAAGTGTTTCGACACTCCAACTCCTGGTAACCGAAACCTACACCAAAAGGTGTTTTTTTCATTTTGTCAATTCATCATTTCGGCATTCCTGTGGTGAAGTGTTTCGACACTCCAACTCTCGGTATCTAGAACTCCGAAATGGAATTATTTCCTGGTCTACGAAACTCTTTGTTGATGTGCCTGTTTCGGGATTTCGGCGTTTTGAATTTCGCAACTTCGGGACTCCTGTGATGAAGAGTCTTGACTCTTGACTCCTCCAACTCCTAGTATATGGAACTCCGAAATGGAGTTATTTCCTGGTCTGCGAAACTCTTTGTTGATGTGCCTGTTTCAGGATTTTGGATTTTTTCATTTCGTGACTTTGGGACTCCTGTGGTGAAGAGTCTCGACTCTTGATTGACTCCTCCAACTCTCGGTATCCGAAACTCCAATTTATCGGTCTAAGAAACTCCGAAATGGAGTCTTTGACATGCTCTGATCTATCGCATTTTGGGATTTTCTGTCATGAGTTGTTTCCTTGACTCCTAGAGTTTATGGTTTTGATCTTTCCATGCGATCATCGTTGCACTGCTGGTCTTGCCACTTTCTCTTTTTCATCATCGTGACTCTTGGAGTTTACGGTTCTGATCTTTCCATGTGATCATCATTGCAATACTGGTCTTGCCACTTTCTCTTGTTCATCATCGTCGAGCTGAGATTGCCATCAATGACAAACAAATACTCTGCCTTTTGTCTGCCCGTAATAAATATTCCAACAATCTCCCCCCTTTGGCATTGATGGAAACCCCTTGAAAAACATCCAACTATACCACTGTAGCATCCTTGAAATTACTAGTAGCGTCCTTGAAATTACCACACTTTCTCCCCCTTTGACATCAATGTCAAAGAAGAAACATGCTCCCCCTAAGCTGTTGTAGTACATACTCCCCCTGTAAACTATGAGCAGCTTAGAAATACAACAGATATTCAATAAGTACTCCCCCTGACCAGGTGAATAGAATAGATGAAAGAATTTATAACCCCCAACTTTTGATGAAGATATCCAAAAGGGGTCGCTGCTAACGGTTTAGTAAAGATATCAGCTATCTGTTCTGTGGAAGGAATATAATTCATCTGAACAATTTTGTTTGTAACTTGTTCTCTGAGAAAATGTTATTTTATTAGTATGTGCTTAGATTTTGAATGAAGTACAAGATTCTTAGAGAGACTGATGGCACTGGTGTTATCACATTGAAGTGGAATGGGATTAGTGTAAGTTACCTTCAAATCTGCAAGAGTTTGTATCATCCATAAAATCTGAGTGCAGTAGGTAGCAACAACAATGTACTCTGCTTCTGTAGTTGATAAGGAAATAGATCTTTTCTTTTTACTAAGCCATGCTACTAATGTGTCGCCCATAAAGAATTCTTCTCCACTGGTGCTTTTTCTCTCATCAACACAGTTTGCCCAATCTGCATCTGAATAAGAAGTTAACTAAAAATTCTAATTTCTGGGATACCATAGAACATAATTTATTGTTCCCTTCAAGTATTTGAATATCCTTGTGACAGCTACCAAATGAATTTGTTTAGGAGAACACTGATAACGACTTACCATTCCAACAACTTGTATTATATCAGGACGAGATGTTGTGATGTATAGAAGATTGCGTATCATAGAGTGATATGTCCTTTGATCAACATCCAATGAAATATCATCTTTACTAAGCTTGCAACCAACCACCATAGGTGTGCTAACAAGAGAGGAAACCTCCATCTGAAATTTGTTCAACATCTCTTTCAAATATTTTTCTTGAGAGATAAATATTCCTGCAACTCTTATTTACTTGTAAACCAAGAAAATATGACAGTTCTCCTATCATGGACATCTCAAATTCTGTTTTCATAGAGTTAGAAAACCACTGGACATATGATTCATTAGTACAGCCAAAAATAATATCATTTACTTAAACCAAAACAACTAGTAAATTATCACCTTCAGACTTAATGTAGAGGTTGTTGTCAACAATACCTTTCTTGAACCCTTTGTCTTGTAAAAATTTGTCCAGCCTATAATACCAAGCTTGTGGTGCTTGTTTCAGTTCATATAAGGCCTTCTTTAGCTTGCAAACATAATTAGGATTATCTGTCAATGAGAATCCTTCAGGTTGCTCCATATATACTTCTTCCTCTAGATCTCCATTAAGAAATGCTGACTTAACATCCATCTGATAAACTTTAAAGTTCTTATGACATGAATAAGCAATAAACATTTTGATGGCTTCCAATCTTGCTACTGGTGCAAAATTTTCATCAAAGTCCTGACCTTCAACTTGTGCATACCCTTTACAGACCAATTTGGCTTTATTTCTAACAATTTGTCCTTTTTCATTCATTTTATTCTTGAACACCCATTTGGAACCTATTACATTCTTATCTTCAGGTCTAGGGACAAGCTCCCAAGTATTGTTCTTCTCAATCTGATCAAGCTCTTCATTCATTGCTCTAACCCAATCATCAT
>ML779886.1:358748-377473 GCA_009831015.1 Picea engelmannii | reverse complement strand
TTAGTCTAGAATAATCATCAATAATCAACATAAAATAATTTTCTTTTCCTGTACCTTCTTTCCTTGATGGTCCACATAAATCCATATGTACTAACTGGAGAGGTTTTTCTGTTGAAGGAAAGTTTTTAGATTTGAACTAAGTGTGAGTAAGCTTTTCGATCTGACAGGGTTTACAAACAGAGTCGTATGGCTTTGATATCTTCAGAAGATCTTTTAATGCCCCATTGTTTCTAATCTTGATTATATGATCAAAATTTAGGTGTCCAAGTCTCCTATGCCACAACCAACGTTCATCATACTTTCTTAAGTGGCATTCTTCTTTTTCTTCTTTTAACGCATAGACATTGTTTTCTATTCTTATCCCTTTTGCAACTAGTTGTCCTGAATTCACAGATTTTATTCTATAGTCTTTAGAGGTAAAAACGACTTCACATCCTCGGTCACAGACTTGACTGACACTAAGCAGATTATGTTTCAGACCTTCTACAAACAACACATCTTGAGCTTTCCCTTTTCCATTACTCAAACTTACCATTCCTTTACCTTTTATTTTTCCTGGGGCATCATTTCCAAAAGTTGCATTCCCTAATTTGCTTTCACTTAGAGTTAGAAACTTACTTTTGTCTCCAGTCATATGTTTGGAACATCCACTGTCAATATACCAAGGATTCTTTTGTCTTTGGGCTGATAACACTAGTCCACACTTGTCATCTGCTTTCTTATTCCAAACCTTGACATCTTCAGCAGTGGGGATCAAATCTGTCTTGTAATTCCTTAAGCGATAGTCTGTAGCTTTATGTCCATAATTATGGCAGTTGTAACATTCTGGTTCACTAAATAACAGATCATAATGATTGTTATGCTCATATCTGTTGTTGTCTTTCACTTGTGTCCTTCTCCCAGTCATCACATGATTTATAGTCTGTGATTGTTTGTTGCTTGACTATCTCAATCTTTGTAGTGGCAGATAATTATTCCTTGAAAAACTTGATTGCTCATATCTAAATCTTAAAGAACAGTTTATAGATTTGTGACCAAAATTAGAGCAGGAAAAACAATAACCATAGAAAAAACCTTTGTACCTTGAAAAAGTTTGTCTTCTTTGAGGAGGTCGATTTCTTTCATGCCGATAATCTCTCTGATCTACATATTCGGTTCTGGTAATTTTTCTTTCATTCCTTCTTGGTGGCTGATTTTCTTTCTTTGTTTCTGTAGAGTGACTGTTGCCAATGTTTGAGGATTTGACAAACTTGATAGGTTCTATATTACTTGGATGATCACTACTTGATCCTTCTTCATACCCCAATCCATCTTTCAACTTTGGGTTTCTTTGCTGATTTAGAATAGAGGTTAATCCTTCTGAGGCTTTAATACTTGGCATATTTTGATGATACAATCCCTTAAACTTCTCCATTTCTTTTCTGGTTTTTACTATCTCTTCTTCTAAGGCTTCACACCTCTCTTTCTTCTCTGACAACTGTTGTTTCATTATATCTTCTATTTTATTTGCCTCTTCTAATTCCACTTTCAATAGGAAAAAGTCTTCACTAGGATGTTTACTGTCTTTCTCGAACTATATCAACAATTGTTTTTTCTTTCTGTTCTTAATTCCGAGTCTGTCAATCTCTTCCAGTGCACTGATCAATTCTCCTTCCATATCAACCACATCTTCTTCATCATTATCATCACTGCCTGTGCTTTTATTATCATAATCCTTTTTGGCCATAAGCATGAAGCCATTTACCTTATCTTCACAGGAAGAGTCATTATCGGTGTATTATGAGAAATTGTCATTATTTGCACACAAACTTTTCTTCTTACTATATTTCTTGAATTTGTACTTATTTTCATCATCAGAGTTCTGGTCCTTTTTTTGATGGGGACACTTAGATGCAAAATGACCTATCTTACCATAGTTAAAGCATTTGAAGGGCAACTTTCCTTGATATTTTCTTGATCCTTTCTTTAACCTTCTCACAATTTTTTCCTCAATATCATCTAATTCTGAATCAGTATTATTGTCTTCTTTAAACGATGCTTCTCTAGTAATGGATTTATCTTTGCTAATTCTCATTTCATATGAAGTTAAAGTTCCTAGAAGTTGATCAATGGACAGAGTTTTAAGATCATTTAGTTCTTCTATTTCAGAGACTTTTGGATTAAATTTATCAAGCAGAGATCTTAAAATCTTCTGAACTAAAAGTGATTCTTCAAACTTCTCACCAAGACCCTTCATGGCATTCACAAGTTATTCAACTCTTAAAAAATACTTGCTAACTATTTCATCTTCATTCATCTTTAGTTGTTCAAACTTCAACCTAAATGTTTGAAGTTTGGCATCTTTTACTTTCTCATTTCCTTCATAGCTGCTAATAAGTTTATCCCACATTTCTTTGGCAGTTTGAAGATGCATCACCTTTACAAACTCATCTTCTTCAAGTATATTCAAGATAGAATTCATTCTCTTAGCATTAAATATAAATTCTAACTTATCATCCTTGGAAGCTAGCACAACAGGATTTATGTATCTAGTCTCTACTACATCCCAATCATCAACACCTAAGGCCATTAGGTGTGCTCTCATTCTAACCTTCCAAAAGGAAAAATATGTTCCATCAAACAGAGGAGGCTTACTGGATAAAGTCCCTTCATGAATTGTCATGTTTAAGCTTACAGATCTACCTTTAAATAAAAGGAACCCGCTCTGATACCAANTCAGTTGTTACTGTGCTTAAACAATTTTAATTCAATTAAACCATTTTTAATCTTTCTCCAAGTGACCATCAATATTATACTACATATGGAAAACACAAATAATGAGCATCACTCACACATAAGATATAAACAGAGACAGATTTTCACGAGGAAACCCATAAAGGGAGAAAACCTCTTCTTCTTCAAAATGATAGGCAGTCTTTTAAGTTTTGTACATCATATATAATTGAGCACCAACTCAATGTGAGGCTACTACCTTTGTTTTACAAGCTCCAACTTGTTTGAGAGCACCAAATCTCTATTTTCTCTAGCACCCACTAGAAGGAAACAACAACTCCCTAAGTGTTCCAGCACCAACTGGATGGAAGCACCAACTTCCAGTCACACATGCACCAAATTGTATAACAGAGAACAATTGTTCTCCCTTGCACCACCCTGCCACCCTGGTTTTTCTGGCTGCAACCAGATGGAAGCTACAACTCCCTATGTTCAAGCACCCACTTGAATCTCTGAGGTAAACAGTCCTCCCTAGAACCACCCTACCTCCATGATTATAAATAAATGATTGAATAACCAACAACAAAGATAAATCGATTCTTACCACTTCTTCTCTATTCTGTAAATCTGGTCTACTTCTGACTGTTCTACAATTCTTCTCTTCCTTTGTCCGTTCTGCAATTTTTCTCTGCTTCAAGCTGTTCTACAATTCTACTCTTGATTTTATCTATTCCTCATCTATTACTCATCTCTGAGTTTTATCTCACATTGTGCATACTGTCGGTCTCACACTGTGCATACTGTAATTTCCCCTTTCTTACAGTTCAACTCATTTTTCATTCAGAATGACCAACCTTGCACAGTCGTCTCATATCTTCTTTTATTCACACACGCCTCGGAAACTGAATCGCCAACTGATCAAGAATCATGAATCAGTTTTGCTAATTGAATCGTAACTGATCAATTAACTGTGAGGTGAAACAGTAGCCCTCCGATCATATTTGAATTCACCTGCATCGTTGGATTACAAGAAACCAAATATCTTTCGCATTTCGTATTTCGGCAATTCGCAATTTCACATGTCGCGAATTCCTGTTGTGAAGCATCTTGACTCTCCAAGTCACGATCCTCGAAATGGATCCAGATCAACAGTCCACAAAACTTCATAATCTGATCCCTTCTTTTCTTAATAGAACGACTGATAGGATTTCGACATTTTTCCCTTCAAGTCTTCGAGACTCACAATAGTCCCTTTTGGCATTTCGTGATTTTTCATGTCGTGAATTCATGAAACTCCATGTTGCGATCCCTGAAACTCCATGTCGCAATTTTGCATTTCAGAATTTCGCGATTTCGACAATTCTTGTGATGAGATATCTTGACACTCCATGTTGCAATCCCTGAAACTCTGAAACTCCATGTCGCAATTTCACATTTCGACATTTCACGATTTCTGTGGTGAAGTGTTTCGACACTCCAACTCTCGGTAACCGAAACCTACACCAAAAGGTGCTTTCCGCATTTCATCATTCCTGTGGTGAAGTGTTTCAACACTCCAACTCCTGGTATTTGGAACTCCGAAATGGAGTTATTTCCCGGTCTGTGAAACTCTTTGTTGATGTGCCTGTTTCAGGATTTCGACGTTTCTCATTTCGTGAGTTCAGGGCTCCTTTGATGAAGAGTCTCGACTCTTGACTCCTCCAACTCCTGGTATCTGGAACTCTGAAATGGAGTTATTTCCCAATCTGCGAAACTCTTTGTTGATGTGTCTGTTTTGGGATTTCGGCGTTTCGCATTTCGCGACTTCAAGACTCCTGTGATGAAGAGTCTCGAATCTTTACTCCTCCAACTCCCGATATCCAAAACTCTGATTTATTGGTCTGCGAAACTACGAAATGGAGTCTTTGACATGCTCTGATCTATCGCATTTTGGGATTTTCTGTTGTGAGTTGTTTCCTTGACTCCTGGAGTTTACGGTTATGATCTTTCCATGTGATCATCGTTGCGCTACTGGTATTGCCACTTTCTCTTGTTCATTATCGTGACTCTTGGAGTTTACGGTTCAAATCTTTCCATTGGATCATCGTTGCGCTGCTGGTCTTGCCACTTTATCTTGTTCATCATCGTCGGGTTGAGCTTTCCATCAATGACAAACAAATACTCTGCCTTCTGTCTGCCTATAATAAATATGCCAACACATAGCACCATGTCCAACAATTTTAACAGGAATAAAATGAGAAGCCTTTCTCAATTTATCAACCACTACCATTATTGAATCATGTTGCCTTAGTATCCTAGACAATTTAGTTATAAAATCAATGGTTACCACTTCCCATTTCTTCTTTGGAATTGGTAATGGTTGTAGTGAACACACTGGGTGCCTATGCTTAGACTTGACTCTTTGACATTCCATAAATCTAGTAATGTAGTTAGCAACATATTTCTTCACTCGTGGACAAAAGAATTGGATTCTTGTTGTTTCAATTGTTTTCTGGTAATTGGGATGTTCGACATATGGAACATTATGCATTTCTTTTAATACCAACTTCCTAAGTTCTTTGGAACAATGAACATAAATTATATTTTTATGCATAAGTAATTCGTCTTCCTTCACCTCATATAATTTAAATTTCTATTGTACATTTTCTTGTTGTAATCTTTCTTTTACCTATAGGTGATGTTGATTTGAATAGCAACATCTAAAATTATTCTCTTCAAATCTGACTGATGCATACTAACAGTTGTAGCATGAATGAGATGTACTCTTCTATTGAGTGCATCAACAAATTTATTTTCTTATCCCTTGATATGATTTATGTCAAAGTCACACTCACTTAAAATTTCCATCCATATCCTTTTCCTGGCATTCAAAGTTGGTTGTTCAAAAGATATTTCAGACCACTATGGTCTGTTCTTAATTCAAATCTCTTTCCCATGAGATAATTCATCCACATATTCAATGCATGAACAATGGCAACAAGTTTCAAGTCATGTGTGGCATAGTTGCTTTCATGTTCTTTAATATTTTTGGACTCATAACCAATGACATGTCCATTTTGAGTGAGGACTCCACCAAGTCCTTCCTTTCATGCATCTATACATACCACACAACTTTCATTTGGGTCAACAATCTTTAAAATAGGTGTGCTAGTAATTAATTCTTTCAACAAATTAAAGTTCTCTTCACACTTAGTTGTCCATTCACATTTAATTCCCTTATTTTGCAAAGAAGTGTTGGGATGAGAAATCTTAGAGAACTCTGCCATAAATATTTTGTAGTAACCAACTAATCTCATAAAATATCTGACTTTCGAAACATTCTTGGGTGTTGGCCATCCTCTAATGGCTTCAATATTCTCTGGATCCACTGTTATACCTTGTTCTAAAATAATGTGTCCCAAGTAATGGATTTGTTCTTGGTAAAAGAACACTTATTAAGCTTGGCATACAACTGATGTTCCCTCAGCACTTGCAATACCAATATCAAGTGATGTTCATTCTCTTCTTTTGACTTAGAGTAGATAAGTATGTCATCCAAGAATACTATGACAAACTTATCCAAATAATTTCTAAATATGTCATTCATTAAGCAAATAAATATAGTTGGTGCATTGGTCAGTACAAATGGAACCACTACAAATTTTGTTGGGTATGTGTTATATTCTTTGCATGGTTAGAATTGAGCAGTTTTGGTGGTTTTTGGCGGTTTTTCCATCCGTTTTTGGGTGTTTTTTCAGCACATGGTTTTTGACGATGATTTTCTATTTCCGGTTAAGGAATTATGGTTGTTGACTAATTTAAGTTATTGGATTAGTTTTTTGGATGCTACGGGATCATTTATTTATATTGTATTGTAAACAATGTATGAGATGAATGAATATAGAATATGTTTGTTTTCTCGGTTTAGGTTTCGATGGGGGAAATATCTATGTAAAGTGTGTATTTTCCATTGTATCTTTTATTTTATTTTATTGTAAATATGTTTGCAGTAAATAAATGTACAATATTAAAATCTACATTTGGTATCATAGATATCATTGGCTTCAGGGGGATGCCTTTGTGATCAAGGTTTTGGCTCAGGACTATGATAATCTTTTTATAGTGGGAGATCTGTGGTATTGATTCTTTAGGTGAAAAGAAATGGTGAGCAGTTCAAAAAATAGAGATCGAGAAATTTAATGGGAAAAATTTTGAGTTGTGGAAGCTCAAATGGAAGATCTGTTGGTAGGCAGAGAATAGTGGATCACGGTGGATCTAGGTACTGCACCTATAGGAACATCAACATATGATTGGAAATTTTTTTATCGAAAGGGCAAGAGAATAATCTGATTGTGTCTCTTAGATTCAGTATTACTGGATGTATCAAGGGAAGCTACAAACAAGTCATTATGGGATAATTTGGGGGCTTTGTATTAGTTTAAGTCCCTAGTAAATAAATTTTTCATGCAGAAGAAGTTGTATAACCTAAGGATGAGATATGGAGACTTGATGATAAAGCATATGAATGCTTTAAATAATGTGGTAAGTCAATTATTATTTGTTGAGATAAAAATTTCATATGAATATAAGTGTATCAATTTACTCTCTCTTTACTAGACTCATGGGATAATCTAGTTTTGGCCATAAGTATTAATACAACTACCTTTATTTTCGATGATGTGGTCTCATCCTTGTTGTTGGAGGAGATGAGATGGAAGAACATGGAAGGATAGAGAACATATTCATTATTTGCAGGAGGATGCTCCCAGGAAATAAATGGATCTAAGTTCTCAAGTGAGAGATCCAAATATAAGGGTATATCTAAATCTCTTGGAAAGTTTGTAAAGGTATGTTAGAGATGTGGAAAAGAAGTGAACTCCAAGAATCAATGTAGATCCAAAATTGTTGAGAGGGTGAAGGGATTTGAAGGTGCTCCCTCTACAGAAGAAAATACCTCCAAGGAAGAAGGAATGGATGTGTACTTGGCTTCTTCAAGCACGCATGTAGATCATGAGGCATGGTTGGTTGAATCAGTTGCATCCTTTCATATGACTCCCCATAGGGAGTGGTTCTGTGAATATGAAAGTTATGATGGAGGTAATGTTTTCCTAGGTGATGAATCGACAACCAAAATCATAGGACAAGGAAAAATCAAATTGAGGCTCATAGATGGAAGGATTAGAACACTTCACAGTGTTCTACACATCCCGAGATTGGCCAGAAATTTGATTTCTGTAAGCAAAATGGACTATGCAGGGGTAAAAATAGTATTTGAAAAGGAAACCTACAAGATGGTTGGATCAATGGTGTTTTTGAAGGGATTTTGGATTGGAAATCTATATAATATATAAGGAAGCACTATTAGTGATGGGTGTAATAGTTCCATTGTTCTTGATATTGGAGTCGAAGAAGAAAAAACTTCTACAGTCTCTGGAGAAAAGGTTATGATGTGGCATCAAAGACTGGGGCATATTGGAGATAAGGGCCTTCAAATACTACATGATAAAGGTATGGTTGAAGGTATGTCTAACTTCTCTCTAGATTTTTATTTCTTTGAATATTGTGTATATGGGAAGAAAAATTCGCTAAGATTCCCCTCTGGTGCAACAAGGGAAGAAGGGATTTTATAGCTAGTGCATAGTGATGTGTTTGTACCTATGTTGGTTCCATCATTGGGAAAATTTGTGTACTATGTCTAATTTATAGATGAATTCTCAAGGAATACTTGGATATATTTCCTCGGGAATAAATTTGAAGTCTTTGACAGTTTTAAAGAGTTTAAGGCTCTTGCTGAGAATCAAATAGAGAAAAGAATTAAGGTGTCGAGGAAGGATAATGGTGGAGAGTTCTGTGGAAATGAATTTGAATAATTCTGTAATAAATGTGGTATAGCAAGGAAGAATATTACTCCTTATATTGTTGAAGTTTGAGTAGCTTCGGAAGATATTATTATTGTATCAATATTGTATTAGACCAAGAAAAAACTCTAAAGAATAATATTATGTTATATTTATAAATTCGACCCTATTTTTCCTTTGTAAAAGTCAAATTTAGATTAGAAAGGGTAAAGTGTACAACTTGGCCCTGGCCTAAGTCTATGTGGATTAACTTGTATTTATAAGAGGCTAGGCACCTCAATTGAAGAACACACAACACAATATCTCTCACACAAGGAATAGTGTGTAAGTCTGAGGAGGAGACACAACTATAGAGGAAGGGAATTATGGTGAAGGGTTTTGGTTATATCTTGGAGGACTATCTTGGTCTAGTGGTGCGCTACCCTATTCTAGTTAGGGTTTTTGGTCTATATTATGATTAACTTATGTTTGGTGAAATCTCTCTTGAGAGAGACATTATTCTTGTGGAGGAATCTATATTGAAGAATCTTTGTTGGGTTTTATCCCCCGCGAGGGTTTCTTAGGATAAATCTTGTGTATACTATGGATGTCTTTCTTTCAATGATCCTTTTTCATGCAATTATTGTTTTAATAGTCTAAAGTTAAAGAATATTGAATACATGTAACTTCTTAAGTGGAATTTTAACATGGTATCAGAGAAGGCTTGAAAGAATCCATTTTCATAGTCTAGAAGGACTCGTTGGGGAAATGAATACCATAAGAAGACTCTCCTAACACTAGTTCATCTTTCCTTGGGTTTATATTCTCAATATGATGAAGATGTGAAAACTACAGTTTGTGTTGCAACTGTCAACAACTGCATAAAACCCTAGAAGGTGATTTCTCCCACTTTCTGGAGGATGTTGGTCAAATTAAAGCTATCAAGGAGATCTCCTAAGGAGGGTGCATCTTTCCCTCAGAGAAAAATTCCAAAATTATCATTTTTTAAAATTAGGGTTTCCTCATAAACCCTATATCAATACATCTTGGAAGCTACAAATTGAAGTTGGAGCAGTTCACCTTAGCATAGCACACTCTCTGGTAAGTTCAAAACCTTTCTTCAAAAAGTTTCACTTTTCTTATTGTATTACCATCCAAGGACAAGATGGAACCCAATACCAATATTTATGAGAAGCTTGAGGGTGCTAATAAATTCTGAGCATGGAAGTATAGAGTGATGCTCTTTCTGGAATAGAATGATCTAGAATATTTCATCAAATAAGAAGTTCCAGAACAAGAAAAAGATGAGGTCAATGCAAAGAACAAAAAGAACCTAGTTAAGGAAAAGAGAATCATTGTTGATTCTATCAAGGATCATTTGATCCCTCATGTATCATCATTGACAAATCCCAAGAAAATGTTTGATCCCTTATCCTGATTGTATGAAGGAAAGAATATCAACCAGAAGATGACCTTAAGGACACAACTCAAGAATGTGAAGATGCATAGTTCATAAACTATCCATTCTTATTTCACAAGGGTGTCTCAAATAAAAGAACAACTTGAAGCCAATGGAGACACAATATAAGAAGTTGAATTAGTAATGACTACTTTGAATCGTCTCCCCAGATCTTGGGAATCATTCATTTAGGGAATATGTTCAAGAAGAAGGCTAACAAGTTTTAACAGACTATGGGAGGATTTCACTCAGGAAGAAGCTAGATTGTCATCAAGAGAAGAAAAACTAAGAGACGAGGAAAATCAAGCTCTAGTAGCTCATGCAAGAAAATGAAAGATAAAGAAGGAATTTCACTCACACAAGAAGCCTCGTGGATTACAAAAGACTCAAAATTTTAAAAAGGATTTCTCAAATTACAGATGTTGCATCTATCAGAAGATAGGGCACATTGCAATAAATTGTCCCAACTCTAAAGGTCAAGTGAGAAAAGGAAAGTATAAAACAAATCATGCTCATGCCACAAAAGATGATGAACCTAATCATCAGAGAGCCAAAGAAGATGACTCGAGCAAAGAATATGTATTTATATAATCTATTAAAGGTACAGTAACTCATGGAAGTGAAAAATGTCTCATTGATTGTGGTGCTTATAAGCACATGACAGGTTACAAGGATTCTTTCTTAGAATTAGTTCAGAGGGATTCACCTCACAAGGTGAAGCTCGGTGATGACTATAAGTATCCCATCAAAGGAGTAGGAGAATCATATTACATATTAGATTTTGGAAAACCTATGAAGATGAAGGATGTTATATATGTACTTGGTTTGAAGAATAATCTCCTTTATATCTCAGATTTGGATGAGAAAGGAATTAGAGTTGATTTTATTGATGGTGAAGTTCTCATGTGGCCAAAAGGAAAGTCTATTGATGATGTCGTAGTAATTGGTGTTCAATAAGGAGGTCTATACAAGTTAAAGGGACATTCAGTTTCAGCATTAGTACATGCTATAATCACTCCAAGTGAGCTATGGCATAGAATATTTGTTCACATACATTACAAAGCACTACCGATCGTGAGTAGGATGGTAACAAGTTTTCTAGAAATCCAAGTGAATCATGAAGGCATATGCAATGGATGTGCACAAGAAAAATACATGAAGAAACCATTTCCAAACAGTGATAGAAAATCCAAAGGAGCCTTGGACATCGTACATTCAGATGTGTGTGGACCAATGTCATCCACTTCATTTAGTGGGTATGTATATTGAGTTTCATTTATTGATGATTTATTATGTAAAACTTGTATTTTATTTTTGAAAGCTAAAAGTGAAGTATTCAACAAGTTCAAAGAATTCAAGGAACTTGTTGAAACCCTGTCTGAAAAGAAGATAAAGATATTAAGGTAAGATAATGGAGGATAATTCATATTAGATGAATTCAATGCATTCCACAAGTAATTTTGGATTAAGAGGGAGCTCTCTACTCCCTACAATATTCATCAGAATGGTGTGGCAGAAAGAAAGAATCGTACAATCATGGAATCAGTAAAGGCCATGATTCATGACCAAGAATTACCGATGTGTCTGTGGGAAGAAGCAATCAGTACCACAGTATATGTGTAGAACATAAGTCCCCACAATGTACTTGGGAACAAGACACCAGAAGAAATGTTTACAGATGAAAATCCATAGGTCATCCACTTGAGGATATTTGGTTTTCCAGTTTATGTGCATGTCCCCAAGGACAAGAGGTCAATTTTGGACCCTTCATGCAAGAAGGGAATATTAATTTGATATAGTGAGACATCGAATGTATACAGAGTCTACATCCCTATTCACTGACATATTGAGACTAGCAGAGATGTCACCTTCGATGAAGATGCATATTTCATTATATCGAGACAAAATCATTTAGATGAGGTCCATGGTGAGGAACATGAAGCTCCCATAGTTACAAATACAGATGCAGGAGATGATGTTGTACTAGAAGATCATGACATGGAAGAACCACAGAGACCTGCAAATTCATCCCGAGAGATGAATACAAAGAAGAGAGGACCATCTTGGGCTCGAGAAATTATTCAGGATGCAAAAAATTATGGTGCTCCAGATGGATCCTTAAGAGAAATCAATATACCGCAGATGTACTCTAGTTACGTGGCATTTCTAAGTGACATTATTGATGTGGATCCTACCTATTATGAAGAGGCTACAGAGAATAAAGAATGCAAGGATGCCATGATTCAAGAGTACCATTCCATTGTAAAGAATGATGTTTGGGATGTGGTTCCTAGACCAAACAAGAAGACAGTGGTAAGTTCCAAGTGGATTTACAAGACAAATAATTCAGCAGATAGAAGTATCGAGAAGTACAAGGAAAGGTTCATGGTGTGTGGTTTCTCCCATAAAGAAGGAATATATTATAAGGAGAAATTTTCTCATGTGGTGAGATACACTTAAATTAGAGTTATACTTGCGATAGTTGTAGTGATGAAGTGGAAGGTACACCAGATGGAGGTGAATATATCTTTTCTAAATGGTGTAATAGAAGAGGAAGTATATGTGGAACATCTATAAGGTTTTGAGACACATGAAAGTCAAACACATGTGTTCAGATTAAAGAAATCCTTATATGGATTGAAGCAAGAACCCAGGTCATGGTATGGTAGAATTGACAATTTTTTGATGAGCTTGGGTTTTACCAAGAGTAAAGTAGATTCCAACCTTTACTACAAGGTTGTAGATGGTGGACCAGTGATATTATTGTTGTATGTGGATGACCTATTTCTAACAGGAGATGAGAAGCTCATCATTGAAAATAAGAAGAATATTTCTATAGAGTTCGAGATGAAAGACCTGGGTATGATGCATTATTTCTTAGGTCTAGAGGTATGGCAGAGACTGAGTGAGATTTTCCTTAACTAAGGAAAATATGTTGTAGAGATTATGAAGATATCTGGAATGATGGATTGTAAGGCCATGCCTACATTGATGGTGAAAACTCTTAAGTTATTGAGGGATACATCTTCAAATATAATGGATGCCACCATGTATAGATGTTAGGACCACACAATGTACCTTTTTGCCACTATTACACTCTTGTTCACTCACATTTAAACTCATACTATCACTTTATCTTATCTTTCCAAAGGTATATAACGTCTCTTCTCTTTACTATACGTTTAATCTGTTTTGCATATAATTTCACATCACTCTCATACTTAACCATTGATTAAAAATGTATAAGTGCTGAAACAGTTCAAACTGCAGATTAGCATTTGAGGCCTATTGCTGAAACAACAATTCACAGAAGCTGTTACACAGTCCATGGTCGACGATGCTGAAACATAGAAGTTGTTACACAGTCCATGGTCGACTATGCTGAAACACAGAAGTTGTTACACAATCCATGGTCGACGATGATGAAACACAGAATCTGTTACACAGTCCATGGCAGACGATGCTGAAACACAGAACTGGCTACACAGTTTATGGTCAATGATGCTGAAACACAAAGGAAGTCGTTACACAGCCCGTGGTCAACAACAAATCACATAGATTGACTACAACAGTTGTACCACGAGCCAAACATCAACCATCGTTGCTACCTGAGAAGTGCTGAAACATTCAGAGTGAAAATCTCGTGGTTGAAACAACCCACGATTTGCGATGCCGAAACAACATGCAACAACATCAATAAGAACTATTACTCCAGCCGTAACAACAACATCTCATTCAACACTTGTAATAGCATTCAGTTGTGGAAGACTAGGACATCCTATTCCAATTTAGAAAGTCGATCTGACCAAGAATAGGACTCAGATATACATTTGTAATTTTTGATCAATTGTATCGAGGGGATTCCCTCTTTAAATAAGAGGAAATCATCATTCGAAAGGATCCCAGTTTTATGTACTAAGAAAGCTTCAGAGAGGGACGTACTTCATTTTCAAATTGTAATATGATACATTGATAGATGAATAAAAGACTGTTTTGAGCACCTTTCTCTAGCCTTTTCGTCTCAGGGGAATCTTGTGAGAAGGGAGGGCCCACCTTCTTCACAAGATTCACCCGTTAGTTTTATAGTGTGTTAGTATAATTTTTGTTTATGCCTTGATTAACATTTGTTTTGCTGAAACACTACTTTTTATGAATTCTGCTTTGCTGAAACACTACTGAACTCTGTCTCGTTAAGAACTTTGCTTTAGTGAATGTTACATTGTTTTCACGAAGTTCATAATCATATTAATTAGCAATATTGTGTGATGAATGTATGAGGTTTACTGATCAGAGACTGGGCTAAAGGTTCCTTCTTAAAGGAAGGAATTAAAGGGTCTTGTTCTCTGTTAGAAGTAGTCAACTTTCAATTATTTTCACAAGTGTGCTAATCAGAGGCTGGGCTAAAGGTTCCTGCTTAAAGGAAGGAATTAAAGGGTCATGTTCTCTGTTAGAAGTAGTCAACTTTCAATTATTTTCACAGGTGTGCTAGTCAGAGGCTGGGCTAAAGGTTCCTCCTTAAAGGAAGGAATTAAAGGGTCCTATTCTTTGTTAGAAGTAGTCTGCTTTCAATTATTTTCACAAGTGTGCTAATCAGAGGCTGGGCTAAAGGTTCCTGCTTAAAGGAAGAAATTAAAGGGCCCTGTTCTCTGTTAGAAGTAGTCAGCTTTAAATTATTTTCACAAGTGTGCTATTCAGAGACTGGGCTAAAGGTTCCTGCTTAAAGGAAGGAATTAAAGGGTCCCGTTCTCTGCTAGAATAGTTAAGCCTTCAATACATTAATGAGTTCATGAAAGTGTGTACATCAGAAACAAAGTGTTGAAGTTCCTGCTTGGGAATAGGGTCCTGTTCTCTGGTTACAGAATAGTTGTTCTTTTCTATTGCAGTTGTTATTTAGATTAATTATCTCTTCAAGCTCTGTAATAAGTAGTTTGCTTTTCTGTAATTCAAGATAGGACTTCAGTTCATTCAAGGCAAGTGTGATTAATATAGTTTCCTTTACTACAACTCTAGGTTGCTTTTGGAATTGAGCATATATAGTGCGTGGTTACCTTTAAAATAAATAGACTTCCCTGGGTTGACAATTTATGTAGCACTTCATTGTTTGAATTAATTAAGCAATTATAGTGACCAACATTTTGGCGCCATTGCCGGGGAAGGTAATTTTAGATTTCAAAATCACTTATGATTTTTCAGATACAAAGATTGCATGAAAGGACACGAAAACCCCAAAGATATTGACCTTACAGGTGGCAAGGGAAAAGGAAAAGGAGGAAGAAAGACTTACATTGATGAGATTATATCAAAGTCTGAATCTGCTGCTCAACGACCAAACCTTCGGAAACAAAAGTCCCATCCTTCATTTCAAGCAAACTTTTAAACAAGGAAAGAAGTTTGGAGTCCTAATATAGTCCAGAAGCCAGCAGGAAACATTGAGGACAGAGCAAGCATAGTAGGGGAACAGACAGAAGAAAACATGGATGAGTACAATGAAGAATTGCATCACGAAGAACAGGCAGGTCCTGAGGGAGAGGTAAATGATGAAAACTCTTTCTCTACATTAGGATTTCCTATTGGCGATCTTCCTAGAGGAGTAGCCCCCATGAAAAACATTCCACTCTCAGCATTACCTAATTTTCATGGTTTGTCTTCAGAAGATCCTGATGAATTTCTTTTTGAGTTTGATATATTATGCAGAAGTTATGATTACGTTTCTAATGCTGAAAAATTAAAGTTATTTCCAGCAACACTAAAAGGGAATTCACTAAGATGGTTTATGAGTCTTGGAGGCCATGTAATCACAACATGGGACCAAATGAAACAGAAATTCCTGAAAAAATACCAGGACTACTGTCGAACAAGAGAAAAGAGGGGGGATCTATTTAAGATGATGCAGAAAGAGGATGAGAATCTGGAGGACTTTGTAGAAAGGCTACAGCACAATCTACAAAGATCCAGTCACCCCAATGTAAGTAAAGACATTCTTAAAACTATATTATTAAAAGGAGTAAGGGATGATTGTCTAGATATGCTGAACATGCTTGGAAAAGGAGACATATCTAAGGAATCATACGATGAAATTGTTAATTTATGCAAAAGATGTTCAAGAGGATCTTCCAGAAATAAATCAAACAGCAGGGACACCACATTTTCAAGAGTCCAAAAATCAGCCAGTGGGGGAGAAACAAGAGCCGAGATAGGTAATTTACTTGAAGGTTTTACAACTGAAATGTTAAGCTCTTTTGCCTCACAAATTGACACCCTCCAGATTAAGAAAAAGCAAGCAGAAGCAGAAGCAACCCTGTCCATCTTTTGTCCTCAATGCAGAGATAAGCACCCACGAAGAGAATGTCCATTGGACAAAAAGCCAATCTGCACCATCTGTGATAAAGATCATGAAACCCAACATTGTCCATCTTTACCAGGGATCAAGGCAACATTACAACCAATGGACGAAGAAGCTGAAGCAGTCTATCTATTGACACAAAGAAGGAAATGGCAACCGCGAGGACAAGGTATGAATCCTAACATGCCATTTGCATCTTCTAATCATTGGAATAATTATCCTTCTTTCAATCAAATGAGTTACCCCCCCTACAATCAAATTCAATATACTAATCAAATGAATTACCCACCCATGCAACAAACTTACCCACCCATGAAACAAAATAACCCACCCTTTGTTGATCCGTCAATGTGGACCCCTTGGCCTCCACAACAGCAACAACCATATCAGAACCAATGGAATCAAAATTGGAGAGGACAACAACCCCCCTTCCAAAATCAATTACCTCAATCGAAATTCCTACAACCACTCTCCTTACCAGCAGGTACTCCCCCAAACAATCAAACGATGAGACCCCAGCTACCTGTACAACCTAACCCTAACCCAAATAATAAAGTTGTGCAGTGCATTGATATTTATAACCAACCTACACTCTCTCTTCTCCCTGTGCAATGAAACGATATTCATTTATGATCTGGGAGAATAGTGGAACCCACCATAGATGATGTTACCTCTTCTGATAAAGAGGAAACAAAAGAGCATGATGTACCTGAAAAGGTACAATCATCCTCTAACAATGCTGCTGAAACAACAAAACCACCATTTCCTGAGCATTTAGCCTTAACTAAAATGCCTGAGCCACCAGCCTTCAATCTTCTAGGGGAATTACAGAATTTATATGTCAAAATTCCTCTACTACAAGCACTCCGAGACGTACCAATCTATGCCAGGACGATGCGAGACATTTGTGTTAAAAAGCCTGGTAGGAAAATTAAGGATCCCCTTACAGTTC
Source organism: Picea engelmannii (assembly GCA_009831015.1). Taxonomy (NCBI): domain Eukaryota; kingdom Viridiplantae; phylum Streptophyta; class Pinopsida; order Pinales; family Pinaceae; genus Picea; species Picea engelmannii. Next base: position 360,191 of record ML779886.1, on the reverse strand, counting down.
ATGTTATGGGATACTTGTCTGCACTAATGTCAGATAAAGCTCCCTCAGTCAAATATGGTGATCTTGTCCACCCTACCATTTTTGTACAAGTTGGAAAAACGATAATCCCTTGAGTTCTGGTAGACCTAGGTGCTGCTATCAATATCATGAATCTGGAAACCTTACAACTGCTACAACTGCAAAATGAACTCAGAGACACCACAACTATCCTAGAATTGGCTGACCGATCCATAATTAAACCAGAAGGAGTCATTGAAGACCTCAGTATCTCTGTAGAATCCTAGAATTATCCAGATGACTTTGTGGTACTACAACCCAAAACAAAGTTGGGGGGCCACCCTCTAATTTTGGGTAGACCTTGGCTAGCCACAACAGATGCTTCTATCAACTGTAGATTAGGTTCAATGACAATTTCAAACGGTTATGAAACTAAACAGCTTACCCTCTACCCTCATGCTACACCCCTGATTAATAATGATAATTCTCTATGGGTAGATTTTGATGATCAACCGACTCAACCCCTTTTGACTATCGGACAAGCTCTAAGCTTGAAAGACTCCACCGAGGATGAAGTGATTAATAATTTTATTTGTGAACCCTCCTCTGTGACCCCAGAAACTCATAATCAACTAACTGCACTGTTGGAGTCTGATAATCAAGAAAACCTCAATTCGGAAAGCCTACCTCAAACATCTACCACCATCTCCTCTAAAAGCATACCAGTAGAAATTGAACCTGGCAAAACACTGAACATAAACCCTAATCTGACAGATGCTGAAACACAACAATTAATGAAGTTACTTCTGGAAAATAAAGAAGCATTTGCATGGGATTACACAGATATGAAAGTAATCTCTCCTGAATTATGTACTCATCGAATATATATTAAAGAAGATTGTTGGCCAATCTACCAACCTCAATGACGAATGAACCCTAATTTAAGAGAAATCCTCAAAGAAGAACTTCAAAAATTGCTCAATGCAGGGTTTATTTATCCTATATCAGATAGTGAATGGGTTTCCCCATTGGTAATAGTTCCTAATAAAAATGGGAAATGGAGAGTATGTGTGGATTATAGAGCTCTAAATAAAGCCACTCAAAAAGATCACTTTCCATTACCATTCATTGATCAGGTGTTAGATAATTTTTCAGGGAAGAAATTTTTCTCATTTTTAGATGGTTTCAGTGGGTATAACCAGATCAAAATTGCACCTCAAGATCAAGATAAAACCACTTTTACTAGCCCTTGGGGAACCTTTTCTTAGAGAGTCCTTCCTTTTGGACTATGTAATGCACCAGTAACCTTCCAAAGAGAAGTTTTAGGAATCTTTTCTGATATGCTTAATGACTCTATGGAAATCTTTATGGATGACTTTACTCCTTATGGTGTTTCTTTTCAGGAAGCACTACAAAACCTTGAGAAAGTACTTAAACGATGCATAC
>ML779886.1:297128-325577 GCA_009831015.1 Picea engelmannii | reverse complement strand
ACTGTTGGACCCCGCACGTATATCAAAGAGCTATAGCACAGGGCAAACCCTTGTCTGTAGAACCCTTGAATACCTAACCCTTGGGGAACATAAACAACAACATAAACAAATTAAACCGGCGAGATCTATTGACGTGCATCTGCGTTCGGGTTGCTAAGTAAATACTCTCTGGTTCAGAATTTGGGGATTTCATCACTGCAACATTCTTCAGACCAAAGCATAATTTTTCTGCAAAATTTTTTTACCCCGCTCGCTCCCTTTTCAGTTCACCCATCCTCATGGCCCATACTCGTAGCCAAGAACTAGAGTCTCGTTTCAACACCTTGCAATCTGGTTTAATCGAGACCCAACAATAAGTGCAACAACTCAGTGCTACTATTGCCTCTCGTGATGCCTCCATAAATGCATCCGTAAATGTAGCCGTGCAGTCCGCAATGGCGGAATTCAAACACGAACTGACCACCCAGCTTGAATCGGTCTTTGCATCACTCTGCACCAAACTCAAGATCCCTATCGATGACTCTTTTCCTGATGCACATAAAAAGATTGAAGGTGAAACTTCTTCCCATTCCTTTCAACCCCATCACTTTCAAAGGGACATATGCCTTCCGCGGGTGGATGTAGCCAAATTTGATGGCTCGGACCCCACTGGTTGGGTCACCCAAATGGAGCATTATTTCTCTCTCTACAACATTACATATGACTTGGCCAAACTTCGATATGGTGTTCTCCATCTAGATCAAGAACGCTAGCAATGGTGGCAATGGCGAAAAACTTCCCATCAAGGGTATATTGCTCGGACCCAATTTGTTGTTGAGCTTTATGAATGCTTTGACACCGACACCAACCATTTGGGCCGTTTGACAAAATTGAAGAAATCAGGCACAGTAGAAGACTTCATAGCTGCATTTGAGCGTCTGACTTTTCGAACAGAGGGCATGACTGATGCTTTCTTTCGAGAGTGTTTTATTAGTGGCCTCAAGGAGGAGATTCGGGCCCATGTTCTCATGGCTAGACCTACGACTTGGGTGGAGGCTACCAAAAAAGCTAAAGAAGCACAACAAATTGTTTCCGCTCAAACCTGTAAGCCTTCCTTTATCCCCCGCCATAAACCAGTAAACCCCCCTACTCCCTCCGCCCCATTAAAAATCCAAAAATTGACCAGGGATGAAATGGCTGAATGCCAACTCAAAGGCCTCTGTTATAATTGTGATGACAAATATTTTCTAGGCGACAAATGTAAGGAAGAAAATCTCTTTATGGCCATCTCTGAAGATATTCAGGAAGAAGATGTTGACACTCCCTCTGTGCTCGAGTCACCAGAAATCTTTGACATACACCCTCCCTCCGACCCTCCTGAAGTGGAACCGATCATTTCCCTCAATGCTCTCACCGACTTCTCTACCCCTCAAACCCTCAAGCTAATCGGTTACATCAAGCACCGAAAGGTCATAATTCTGGTTGATAGTGGCAACACCCACAATTTTATTCATCGCTGCATTGCCCAAGAAACCCATTGCTACATCCATGTTGTCAACAATTTCCAAATCATGATTGCCAATGGTGGTTCTATGAAATGTGGCAGGCGCTGTGAAAATGTGCGTCTCCAAATAGGTGACTACCACCTCAAATCCCATATGTTTGCTATTGACATGGGCGGTTGCAACATTGTGTTGGGTGCAGAATGGCTAAGGACTTTGGGTCCCATTCTCATGGATTTTCAAAACTTAACCATGCAATTCGACCAAGGAGGCCACCAATATAAATTTCAAGGCATCACTGCTGGTTCACCTGAGTTCATCAGTTCTCATCGCATGGAAAAACTGCTAAAAAAGGGTCATTCGGGTGTCATTGCCCAACTCCACGCCATACACGCCACAGAGACCCCACCAGTGCCCCAAGACCTCCAAGCCCTTCTTTCTAAACATCAAACAGTATTTTCCACTCCCCAAGGACTCCCTCCTTCCCGTGGTGTCCATGATCATTCCATTCCCCTTGTCCTAGGAAGCCTTCCCCCCAATATACGTCCATATCGCCACCCCTTTGCACAAAAAAATGAAATTGAAAAAATGGTCCAGGAACTCCTTCTTTCCAAAGTCATCCATCCTAGTACAAGCCCTTACTCCTCTTCGGTCATCATGGTACTGAAGAAAGAAGGTTCTTGGAGAATGTGTCCTGACTTTCGTGCTCTCAACAAACTAACCATCAAAGACAAATTTCCCATTCCTGTCATTGATGACCTCCTGGATGAATTGAGTGGTGACCAATTCTTTACCAAACTTGATCTTTGCTCGAGCTATCACCAGATACGTATGAAAGAGGCTGACATTCCCAAGACAACCTTTTGCACTCATGAGGGCCACTATGAGTTTTTGGTCATGCCCTTTGGTTTGTGTAATGCCCCCTCCACCTTCCAGAGCCTCATGAACCATGTCTTCCGCCCTTTTCTCCGTCATTTTGTCTTATTTTTATTTGATGATATCCTCATATATAGAAAAACCTAGACAAACCATCTTACTCATGTGGATCAAGTTCTCCACCTACTCTCTCAGCACCAGCTTTTCATGAAATAGTCCAAATGTGCTTTTGGTGCCTTAGAAGTAGAATACTTGGGTCATCTGGTGGGAAAGGATTGTGTCAGGGTGGACCCGAAAAAGATTGAATCTATGCAAGACTGGCCGCATCCAAAGACTCTCAAAATCTTGCGTGGATTTTTGGGCCTCACAGGGTATTATCACAAGTTCTTTAAGAACTATGGAAATATTGCAACACCTCTCACGACTCTCCTAAAAAAGAACTCTTTCACTTGGACTCCAACAGATGCTCAAGCTTTTCAAACCTTGAAGACGACCATGTGCACCACTCTGTTCTGGCCCTTCCCGACTTCACAAAGACGTTTGTGTTGGAATGTGACACCTCAGGAAAAGGAATCAACATTGTCCTTATGCAAGAGGGTTGACCTTTGGCCTTCACTAGCAAGCAACTGTCTGAAAAGAATCTGGGCAAACCCATTTATGAAAATAAATGTTGGCGATTCTGCATGCCGTTAAGTTGTGGCATCTGTATCTCTTGGGGCAATGCTTCCAAATTAAGATACACCATCAAAGCCTCAAGCACTTTCTGGAACAATGCATTTCCTCCCAAGAACTACAAAAATGGGTGACTAAGCTCTTTGGATATGATTATGAGATCATTTACAAGAAGGGAAAGGACAATGTCATGGTGGATGCACTGTCCCAGAAATATGAAGATGAAGGATCCCTTTTTTCTCTTTCCTTCGTTGTACCCGATTGGCTCCAAGCTGTGCACGAGGAATGGCTTCAAGATCCCAAAAGTTTGCATCTGATCCAACAACTGTAGAACAAGGCTCCAGCTCCCCTAGGATACTCCTGGCTCTAGGATGAGCTTCGATACAAAGGTCGCTTGTATTTAAGTAAACAATCCAAGCTCAAATCCATGGTGCTTTCTGAGCTTCATGCTACACCCACAGCGGGGCACTCAGGGTTCACCAAAACATATGACCGAGTTAAACATTCTTTTTTCTAGGATGGTATTAAACATGACATCCGTAAGTTTGTCACTGAATGTGAGGTGTGTCAACGCAACAAGGGAGAAACAATCAAATCTCCAGGCACCCTCCAACTACTTCCGATTCCCCCTGCTATTTGGAAGGATATCTCTATGGAATTTATTACAGGCTTACCCAAATCAGGGAGTAAATCAGTCATAATGGTGGTGGTGGATCGCCTTTCCAAGTATGCTCATTTTTGTGCTCTTCCCCACCCCTTTACTGCATCCACGGTGGCTCAAATTTTCATGGACCAGGTCTTCAAGCTGCATGGCATGCCGCACTCTATTGTTTCCGATCGAGACCCAACTTTCACAAGCAATTTTTGGCAGGAATTGTTTAAGCTACAAGGCACACAATTGCATCTTAGATCAACTTATCATCCCCAAACAGATGGTCAAATGGAAGTTGTCAACAAGTGTTTGGAAACATATCTGAGGTGCTTTGCCTCTAAAAAACAACACCAGTGGGCTCAATGGTTACCCCTTGCCGAATGGTGGTACCAGTTGACCAAACACTTACAGTCCGAGAGGATATCCTTCATACCCTTAAAGAGAACTTGGTCATGGCACAGAATAGAATGGAGCAGCAAGCAGATCAAGGTTGCTCTGAACGTCAATTTGCAGAAGGGGTCAGGTGTTTCTGAGACTGCAACCATATAAGCAAACTTCCCTCAAGGCCAAGCATTGTCAGAAGCTAGCACCCAAATTCTATGGCCCTTACACAGTTCTCAAGCATGTGGGACAAGTTTCATATCAGTTAGCTCTTCCCAGTCAGTCGAAGCTACATCCTGTTTTTCATGTTTCATGCTTGAAGAAGGTGATTGGAACTAGGTGCCAAATTCAAACCAACCTTCCAGAGTTAGCTGAAGAAGGATCCATTTGGCTATAGCCAGAAGCAATTCTGGACCAGCGTGAGCGTCGCCTACGTCAGAGAACCATCAAGGAAGTGCTAGTACAGTGGAAAGATATGACTCCAACAGATGCTACTTGGGAACCAACTACCATTCTGCAGTAGTTTCCACATCTCAAGCCTTGAGGACAAGGCTGTTTTTAAGGGGGCGGACATGTTAAGGTCCTAACCCGCACATAGGTAGATCAATGTATTCGAATGTAATAAAGGTCAATATTAATAAGGCCTTTCAATAAAATAAAATAAGGCAGATGTAAGAAGACCTAATAGAAGCTTTCACTTCTAGAAGGATCTTCCTCTAGATGCTTCTCTTAATAGACATATTTAGTATAAATAAGGGGTGAGGGTATGAGAACCCTAGCTTGGATATTATTGTAACAGAGCACTGCTTGACTGGAGGTTTCCCCCTCTAAGAGGCCTGTGAACATTTCTTTCTGAATCAAAGTGCTTTTTCTATTGCTATTTCGTATATCATTTCTGTGTATTGTGAAGATTATGCTGGATATTTTACTGTTATTCTGCCATTTCTAGCATTTTATTTATGTTCTGCATATTTTATATAACTTGTATCTTGCATACACCTCAACAAAATGGATTTGTATAAAGGATGAACATGACGTTGATGGGAAAAGAAAGGTGCATGCTCAGTCGTGCTTGGTTAGGGAAAGAATTATGGGCAAAGGTAGTGGGTACTACATGTTACCTGTTCAATCGATCATCCTCATCATCACTGGATGAAAATACTCCACATGAGGTATGGACTGGTAAGAAACCCTCTCTCACACATCTTAAGGTATTTGGCTATGAGTCCTATGTTCATGTTCCAAAGGAAAATGTGATTAAGATAGATAAGAAGGTTGAAAAGTGTATCTTTATTGCGTATAAATATGGTCTTGTATGTTATAATATTTGGAACCCATAAACTAAGAATGTTGTGTATAGTCAAGATGTGGTATTTAGAGAAATGAAAGATGTTTTCAAACAATAAGTCCTACCAAGTAAAGAAGAACCAGAGAAAATAGAGTTGGAGTCAAAGGATGATGAATCGGACTCTACAGAAGAATTGGAATCAGAATAAGAAGATCCTCATACTCCAGTATTGAGGAGATCAATTTGGGAAAAAAGGCTACCAGAAAGGTATACTCCATTAGATTTTCGTTCAAATTTGTCTTTGATTTTTATGGATGATGATCCTAGAACTGTTAGGGAGGCAATGGATTTAGAGGATGGAAAACTTTGTAAAAAGGCCATGGTTGAATAAATGACATCCTTGGATAAGAATGAGGATTGGAAGCTAGCGGAGTTGTCGAATGGAAGAAATCCTATTGCCAGCAAATGGGTATTTAAAAATAAGTTGAATGCATAAGGCAAAGTGAAGAAATACAAATCTCAGTTAGTAGCAAAGGGTTATTCCCAAGTTGAGGGAATTGATTTTGGTGATATTTTTTCTCTTGTTTCCAAGTTAACCTCTATTATATTTATGTTATTTGTTGTTGTTGCATTTGATTTTGAAGTAGAACATATGGATGTGAAGACAACATTCATACATGGGGATTTGGAAGAAGAAACGTACATGAAGAAGACAAAAGGATTTGTTGTGAAGGGAAAGAAGGAGTTGTTATGCAAGCTGAAAAAGTCCATGTATGGTTTAAAACAATCACTAAGGATGTGGTATCAAAAAATTGATACTGGTATGTTGGAACTTGGCTTCACAAGGAGCAAAGAGGATCACTATGTATATTTCAAATTAATTGGAGATCATTTGATTTATTTGTTCTTGTATGTGTATGACATGTTGTTGATAGGAAACAACAAGGAGATTATCCAGGATGTGAAAATTTAGTTGTCCTCTAAATTTGACATGAAGGATCTTGGTACTACAAATTTCATTTTGGGCATGGAAATTAAAAGAGATTGAAAAAATAGGAAGCTTTGGTAAATCAGAGAAAATATGTTGAGACAATATTACAAAGGTTTAATATGCAGAAATGTAAACTAGTTAGGGTCCCTATTCATGTAGGTGTAAAGTTATATGTGGATCAATGTCCAAATACACAGGAAGAGGAGGAGGACATGTCTCGTATTCGATATGCGAGTGTGGTTGGTAGTTTGACGTATGCAATGGTATGTACTAGATCGGACATTACACATGTAGTGGGATTTTTTAGTAGGTATATGTCAAAACCAGGGAAGGAGCATTGGACAATAGTAAAGAGATTTTTTAGGTATTTGCATGGAACTACTAGTTATTGATTGTGCTACCAAGGAAAACTAGGTTTGGACAGAGTGTTGGACATCCATGGCTTTGTGGATGCAGAATGGACTAGAGATATAGATCATATATGATATACAAGTGGGTATGTGTTTAATATATTTGGAGGAGAAATCAATTGGATGATCAAAAGGCAGTCTGTAGTGGCACTTTCAACTACAAAAGATGAATACATGGTAGCCACTCAAGCAAGCAAGGAAGCAATATGGTTACAAAGATTGTGTTCAGGTATTGGGTTGGTACAACAAGTTGTAAGGATAGATTGTGACAGTCAGAGTGCAATTTTTCTAGCAAAGAACCCAACTTATCATTCAAATACAAAGCATATTTATGTTCAATATCACTTTGTGAGAGACATGGTCAAAGAAAGGAAGGTGTTGTTGATGAAGGTGGACACTTTGAAGAATGTTGTATATTCATTAAAAAAATATGTGAGCATTGAGAAGTTCTCTTGGTGTAGACGATCTATGGGAATTTCTGCCCTGGATTGTTAACTGTGTAGCCTTGTAACCCCCTGTATGCAAAGAAAACAACAAGTGGGAGAATGTTGGGCAGTTTTTCGGCACATGGTTTTCACCGATGGTTTTCTATTTTCGGTTAAGGAATTAGGGTTGTTGACTAATATGGGTTATTGGATTAGGGTTTTGGATGCTATGAGATCCTATATGTATATTGTATTTTTAAAAAATTATGAGATGAATGAATATAGAATATGCTAGTTTTCCCATTTTGGGTTTCCGGGGGAAAAATGTCTATGTAATGTGTGTATTTTCCATTGTATATTTTTTGTTCTTTTATTGAAAATATGTTTGCAGTAAATAATTGTACAAGGTTAAAATATACAAATTCATAATTCCCATACCCATTTCTAAAGGTTGTCTTATTGATGTCTTCTTCCTTGATTCTTACCTGGTGGTATCCTAATCTCAAGTCTATCTTTGAAAATATCTTTTCCCCACTTATCTTATCAAAGAGGTCGTAAATTCTAGGTCGAGGGTATTTGTTCTTCACAGTGGATTTATTCATATGTCTAAAGTCATTTCACAGCCTCAATGTTCCATCCTTATTTTTGACAAATATTATTGGTGCTCCCCAAGGTGAAACATTTGGACGTATGTAGCCTTTCTTCAACAATTCTTCCAGTTGCATTTGTAATTCTTTTAATTATGGTGTACTCATTCTATAAGGTGTTTTTGATATTGGGGAATCTCATGGTACTAAATCATTAGAGAAATATATCAACCTCTTTGGTGGAAATCCTAGTATTTCTTGGAATACATCTTCAAATTATTGCAGTACCAAAAAATATTGAAGGCTTGGCCCTTTTGTCTTTTATGGCTCCTCCACATTTTTTACATACAATTGACATCCTTTCCTAAAAAATATCTTTATCTATAAGGCTAAATATCCCTTATAGAAATGGGTCTTGGAACTCCTTTCACAATGCCTTTTTTTTCCCTCTTCATCAAGACATGTAATTGTCTTGTTATGACAATCTAGGACAACATATTGCTTGTCCAACAAATCCATTCCAATTAGAACATAATAATATACCAATGTTATAATATTTAGATCAACATTAGTATTCACTCTGTTAAGACTTATGGGACAACCTCTAACCATCTCATTGATCCTTCTTTTGGTTCCAGTGGCTAGCTGAACCAAACTTGATTTTTCAATATTACTTTTACTTAAAATTGGAGAATCACACAACAATCAGTGAGGCCACAAGGTCTCACACAAGTGAGACTAAGCTCACACACTCTGTGTCTCATTGATTAGAAATCCATTACATATATAGTTTTAGAACAACAAACTGACTTCAAAACAAACTCCTATAAAATAGGATCTCAAACCACTCTCATACCAAAATTGTGTAAGCACGTAATAACTCAATAACCTCTTCCTAACAAAATTCTAATTTCTCCATTATTTCTCCAACAGTCCCCCTTAATGGATAAATGGATTTTCTACAATACTAATACCTAACATAAGTAACATGCATGTTGGTCTTAGTCTTAGCTAGGCTTACAACTTGACTCTAACAATTTCATCTTGACCTTTCTTGTTGTCAGATAGTGATGGAGATGAAGCCTCTTCCTTGGATTTCTACTCTAAATATGTTTCATCTTGAATCTGTTCTACTTCACTATCATCTTGGATTTTTTCTTCTTCATTTTGGAACTTTCCAACCGACTATTGTTCTTTTTCCTCAACACTTTTGCAGGTTCTTGGAAGCGTTTGTCTCTAGTGCTTGCAAATTATTCCAACTTCTCATAAGTGGGTTGTTTCCCTTTCTGGATACAATCATCAATATATTTCTCAATGGGATATTGCAACATCAATTCATAAAAATACTTGATTTCTTCTAGGCTCCACACCATAAAAACTGACTCAATATTTTATTTGTCAATTTCTTCATTTTCTTCCATGTTTTCTTCATAATCAGTCACTGCTGAAAATGAATCGTTGTCTTTTAAACTTGCACACTCAAAACAATTGTTACAATCATATGCAAAATCATAGGAAGAACCATATTGGCTCTTTTCACTTTTCTCTTCTAAGAGATATTTCCTTTCTTCATATGTCTTCCTTGCCTCTAATGTTGCATAATAATCTTCATTTTCATCTTTAGTTGCTATCACAACTAGTTGTTTCATGTATTCAACATTTTTACCAAGATCTATCACTACAAACAGGTTGCCTTTCACTTGGTTTGTGTGTTCAAATGAGCTTCTCTTCTCACCAAACAATAGCTTATCAATAACATGTTTCTCATGCAACATATTTTACTACTCTTCATGAGATGAATAGTTTTCATTAAATTTGAATTCATATGTCTTTGTTTCAAAGAGGATTTATTCCATAAGGATTTCATTCTCATGGGTTGTTTTACACTTGTCTTCATGAGATTTAGCACGTTCTAGTTCATCAACAATATTGTTTTTTGAATTCATCAAATCACTACATTGGCATTTTCCTCATTATCACAGGCTACTTTATTATCAACTACAGACACACTTTCATCATCAATCATTGCAATTTCAATGCTACCATTTTCAGTCTCTATTTCAGTTACAAATATTTCAACACAATCATCATTTTCAACAACAATATCTTCATCAACTTCATTTTTCTCACTCCACTTCATATTGTACTTCATTTCAATAATATCCCAAAATATTTTTGCACTGTACACTTCACCAAATTCAAGAAAAATACTAGACAAGATGTTTTCATCCAGTGCCGACATAATAAGTTGTAATTCTATTACACCTCTTCTCTTATCATAGAAATTGATACAACCTTAATGATAATAATGTAATAAATCTACTAACCATAGTAATTTTTTCATTTCAGTTTCCCAAGGCTCCTAATTTATTCCTGAGAAGAATGGCAAATTTGGCATCACTATTTCATACATTTCATCAAATTATTCATTGATTTGGTCCAACACTACATTATGATCCTCAAGCATGGGGTTTTCATTTGTAACTAGAAACACATCATACTGATCTGCAAAATGAAATGACTCTTCATGTTGATTCTTTCTCCTCATGTCTTTCATCTCTCTCTGGAATTGTTTCAACCTCCTTTAATGACCCATTCCTTCACATTGAGAATTATTTCACCAACAATGACATGCGACTAGAAGTAATAGCAAATTTCTAGGGATGGCATCTAACAATTGACAATTCACACATAGGAATTATTTCACACCTTTCCATGCACTGAGACTCTTTTACACATTTTCCAACATTGTTCACGTTACTCTCTCAATGTTGTCCATGGGCTCACGGGTGCCTCCAATACATAGAGTCACGACTCCTTTACACAGTCATAGATACACAAGAAGATAACTATCCCACTTGTACTCCACAACTAATAGATCTTGCATGCAACAACACATAAATCACATGCGTCTTTTTCCCATGCCACTACAAACTCAACACTCCACCATGATACTGCAAACTCCACGCATACAATGCATCAGTCCCTTATTCTTCACGCGGGCTTCAGTTCCAAGAAGCAATAGCGATATATATCTCCACACAGGTGCTCTAACCTCCACGCAGTGATACCTTCATCCAGCAAGTCCACACAACGTCCTCCACAAAGGCTCATGGGCTCTCGATTGTGTACACAGGTCGCTAATCCTCCAATTCCTCTACTTTGTTGCCTCCTTTGATGCAGACAACAATCTAAGATAGCAGAAAATCTCCACTTGCGAAAGATTTGACTCCCCCTTCACACAATGGTCCACTTCCCATGAATTTAGACCATGTACAATCTTCTCTCAGTTGGGCATCAATTCATCAAATTAAACAACAATGGCAGGTATAATGCTTCTAAGCATCAATACTCTCTTCCACGCATAGGAATTCTCTGCATAAATGATTTAGAAAATAAAAATTCCATAATTGTTTTCTGCATAAATTCTCTGACGCCAATGTATAGGTCTCCCTTCACTCAGATTGGATATTGACAAGTTGTATATAGAAGTGGGAAATATGTATTAATATCACATATACACACAATCATAAAAACACAATGATTTGGGAGTGATCATCTGCATTCTGACATCTTAACATTGTCACCTGTGTAGTAGATCTTCATGTGGATCTGCTATATATGCCAGCAACATTGTACATTGTACTTATATATGCTAGAAAAATTCCAGCAATCATGAGATGGTCATTATCATACACTGTTGTGTGAAATCTTTTCTCTTCTCTCTCACGCGATGAATGTTCTTCTTTACACAGTTCAGTAATCAAACAACATGACAGTCTTTCAAAAAAAATGATGGTGACTTTTCAAACATGAGAAACTCTAACCAATAAGAAATGAATCTCCCTCTAATGCACCAAATCCTTCATGCAGGATTATACCATGCACAGACAACACACTCTTCACAACAGTGATCTATACTCACGGATATAAACTCTATGCTCTTCTCTCAAACACACACAAGATTATTTCACCCTCATCACACGTAGGAATCTCCTACTCTCTCTACTCTACAAGCAAGATTATCTTTCTCTGATACCAACTTAAAATTGGATAATGACACAACAATCAATGATGACACAAGGGCTCACACACTCTGTATCTCATTGATTAGAAATCCATTACATATATAGTTGTACAACAAAAAACTGACTTCAGAAAAAACTCATATAAAATTAGATCTCAAACCACTCTCATACCAAACTTATGCAAGCAAGTAACAACTCAATAACCTCTTCCTCACAACATTCTAATTTCTCCATTATTTCTCCAACACTTTTCTCCAAACATAATCTACCCACTATTTTAGGATCAATGTAACAATGGATTTCTCCTAAATCAATTGAAATAGAAATGTGATAATTAATGATCTTACCTTACACCTCAATCATATTGGATTGGTACTTTTCTTGTCAATCTTCTAAGGGTGCATATATTCTTCCCATGCCGTCTATTGTTTTATCCTCTTGGATGTTGTGCATGGTCTTCACTTTGTCTTTTTTGTGACGACAATCCTTGTACAAGTGATCTTATTTGCATCCCCAACATTGGATTGGTGGTCTCCCCCTTTTTTCCCAAGGAGTCTTCTCTCTTGTATTCATCCTTAGAAGGATAGTCTTACTGATTTATTTGGGTTACTTCTATTAAAAGGAGGTTTGAATCCTTTCTTTCTTTGATCAAACTTCTCTTTCTTCTTAACCTTCCAAGATTTCTGCAAAGTCTCTCTATGATTTTCTTGCTCATATAGGTACTTAGCCTTCCTAATGGTCTCATTCAATGTCCTATGGTGATCATATTGAATCTTCTCTTTATAAAATGAAGGTATTCCACTCAAAAACCTTTGTATTTTCACCTTCTCATCTTTTATAAACCCCACATACTTTAGTAGTCCCAAGAACTTCTTTTCATACTCTTCCATGGTCATGCTTCCCATATTGAGTTCAAAGAACTCCTGCATTTTCTTGTCATAGAAGTTCTATGAAAGGTACTCATTCTGAAAATATTTCTTGAATTGCTTCCAAGTGATCATGATCTCATTTATGTGCTCCACTTTTTTAAGTTGATCCCACCACATAGTAGTTTTCCCATGAAAATGGTAGGTGGCAATTATGGCTTCTAGGTTTGATGAATAGTTATGCAATTGAAAATATCTCCTGAGTCCAAGAAACCATGCTTCAAAATCATATTCCATTTATCTTTCACCATCAAAGGATGGTGGCTTAAGCTTCCTCAACTCTCCTTGCAAACTGTCCAATTCATGTCTTCTTCTTTGGTGGCTAACAAGAGACACCTATGGACTACTTATGGAATATTTAGATGCATAAATTTCCTTGCTAAGTAAGGAGAGTGATGTCTATGAGTTCTTATAGAACTTCTTGAATAACCAACTCTTCTATAGTTATCTTTTCTTTCATGATATCTTTCCTCTTCCTCTTGGCTTGAGTTTGATCCATTCTTTGTTTTCCTCTGCAATTGATTTAGGATTTACATCACTTGAGAATTTATCTGATTTTGTTCTCTTATTAGGCTCTCATTTTATTCTTCGTAGCTATGTACTTCTATTCTCCAGCTTCTCACGGTCTCTATTAATGTTTCTTGCTCCCCTCTTCCCTTATGTCCATTTGATTATGTCTCTACATTATCAACATTGATATTTTGTCCTTTGGCCTCTTTATGATGATTGAAGGCTCCATCTCCTTCTTCCATTTCTTAAATATGCATTCTTATACTAAATTGATATGTTTATACCCCCTAATTCTGTAAAATGTGCAAGCAACCATTTTTTTAGAAATATGCATATCATAAAAATTTGTCAATTAATGCTACATGTCCTTTTTCTGCTCAATTTATGAATATTTGTATCACAATTCTACAAATTCTAACAATTCTAGGTCATTCTCTGTTGAATCATATTTCCAATTATTGTACTCTTACCTTGTTTTGATTTCTAAGCTTAAATTTATGGCTTCCTGAAAAATCCACTTTCACCCCATTTGTGCATTTTCTTCACTGATGAAATTTTTATTGAAATGCCAACTTCAGTCAAATGCAGAAGAAAATATGTCAGGAAATAGAGAAACTTTTATATTTGGAATAGATAATTAAAATGACAAGGAATTCATAAAAACTTTCATATTTGTAATATGATCCTCCAATAAAAAACTGCAGCAATCTGGAAATGACCATTTTGCCCTTTTTCACCTCTTTTCCGAGACAAAATTTTTGGAAAAATTGGTCATCTCTCAATCTGTGCACTTATGGAAAATTTTCACTAACCAAAGTTGGTTGTATTGATGAGTGTATAAAATTTCGAGCAATCAAAATTTTTCAATTTTGTGATCTGGGGTCACTTTTCCTCCGAAAATCTCAAAAATCCCAAAAAAGTGACCTGAAATAGTGGATGTTGACCTATTTCAACATCCCCATTCCAATCCCCTTATGATTTATTTATTTCCTTCATGGGTTATTTATGTGTCTACCTTTTAGAAACTCTAAATGAATTTCATCTTAATCTGGACCTATGTTATATCTATAAAAACCATTATTACGTAATTTCTGACAAATCCAAGCAGAAATGGACAATGGCCCTCTCTGGAACTTTTGTAGAGCTTATATTATGGAAAAAATCCATAATTTTCCTCCAAATATGACTTAATATACTCTAGTTATGGACGAAATAATAAAATGGCTCTAGTCTTCTTTTTTTTGAAACTATGGAACTGTTTTTCCTATGTGGCAATCTGCACCATTAATCTCAATTTGGAAGAGATATGGACTGTCAATCGGAGGTGCCCCTTATTGATGATTGCAGATATGTGAGACATTCTCCAGCTTACAAACCTATGAGATGTGGATCATTGTAGTTATGTGAGACTTTCTCCAGCTTACAAACCTAAGAGAAAGCCCCTAAAAAGGGTGCATGGTTCCTATCTGAGACAGACCTGGAACGTAGAGATGACCTCCTCCATTCAGAGAATTGAGAAGAACTCTAGATGATTCTCCAATGAGAAAGGAGATTTGTAGAGTTGAAAGCACGTGTGGCTGAGCACAAGGTGAACATGTGAAATACCAAAGTGTTGGGTGCATTGTCATTAGAACAAAAATGAAGATGATGTATTAGCCTCCTCTGAGCAGAAGAGTTGACGAGAAACTCTAGATGACTCTCCTGTGTGATGCAGTGGGAAAGAAGATATGTTGAATGGATGTGCTTGTGGACGAGCATGGGTGAATGTGTGAAGAATTGGTTCTTCTGTGTAATGCAGTGAGCCAGAGATATGGACATCCTTATGGATGTGTCCCTAGTGGATGAGCACTAGTGGGGGTATAAGATCCCTTGCTATATTTTTCAAGAGTCGGACCTGGCTGTAACCCTAATTTTAATGTAAAGGGTATAGATCGGCCCCACCTTAATGTGACTAGTAATTAATGTAAAAGATAAATAATATGGTTAATATTAATTATATTATAAGCTAGTGAGGTCGACCCTATCGTGCCAATAGACACTTCTGTTGACAGGTTCAGGTTAGTATAAGTAAAGGTAAATTCCCCATTGAGGAAATATATCTTTCAAGTGAGTTTGTAAATTTCAGCAAGTACACCTTCTTGGGAAAGGTGTGCACCTCTCTTGGGTGATATTATTCTAGGGTTTTATCAACCTCTTGTGTGCTAGGTTTTCTTGGTGGTGAAGGTCTTTCTCTTGAAGAATATAACAAAGGATTTGGCAGGGTTTTCTTCCCTTGTTGAGAAGGGTTTCCTAGGATACTTTGTGTGTTATTTTGCATGGTGCTTCTTCTTGTGATCTTGGTTTCTGCAACATTAATGGTTATGGTTAAATGCTAAAAATGGACTGAACCTCATGCTTAACCTTGCTCACTGAAAATAAACACCCCTTTGGAGTGTTGAAGAATCAAGATCAAATGGGAATTTGAAAAGAGGGTATTGAAGAATATTCTCTTTTCGATACCATTAGAGCCTATCATTCAGATTTTAGAAGATTAGGGAAATTTCACTGCTCTGAAAATAGGGTATCGAAGAATATTCACTTCTTGATATCGTAAAAAAATTTCATTCAGAGTTCAGAAGATTGGGGAAGTTTCACGACTCAAAAAAGAGGGTATTGAATAGTATTCCCTTCTTGATAATGTCAAAAATTTTCATTTAGAGTTATGAATATTGGGGAAGTTTCACTACTTCGAAAAAAGGGTATCGAAGGAAATTCCCCTCTCGATACCATAAGAACTTTTCATTTGGAGTTCAGAAGTGTTGACCAAAATTTGGTCACCTATATGTTCCCACTCCTAGAATAATAAAAAAAAACGATATTGAAAGATGAATATTTTAAAACTATTATATGCTCATTGCATATCCTTCGGTATCAACTTTTCCACGCATTTCGCAGAATCAAAATCAGAGTCTTCGTGACCAAGATACGCATACTTTTGTCCAAAAGTACAATGGAGGTATTACAAGAAGAAATATGAATTTTTTTTTAAGTGACATGTTCTCTCCTCTCATTTCTCTTCACCTATATTCATTCTCTCATTTTATACTTAGTCATTGTTCTCATTGTCTCATTACTTTCATATTCCCCTTACCATTTTTCACACTTAGCCAATTTTTCTTATTTCTTTCTGTGTTCACATTCATTTCCCTTTTCCTTTATTTTCCCATTTCTTTTTATTTTCATTTCCATTTTCATTATCCCATTTTTCCATTTATTTCCTTTTCTCTTTTTCCTTTCCCAAATTTCACATAATTCCTTTATTTCCCATATTTGTTTTTCATTTTTCATATTTTTCATATTTTCCATATTTATTTCTATATTTCACGTGACCCATTATACACTTTTCAGACTTAGTCTTATTTACTATGGCTTATTGTGGGTTTGGGGGTTGGTGATATTTGCTAAGAGTATGTTTTATCTCTTCTACCCTCACAGTGCACTTTGATTTCCATGACCTTCATAATGCACACAACTCTTTTTACTACTCTTTATTATGTAACTCCTCCAACACTTAGCCAAATACATGAGTTACCGTTCATGGGTTCGTCAGTTCACAGGTTGGTGATATAATATTTATTTCATATATCATGTGCAAGTCCATCCGACCGATTCTCCTCTCTTGTTCACTTTAGTTAATACTTAGAATTTTTCACACTTATTTCTTACTATGTCTTACCATGGGTTCGAGGTGATTTCTAAGATTCTCACCTACCTCCTCATTCACTAACCCCCCAAACCCACCATATTGTTTTAATACTATTTTTCCTATCCTAAGTTCTATGAGGAACATCTCCAAGTGACACATGGAACTTTATTATTCAATGAGATATATACATGTGGAAGCATACAAAAAGTGACACATGGCACGATTTTATTGGATGACATATGGAAAATTCTTATTGGCAGATTGTTGGCCTACCGAGTGATGATATGTGGTAACATTTGGTTGGGTGACGCATCATTTTTTACTGGGAATATTGGTGGTTGACTGGGCATGGAAAATTATTATTATATTCAACAAATTTCCAAGGGTTGAATCCTCCAAGCTCCATAGTCTCCTCTCTTCTTTATTTCTTGTCAAGTGTATGTTACATTTCACATTATATACCACTAAGATTCTTTTATTCTCATACATGTGGGATAAGAATAATGAATAAAAGTCGAAATTCAACAAAGTAGGTCGAAATTAAATCAAGAGTCTACATTTACCAATTAAACTTGATCAACGGTAGCTGAGTCACGATCTTGCAAAGGCTATAGCTTGAGCTCCCGACCTCCGTTTGCAGCAAAAATTATACCATTGGAAAGGTATTTCAAAGTAGAAGGTGGTGGTATAGGTTTCAATTGCTGAAAGTGGATACATTTTTCTCAGAAATTAAAATATCAGTCAGATGCATTTTTAATGGGCATGCGTGACAACTCAACTTTACGAGCTCATACCTTGAGATCTAGGCGACGGATTTAGACAAATTTTCTATCTTTGGAAAGCTAAGAAAATGAAGATAACATATGAAATTGTTTCCATGGATAAAAAAATTATTATCATTCCTGGAGAATTAAAACACAATCACCCTTTTTTAAAGGAAAATTAATTAAATTTCAAAAAATAAATTTTTTATTAAAAAAATGAGAGACCATCATAGCAAGCTTACGTTGATCACATATTTCTTTCTTTAATGGTTCCTTCATATAGTTACTCTACTTCTTTGAATAGAAAGGTTTAACCAAAGTATGATAACTTCTCTTTTCTTCTTTCCAAGTCTTGTTGTTCTTTTACCGCCCATCATCCTCCTTCTACAAGCTTAATTCTTGTGTATATTTGCTTTATGGTCCATGGGAGCCCCAATCCCAGTCTTTAAGACAAACGCATTTTAAATTTCAAAGAATATGTAACAAACTATTTTTTAGAAATTTCAAGAGAGTTATTTCGGGATCAGTTTCGAGTGTTCTTTGTAACTCTAAGTTTGGAGTATACAGTATTTGAGATTGATCTATCATTATCTTTATTTGAATTGCCCATGTGTCTACTCTGTTAAAGTTCTCTTATGCATGCATATCATCTTCTTTTTATTTTTATGTGATCATAAATATTTAGTTTAACTATGATAGATGTGAGGAAATATTTCTTATTTGTTTTAAATGTGTGAAATGTGCGGTTCCTGGTCCTTTCTCGGGAACTTTCTTTAAAAAGAAAACAAACCATTTTCTTTTTATATTTCTTTGATTACCACGATGGAATTCTATAAAGTCCCATATTATGAATATCTAGAATCCCAAGAAAATCTTAAAGTAAAGAGGAGTACCACCTCTATAAAAACACAGGGGGATTTGCATCCTTGTGAGGTTGTCGTTTCGGTCCCAATGGATTCAAGAGTCAACATTTTTGGAGACTATGTTGGGGGAACGATTTATTTTCAAGATATTTTGAAGAACCAGAAATCTCCATGGCTCAAAGTTTCGAGAAGAAGATTCAAGAAAACTGTTGCTTATTTTAAGCATGGTTCACCTTTTTTGTAATTTCAAAAGAAACGAGAAGCACCAAAGATTCGGGAGAACGAACTCCCTCGCAACTCCATTGAAAAAATTCAAAATGAAGGGTTTCATTCATGTCATAATGCTTCTTTATATTCTTCATTAGGCCCATCAATGGCTTTTCAAGATTCGACAAAAGGGAGAAATGCTCAAAGAAGGAGGTGATTTCATAACACCCCTTTAAATCTACCAGAAATATATTTTCAAATGCCCAATATTCCTATTGAAAATTTTTATACATTTTTTGGGGATGCTTCAGAAGATGCAGATCAACAATTGATTCATTTTAAAGGTACATGCTATGATTTCAACCTCACTGAAGGCAATGTTACATGTAGATTATGTTATATTTTTAGCTCAAGAGGTACTCTGCATGTTTGTGTTGTATGCAGAAGTTACCTTGTACCTATACTACTAGACACTTGACTTTGTAATTGGTTTTTATAAAGTTGTGATAAAGTGGTTATTTTATTAAAGTGATTTTTTTAATAAACGGTACCTTCTAATATTAAAGTGACTTTATCTCATAAAGTGCACTTATGCTATAAAGTGAAAATGCACTTTAATATTTTAAAGTGATTTATTTTGGAGGGAATGAATCATGACCATTGATCTTGTAAAGGAAACATTAGATCTTGGCCATTATATCTAGGGCTCGAGAAGGTGAAGGGTCACTTTCAGATTATAAGAGAATGCATTGGGTAGTGTGAAAGAATTAAGAGAAGGAGATTGAGAGAGATTTTTGAGTAGGCTTGAGAGAGAGAAATTAGGGTAGAAAAGAGGGCACATTTCCCAAGGTATTTTGAGCACAAATCCCAAGGAAACATTTATGTTTGAGTGTTGAGTGATGTTTTTACTTTTGGAGGCCATACTGTATTGATCTGTACAGTCTGTACAGCAAGGGGAAGAGGGCATGAAAATCAAGGCAAGTTGGGAACAGTTTTCGAGGTTGTTTAGAGGGTTTTTCTTGTTGTTGTTGGGCCATATAGGAAAGTCCGTAAAACAAACTATGTGCACGGATTTCAAGTTTCATATTTTTTGGGTGGGTCGTACAACAATACGGACTTGGCACAAAAATCGAGGTAGAATTTGTGGGGACTGATTTAGTGTGTTGTAAGTGGATTTCTCTTGTTGGAATATGTATTGTTTTTGTTGATATGTATTTTTCTTGAATATGAATAATCTCTCTCTCTCTCTCTCTCTCTCTCTCTCTCTCTCTCTCTCTCATTGGGTTTCCCCACATTGGGGTTTTCCCCGGCATTTTCCTAAATTTATGAGTTTTTCTGAGTTGAATGGTTGATGTTCATTGTGTTTATTCCACTGCAAAGTTTCTTAGCAATGTGTATTTCTGCTTATGGTAATTTCTAAATGTGGGTTTAGACATTTCATAGTTCATACACGACAATTATCTCTAGGTTTATAAGTGTATGACAAAATTATTTACTTGTTGATTTTGTCATTAAATTTCTACATGATATCAGAGCTTGGGCTCTGAGTGACAGTGAGCAATGAGATTTTTGGGCAAGTTTGAAGGGGGAAATATGTTGTTTGTTTTCCTTTGAACAGTGTCAGGGAATATGGCTACATGCATTAGATTTGAGGATCGGTTGGATGGAATTTCCAACTATTTGCAGTGGAAGGTCCAGATGTCAGTTGTTCTCAAGAAGAACAAGATTTGAAACTATGTCAGTTATGTTGTTGTGGATCCCACAATAGATCCTATTGATTTGAATTTTCATGAGGTAAAGGAGGAAACAACTCAGAGGATTATTCTGGATGGGGTGAAGGGTCACCTTATCCCACACTTGGCTAAGAAGAAGACAACCCAAGAGATGTGGGATGCACTTAAGAACTTATTTGAGGTGAAGAATGAAAACCGGAAGATGGCCTTGAAGGATAAGCTGCATGATACCAAGATGGGTAAGGAGGAGAGTGTGTCTTCTTATCTTACCTAGGTATCTCAAGTGGAAGATGATTTGGATGCAGTCAGAGAGGTCATATCAAATTCATAGTTGGTGAGGATAGCCTTGAAAGGCTTCAACAAGGAATGGGAAGTCTTCGTGAAGTGTGTGGTGGGTCATGAGCATCTTCCATATTGCAGCATAATGTGGAATGATTTCACTCAGAAGGATATCTGAGAAGGATCTTAGAGCAGTGGACAAAAGACAGATAGATCAAATGAGAATGTTTCTCTTTCTGCAAAGAGCAAGAAGAAATGAAGTTCCAGGAATGACTTGAGTAAAGTCAGATGTTACTGTTGTAACCAGTTGGGGCACCTTAATTCTCATTGTCTTGAGAGGAAGAAAAAGAAGAACTAACATGAGGGGCCTGAGACAACTGCTACAACATCCATGGAGGACTTTTCTTCCAAGCATGACAGGGAATTTTCTTTGGTTACTCTAGTATTCAGTGTCGGTAGTGGAGGATTTGGGGGTGATATCAGATGGATTGTTGACATTGAATCCCCTTGTAACATGACGGGAATCTGGCGAGTATTCATTATAATCACTGAGATAGGTCTTGATTGATTGGTGGAGAGTTAAGGTGGTATGGTGCGAACTATACGTGGAGTTGGAAAGGTTATACTCTAACTCGAGCACGGAGGATTCTTGGAGCTTGATGGAGTTCTCTTTATTCCAGGGTTGAGAGTTAACTTGATCTTAGTCTCAGCCTTGGAGGATGTTGGATATTGTACATTGTTCAAGAGGGTACATGTATTTATCTACAGGGAGGGAGTGGACCTGATGGAACCATAGTTGATTGATGATTGGGTGGGCAGGTTATACATGTTGTGAGGACAACCTTATAGATATGATTCAATGTCATATGAGGAGCATGAGGCTCCTGATACTACGTTGGGCCCAAGGATTAAATATTGCATTCCGAGAGAAGAGAGGGAGTCTCTTTTGAGCACCGATAGGAGGCTCAGTTGGTGTGATCAAACCAATTCTCAGGGTGGAGTGGATTCTCCTAGGAGCTCAGGGTTCAGAGTGGCTTTCAGGAGAATATCTTCTAGTATGAGTTCTATGCAGGTGTTGAGGATGGCTCTAGGTTCATAGGGAGCTCTTACTAAGCACAGTGTGATGGGACTAGATGGTGGATATGGCAGCGAGCACATACCTCACTAAGAGGGAGTGTTAGCGTTTTAGCTCGGGAGGTACTCTGCATGTTTGTCTTGTATGAGGAAGTTACCTTGTACCTACACTACTAGACACTTGAATTTGTAATGGGTTTTTATAAAGTTGTGATAAAGTGGTTCTTTTATTAAAGTGACTTTTTTAATAAAGTGTACCTTCTAATATTAAAGTGACTTTACCTCATAAAGTGCACTTATGTTATAAAGTGAAAATGTACTTTAATATTTTAAAGTGATTTATTTTGGAGGGAATGAATCATGACCCTTGATCTTGTAAAGGAAAGATTAGATCTTGGCCATTAAATCTAGGGTTGGAGAAGGTGAAGGGTCACTTTCGGATTATAAGAGAATGCATTTTGTAGTGTGCAAGAAACAAGAGAAGGAGATTGAAAGAGATTTTTGAGTAGGCTTGAGAGAGGGAAATTAGGGCAGCAAAGAGAGCACATTTCCCAAGATATTTTGGGCACAAATCCTAAGGAAACATTTATGTTTGAGTGCTGAGTGATTTTTTTACTATTGGAGGTCATATTGTATGGACTCATATAGTTTGTACAACAAGGGGAAGAGGGCACAGAAATCGAGGCAAGATGGGCACAATTTTCAAGGTTGTTTAGAGGGTTTTTCTTTTTGATGTTGGGTCGTATAGGATAGTTCGTACAACAGGCTGTGTGCATGGATTTCAAGGTGCATATTTTCTGGGTGGTTCATACAATAGTACAGACTTAGCATAAAAATTGAGGAAGAATTTGTGGTTACTGTTTTAGTGTGTTGTAAGTGGATTTCTCTTGTTGGAATATGTATTATTGTTGCTGATATGTATTTTTCCTGAAGATGAATAATAGATATCTCTCTCTAATTGGGTTTCCCCACATTGGGGTTTTCCTTGGAATTTGCCTAAATTTGTGAGTTTTTTTGAGTTGAATGCTTTTTGTTCATTGTGTTTATTCCACTGCAAAATTTCTTAGCAATGTGTATTTATGCTAATGGTAATTTATGAATGCGGGTTTATACATTTCAGAGTTCATACAAGACAATTATATCTAGGTTGTTGATTATTTACTTGTTTATTTTGTCATTAAATTTCTACATATTATTCCTACAAACTCTATGAGAGGACGCTCTTGAATGGTATAGTTCATTAATGCCTAACTCCATTACTAGTTGGGATGTGTTAGAAGATTCATTTGCATAAAAGTTCATCCCAAAGTTCCATTCATACATTTTTACTAATGTTTTAAATGTTGTTGTCCACCCACTCTCTCCCACATGGACACAAAAGGATGAAATGAATTATTCATAAGAAGAATATCATGAAACACCGCAAGAATTTTCTAAATCAAATCTTGTTGTTGAGAATGAAGGAAATAATTCCAAAGACCAAGAAAAGGATATCAACATCTCATATACTACATATGAGGAAGAAATTAAAAAGTCTCCACTGAATATGCAAGAACAATTCAACCAAAATAAAGAAGAATTGGTGGAAGAAAACAATTTTTAGAATAAAGAAGATAGCCATTGCATAGAAGAAGAACATTGCCAAGACATCGTCATTGAAACAATATCTTGAATGTGGAAAAAGAAGAAAAAAAGAATGTTTTCAAGAAAGAAATTTCCCATTTGATTGAAGATAGTAGCAATCTAAGGAAGCCAAGAGTATATTATATTTAATATTGGTTTGAAAGTATTGTCAAACCTCCAATGTAAACAAGTCTTCTTCACACATTTCTCAATCCCATTGTGGTACATTTTGGGCATGCTCCTGATTTTCATGCTCTTGATTTATTGGTAGAAACCCCAATCTTTTCCTTACTGCTAGAGCCCATTTCAAAAGTCAATGGGATGCTCGAATGGCTCCATTGGAAATCTCCCTATACCTAAGGTTCCCCTTTCTTTCAAGTAATTTAGGGTAGGTAGATCATGTATGTATATATTTTGTTTCTTTAATTCAATTTTTCATAATAAGGTAGTCAAACGTGAAGGTAACTCCATGAAATAAGAAGAATTGAAAGAATTTATTTTGAAGATGACTCCACAGCCCAATGGAGAAGGTAGTTGGTATTGAGATTCTAGTGTTCTCAGTAACCCAAAGGGGGTCATTGTCCCGCAGTTGGAGCCAGTTGTTGACCAAAATTTGGTCACCTATATGTTCCCTCTCCTAGAATAATAAAAAAAAACCGATATTGGAAGATGAATATTTTTGGACTATTATATGTTCATTGCATATCCCTCTGTATCATCTTCAACATGCATTTTGCGGAATCAAAATCGGAGTCTCCATGACCAAGATATGCATAATTTTGTCCAGAAGTCCAATGGAGGTATTACAAGAAGAAATATGAAAAATGTTCTAAGTGACATGTTCTCTCCTCTCCTTTCCCTTCACCTCTATTCATTCTCTCATTTTATACTTAGTCATTTTTCTCATTGTCTCATTACTTTCATATTCCCCTTACCATTTTCCACACTTAGACATTTTTCCTTATTCCTTTCGATGTTCATAGTCATTTCCCTTTTCCTTTATTTTCCGATTTATTTTTATTTTCCTTTCCATTTTCATTATCCCATTTTTCCATTTATTTCCTTTTCTCTTTTTCCTTTCCCAAATTTCAAGTCATTCCTTTATTTCCCATATATTTATTTTCATTTTTTTAATTTTCCATGTTTCTTTCCATATTTCAAGTGACCCATTATACACTTTCCAGAATTAGTCTTATTTACTATGGGTTACAGCGGGTTTGCAAGTTGGAGATATTTTCTAAGAGTATGTTTTATCTTTGCTACCCTCACAATGCACTTTGACTTCCACCACCTTCATAATGCACACAACTCTTTTTACTTCTCTTTACTGTGTAACTCCTCCAACACTTAGCCAAATACATGAGTTATTGCGGGTTCACAAGTTGGTGATATAATATTTCTTTCATATATCATGTGCAAGTCCATCCGACCTATCCTCCTCTCCTATCCACTTTAGTTAATACATAGAAATTTTCACTCTTATTTCTTACTATGTCTTACCACGGGTTTGCGGTGATTTCTAAGATTCTCACCTACCTCCGCATTCACGTAACCCTGCAAACCCACCATATTTTTTTAATAATATTTTTCCTATCCTAAGTTCTATGAGAAACATCTCCAAGTGACACATGGGACGTTATTAACCAATGAGATATATACACATGATAGCATACAAAAAGTGACACATGGCATGATTTTATTGGATGACCTATGGCAGATTCTTATTGGAAGATTGTTGTCCTATCGAGTGATGGCATGTGGAGAAATTTGGTTGGGTGACTCATTATTATATTTGACAATTTTCCAAGGGTCGAATCCTCCAAGCTCCATAGTCTCCTCTCTTCTTTATTTCTTGTCAAGTGTATGTTACACTTCACATTATATACCACAAAGACTCTTTTATTTTGATACATGTGGGATAAGAATAATGAAGAAAAGTCAAAATTCAACAAAGACCCATGCCACCAATGATAAGGATGATATTAGTGAAAGAAAACACCGAGAAGAAAGGGGAATATGAGTCCCTTTTTCCTCCAAGGGAGGGCTCTTGGACCCCCACAAGTAAGCTCTTCTTACAACTTTGAAAAAGAAAATGAAAATGGTGAAAGAATTATTTACTAAAACACTCAAGGGGTGAGATGGATTGCCCCAAAGAAATGATGCAAGTATACTCTTGGAAAGGATAGAAGAGTCCTCAAGAGAATATTGGCAGCATAACTTTGCTATGAAATTCCTTAAAAAATGAAGTGTATCCATGGCCTTTTTATTGCATTCCTTTGAGCTATTGTTCAACTAGTTTGTAGTGTGTAAAGAGGCTAATTAAGGCATTTCTAGGTCTTTGACCAACCATCCAGTTGAATCCAATCTAGATTTGAGTGTCAAATCAGCTTGGAAGCTGAACCAGAAGTGGGTGGGAGGCTAACCACTCTCATAAATGCACCTTTTCTCAGGTGCGTGGATTTTTGTGACAACAGTCGTGCATCGTGCACATGCGCACGAATCTTGCGTTTCTGTTTCACGCATGTGCACGCGCGCCCAGTGTCTTCATAGCACCCTTCAATTTTTCACTATTTTGTATAGTTTTTGACCCTTTATGAATGCTTTTGTGTTAATTCAAGTCCATGGATGACTTCATAACTGTTTGACGATGCTAAATTCTTGTAACCATTTGCAGATGAAATTTTAGTGATAATAGATGCCCCCTGATGGATGAGGTTAGGAGCATACGTATAGCTAAAATCCATCAATGTTTCTTCTACTGAGAGTGTTTTTGTAAGAGAGAGCAATAGTGGGATTGTCCAGAGGGATCCGTTGGAGGGAAAAAGGAACCGGTAGAACCCAACCTTCCATGAGGTGTGTAAAAAATAAACTGTGTACAAATGAGATGCGCATGCCCCATGCTCGTGTCATGTAACTCAAAAAGAGGAATGAAGTGTTGGTGTATAAAACTACAGCGCCCTCGGGGGTGGTCGTGATAAAGGAAGAAGACAATTCTGTGGATGAACATACTCTGAATAGTAGGCAGTGACAACTGTAAGAAGTATCACAGATTCTATAGGCATTGATAGCCCATCCAAGTTCAGAGGTCTTCGGAAAGTAAAATAACTAACTGCAATAGTCACAAAGTAAGACCCACCGTAACATGAGAAAGTGTTGACATCGAATGTTATGGGGGTCAACGATAATAGGGAGAAGTTGTGGTTCTCCCTATGTCATCCAAGATCTCTCATTGGATGAGTAATAAGAATCAAGATACTGTCGCCCTTCTGGAAAACTGTGCTGATGTTGACAAAAAGGAGGACACAACTCCCAGAAGAAAATGGCTTCATGGAATCTACTAGGTGAGGTTAGGAAGTGGAGGAGGTACATGGATGAAGTCAAGATGTAGGAAGACTCAAGACTACCCTTGGTTGGAGTATATGTGAGATAAAAGTGGCTGCAACCGTTCAATGAGGTCGAGTGTCAGGGGGACAACAAGACAGGGGATAAGTTGTGCCAGAGGCGGGACAAAGTGAATAAACTCAGAGGGTAGAGATAAATGGCCTATGGGGTACTTTGAAGATACAGATGATGTCTTCAAGGATAAATGATAAGTAGTGTCCCAACCAAGGGTGACATGGGTTGTGTTTTTCCAAAAGAGGGAAGAATGTCGCCAAAGGTGACACCGAAAAGGTAATGTAACTGCTGGAAATAAAGGCATTTGTACAATAAATAAAGAATAATTTTGGGAGAAGTGTACAAATACAGAAACGGGTGCCCCAATGTGATATGGTTGGCCCGGGTAGGGCACAATTTTCTCAGAGAACTGGTGGAGGGTGGGGGCCCCATGGGTGGGTTTCTATATGAGGTAGGTGAAATGAAGGAAATTTGTATATGGGAAAACTGATTATGGATGAAATGGAGGGTTCATGATACTGCGGAGGTGTAGTCAAAAGAGAGAACTGTGAAGAGATAATCTGAGAGTCTGTTTGGGAAAGTTAGCAAAATGAGGAGAAGGAGTATGTGGTTGATTCGTGACATGATGTAAGACTATCAGGACTCCCATCCCTAAAGGGTTTTGAAAAACAACATGAGTGTCAAAGGCGTAAAAGGGTGCTATGAATGGGACAACTCATGTGGGTAAGAGTGCTACCGAGTGACAGTACCGAAGATGCAAATGGAGGTGTTGGTACTGCTGAGCCGGAGATGGGGATCCTAGAGGCAAAGGTCAAAGGGTGTGACTGGAGATGCAAGTGAGATTTAGAGGGAATAACTACATGCCAGTGTTGAGTATATACCTGAAGGGGTTACGTTGATGTATGATGACCAAGTAACTGCACACATGACAACCAAATACCTGACATGAACAATATATGAAGAGAATAGAACATACTAGCATTGATTTGATAATTTTGAATATACCTGAGTGTGTCATGGGAAGATGTCGAAGATGGTTCAGAAAACGGAGCTTGTGGTCTCCTGTACTAAAAAATGAAAGTGGGAAAAAAGGGCTTAGATATGGACGGTGGGTCCATAATGCCATCCTAGTGTTACTGACACTATGGATGATCAGGCGGTAATTTGGGGGGAGGACATGTACCTCCCCTTTGCTCGAGGATTGATGAATAAGTATAATGAATCACATTCACAGGAGCATTGGGATGGAGTTGCAGAGGAAACTTCGAAAGATATGTGTGGCGTGCCGCGGATAATGTGTGGCAAACGTATGGGATAGATGGGAAATGGTATGTATAATGACCATATTATAAACATATGGCGCAAGCGAAGTTGATTCGCAACCCTTTGTTATTTGAGTTAGGGGAGGTAGCGACAGTACTTGCTATAATGGCGAGTGGTGATGGTGTTGGATTGAGTGGAATTAGGTTTCGTAACTTAGGTAGAGATGGGCGTTTGTGGGTTGGGTGTCCATCTTTCTCACATAGCATGCAAGGAGGTTAGACGTGTGGGGGGGGGGGTGGAGCTGTGGGATCATTCTTCTTTCCCCTGCCCCCAAC